>JAPMUY010009339.1:0-200000 GCA_026901105.3 Galaxias olidus
TTCCTCATAGAAGTTGTCAAAGTGCCCACTGATAATGTACGGTGCATCTATGTGTTACAGTATGTGTAGAACACGTAATAATTGATTTAAATTCTGAGCATGGATCATTTGAATGTATAGCACAATTCATATTACAGACGTATGAGCTAAAAACATTCATTTAATGTATAGCCCTGCACTAGTTGATAAGTAATTGGTGCTTGAAGTCCAAGGGAAACGTAGCCTATGTTCCACATTCCATGAATCCTAGATGAGCATGGTGGCCCCATGAAACCCTGACAGGGAGAATCCTCTGAGCTTTGGAGAGAAAGTCATCAGTCACCATCATGGATACCCTGGAAATTAGTCTACTTCTTTCAGAGCAAGAGTAAATGTCAAAGGCCCCTGGCACAGAGTTCCACGCGAGGAGAGGTGCTGTTCTAGCCACACCAAGCGGCACCACCAGGGAGAGGGAGAAGGGCAATCAGAGCTCCAAACCACCATAGAAGATGTATGTAATTTATCTACCTCGACTCTTTCAAACACATTAGGTCAGGTTGTATGCGTGTCAACCGGTGGCAGTCCATGTCACAACCATTGTCTGACATTTTGTGATATTTCAGCAACAAATATCATCAAACATACTTTGATTAAGTGATGTACTAATGGTATTGAGAACCAGAACGGATGATAACATCCTTCACTGGAAGATATTTTCAAACAAGCATTTGACAAAATATCCAATCACAAGTGTTAAATGGCATGGCCTATAGATAAGAAATAGACATACCTAATTGACTTCAGATGTTGGCTGATAAGGGCAAATGTCATCTATAGAATCCGGAAAGTTATTAGCTTATTGTTCCAGACCATAATCATAAACTTTTCACTGCATGCATTTATTTTTTTTACATGAATAAAACATTTGTTAATATCTAAAACAAAAATGCGTACAGACTTAGTAATAAATAGATTGGTAAATATGTGTTTGTTTATTTTGTACGGTATCGGATTGTAGGTGTTTTTCTAAAGTGGAGTACAAGACATCCATGACGCTTGCATTACCAAATTTGTTTTGCTTCAGTTTGCATGTGTAGTTATGCATAGCTCTTTTTTTGTTACATATAATAATCCATATCTTTCTATTCTATTTTGCTATGAATTTGAGTGACACACTGTTTGACTGAGGTTTGAAACCTTACTGACCAAAGCAAATTTATGTATTTATCCAAAGTGGATGTTCAAGCATGTAATCTTATGAACATACCTTTCAATATGTTATTTCCGTTTGCCTACAATCCAGAATACCAGGGTTTTTTCTTGAAGCAACACATAGTGGCAAAAGTTGCTCATTTTTGGTTTCAAAACAGCTCTGAAAAAAATATTTCTATGGTTACAGAGTTAAACAAAGGGTATTCATATAAAGAGCTTAAGAAACACAGATGCAGCCATTCATACAGTCACTTATTTCTCTATACTGAATTGTAAAGTGTAGGCCCAATAGAATTCATGTGCAATGTCTTAGTCTTACTTTACTTCTTGTTAAATAAATACGGTTTTATAGTAATTCTTTTAACTCTCAGCTGAATCATGTCACACCTAAAATACCTCATAGGCTGGTTGAATGTCAAGTGGCTTATTGGAGCCAATTCGAGTTTTCTGTTATAACCGTCTGAAATTAGTTCTCTCTACCCATGAAAAGATGGATGGACAAAGCAGGAGCCAAATGGACACAGAGCCAAAATGTCTCTGGTGGTTCTAAAAGAGAAAGGCAGCATTGTTGTTCACTCTAGCCTCTCAGAGTGGATTCGGGGGCCGTTCCATTCACATAAGAGGTCTGACTCACACAGTTCTGTCCATAAGCTGTTGGATGAGGGCTTCAGGTAATTGCTATGTAGCAGAGGGTTTTGCTTTTTTTGCTTTTGAAACTTGCTTTGCTTCAAAAGAAATACAGGTAGATAGATTGACAGGTAGTTGATAAAGTACATGAACTATTCCCACAATATTTCACACGGCTCTATAAAATGCTATAGGGAGGTGTGGTATACTTATAGGTAGGCTATTACTGGAACAAGATACCGCTCACAAAGCAGATCTGTAAAGTTGTTGTCTTGTTCAAAACAAGAAAAATGGCGCTTCCTTTGGTAAATACGTGCACCTGTGGCAGTCTCTCTTCCCCAATTACACGAATTACAGACTCTGCAATCTAAACATTTTAAAAGGCTCAATCTGAAGCCTGTTCAATTCAGCATTACTCTTGTTCCCTTAAAACTCAGACATTTGATTGAAATTAAATATATGTTTTATGTTCCTTAATAATTGTATTTTTTTGCGCTTCAAATATGCATTAGTGGCAGAATTATAGGGAAGGAGAGCCCCACCAAAAAAGGAAAGTACATAACACTCAAAACCTCAAACAGATTTATTGAAAAAGGGCCAATAATCTCTTAAAGCATTTTGATTTTCAGGCCTATTAATATTGCATGCTACATTTAAAAAAAGCATGTGCCTTTTTCCTTGAGAAAAATATCTACATTATTTGTCTCAGAACTGGATATTCTAACATATCAACCACTTGAAGCAGAGAAAACCTTAATGACCACTCAGGAAACTCACAATGTGCAAAATCGTTGTTTGGCTGCATTAATTATTGCCTCACTTCACACTATTCCCATAGTTTTTCCATCGTTGTGAAACATTAGGGGCACTTAGACTTTGCTTCATACCCACCCATGACACTCTAGCTGGTGTTGCTGAGTCCAGAGTAGGCCTAATGTGGATGAGTATTACTACATAAGATAAAGAACATGACTGAGCTGTTTAAGCAAAATCAACTGATTTGAGGAAAATGTGGATAAGCATCACAGCCGGTGTCCGGATTTTGTTACAAACTCAAATGATTTGAAAAATGCCGCACACAAAAAAGGGGGAGGACGCTTTGTTTCCTGAAGAGCACCCTTTGATATGGTCCATGAAAATAATCAGCCAGCACTATGACTCATTCTTGTGAAGTACAGTGCCAATCTCCCTTAGCCCACGTTGGGAAGATCCTAGAGGCAAATTACACTCTTGGGCATAAATCAACACGCCTCTCCTTTTGCCCTGGACCACACTCAGCCCTCTATAACACACCCATCATCACAGAGGGGCAAAAGAGCAGAGGAGGATTAGCAACGAGAACAATCAGGGTTAGAAGCATACACAGTCCAGGGCATGAGAGAGATTGAATTATGTATGAGATACTGCATTACACTTTGTCGGCTCTTTTAATCGTTGCAGTTTTGTTGTTTTTTTTTCATTGTTTTTTTCTCTCTCTTTTAACAATATTCAAAATGTAAGTTTTGTTCAAAATCAAGCTACTTTGATTATTTCTGGATGCAGGTCAAATACACATTTTGAAATGTCATTAAGGTCAAATATAATTTACTAAGAGATAAACCGTCCCTTAATCCCTAATTTGACCTTAATTGTAAGGATATGATAAAAAAGATCCTGTTGGTGTTTTCACGCATTTAAAGCTACAGGGAAGTGATATAGTCAGTCTGCACAATAATCCAGAGGATCCTTTCATTCCAAGGGTCAGACTGCTTTGATACCTTTGAATCCAAATGCAAATCTATATCCCCTGTTGCTGTGCATTTACTTTTTAAGTTCCTCATTACCAATATCATGTTATACAAATGAGGCGATGCCTTGGTTGAGCTACTTCAGGGAGCCAACTCAGACACAGCATTCATCCACGTCACAATCAACCAGTCGCATACGCTCAACAGTTTAACGCAGCCTACTGAACCGCAGTCACTCACCACACTTTGCTCCTACAACTGCTCGCTTACTGGTGCACCACACCATGCTTCTGCTCGCTGCTGCACCACACTATGCTCTTGCTCTTGCTACTGCCCACCTCCACCCCAGATTCCACCTATTTAGGGTCTGTTGCACAGTATCCAATCGGGAATTCTGATATCTGCTCCCTACCAATGGTTGTTCACTTAGCATTTGTATAAGACCCCAGGAAGCAATCAGAGCAGCAGACTCTTGATGCCATACTTCAATGTATTACCATGTATTGCAATAAATTGTTAAACCTATCATAAGTTGTCTTGACTGAAATGTTTATGGGAAATATATAAATTATATAGAATTGTAGTAGCCCTGATCATTTTTAAGACAATTTTAACCCCTCAAGGCAGGCCCATTGGAGCAAACATTCATTGGCAAATCCATTGCCCTTCAAATATTCAACAAAGGAAACCCTTTTGCTTAAACTACTATTTGAAGTAATGGAAGGGAATTAGGGAGTAAGGGAATTTGTTTAACTGATATTTAAAACATGAGCTTTAAAAACAAAGTCCCAATGCTGCTAATACAGCGTATGGATTGATGTTTTTATGGCAGGGAAAGTGTCACATGTTTTCGATGATTAGGAAGTAGCATATAAATTTAAATTGCATTGCTTTGTGATTGTCAAATCAGTAAAATGTTCAAATGAATACTAAAGTTTTAGACATACTTAAATGTATCTTAGCCAACAATTAGGTTAGTGATACACTTGATTTGTATCCTGGCCTTTACAGTAATGGGGCATATCACTCTTACTTGCATTGTGATTGGCTTGGGGATGGACTCATTTATCTACCTGATTTGTTTTTGTTTTATCTTCTCATGTTAAAAGCACTTTTTGTAAGTCGCTTTGGATAAAAGTGTCTGCTAAATGACACTAACGTAACGTAATGTAATGTTTCTCAGAAGTTGAAAGTCCTTCTGCATCTTTGTCACTTAGTCCAGTGAAATGCAAAGAGTTGTGGGAGAGCTTAATTCTCAGCAGAGTCTATTCTCAATGCACACCTTCTGGTTAATTAACACAGAGTGGGGAAACCGTCTCCCTCAAACATCAGAACTTAAAATGGCTTCTAGCCAGAAGCAGCTGCAGGTGTTCCAACCTGACAATCATCACAAACAAATCCTTCCTTTGGAGTTTATCTTAATTGGATCCTCTCTCCGGTTTGAAAAATGTGTTGGATGTCAATCAACAACATACAGAATCATCGCACTTAAATCATCAAGACTTTTATATTCTTTGAAAGAATTAACATGGTTGAGAACAATTCCTATGGGATTAAAAGTTTTTTATAAACCAAGGCTTACTATGGCACTGTTATTACATCAAGTGCTCCTTAAATCAAAATGTATTTTCATATTGAAACTAAAAATACCTTGAACAATGATTAGCCATTCCAATGCTGAACTGTCACTGTACTTGAACTCAGGGTCATGTCTCTTTCTTTGATGCTGGGCCATAACAGACGACCTCCCAGCCATCTGGGGATATTTCAAAGGAGAGTATACACTAAATCTCTTGTTAGTGAAGATCCTATGACAGAGTGGACTACGTCGGCTGTTCCATTTCTCTCCACCGGTTCTTATCTGTTTTTCTTTTGATGAGGGGAGAGTGGTGGGAGTTAGCGTCTGAAGGTCATCTCCGTACACCAACCAGAGAACTGATAAGAGCTCCAACAAGGAACAGGCATAGGAAGACCCTAGCCAAAGGTAAATTTAACAGTATGGCCAGCTACTAGGGTAGAATATTGTGATTTTCATGTAAAAAAAAAACATTCGTTGTCCTCTGTGGATTGCTTTCTGCCTCCAAGCTGGGTCTGTGTTATGGTTTTATGGCACGGCTGTTTGGTCTAGGCCCACAGTAGCTTGCAGGCTTACTTAAGGTCCACACAAATGGTGCTGCCAAATGGGGTCTCAACTATTGACCAGTGGCCTTGGCACAACATCAGCCAGACCAAATCTGCTTCCCTCACAGTTTTTTCTAGCCTTGGAAATGTTTTCTTATTAATCTGGCATGTCTGTTCAAACCTAAACTATATGTTTTCAGCAGTATTGTCAGACTTCAGTTATTTCAGGGAAGTAAGAAAAAGTACATTTATGTGGGAAAGAATCATTTCACGCCTATTTAAAAATTTACCAACAACATATTCATAAAAGCATTGTCTCTATGCATCAGATGCTGTACATGTATTGTAATGTATTCTGGTCTAAATATGTCAATGTAGTTTCCTTTTGGGTTATGCACAATGGGTAATTCACTGGAACAAATCTTTTGTGAATTGGAATAGTAACTGGCTATTCATTCCTTTATTGTAACCAAATTCAAACTCGCTTTTTTGGCAGCTGTATTTGAGTGATAACACATGATGAGGAATGACATTTTCGCTGCTTTTTCATTAGAACAAAATTTAAACACAGAACATTCAATTCTGAAGAACTGAACGACTCTAAGGTTCAAAACATTAAAAATATTTTGATGGCCGTGGTTAATTAAGTCTCAAACTGTTACTTCTTCACTTTACCTGATATGTTCATATTATTGAATAATTGCAGGCACTTTTAATAAAATTGTCATTCAGATAATCAAAAAAAATTTGCTTCTTAGAAAAAAATCAATCATAAGGTTTATTTTTTATACACAGTCTGATAAGTAGAAATAATGAAAAACATTTTAACAAATGAATTCAATCTAAGATCCTCACCTTTTCTTTCCCACATGCCTATAATATTAAGATTTTAAGTCATGTCTTTAGAAAGGCCTATTTTAGGCTCTTTCTTGAAATAGTGGTCCGTAGTGGACCGTCTCTTATTGCCATGTTCTGATTTACGTCAGATTTTATAGTCAATTCTAAAAGTTAATGATGTGCAATAAGGTTGGACTTTTTAGGGATCAAGACTGGCCTTAATATTGCCCAGCAGGACCAGTCAATCCTCTTGATTAACAGCACAATCAACTAAGCAGTGTCCAACAAAGCTATAAACACTTAAGTCAGTGAAACTATTATGTCATGCAGAGAAGAACATTAAACTACACATTTCATAATCATAACCCACCCTATGATGGCATTAAAAGCCTTATGCATGAAAATAAAGAAGACTACTTTGGATCAAAGTAGCTTTTAAAACCTCTATCACTCAATGGGGTCTGAAAAGAAGAATCAGACTCACTATTTTTGGTAAGGTACGTTTTGTACGTTGTTCTGTAGTTTTTCTCTCTTGGTTAAGAAATCACTTGAATGTTTCCTGGCAAATTAGTCACGTATGGCTCAGAGTACTCCTGTGGTAACACGATTCATATCAAATATAAACTGTGTAATTATAGCTGTGTTTGTTCAAAAGAACACAAGCAAATCTTTCTATTGACTGTTAGAGATGGATGAGAAGGCAACAGTATAGGTAGAAAAAAACACGCTATCGTCTTTTTTTTTCTACTGAGTGGTCAACACTCCCAGTCAACAACTTTGATTGTTTGGTCCTTAAGCTTTGAACAAAGCTGTGGGCAGGCTACAAGAGGATACTGCTGAGTGGTGGGATGACTTTGTGTTTGCCTGGTTACCCTTTGTTATATAGCCTGTGTCAAATTGTGTTGAACTGCGTCTCAAAATCACTCAAAATAAAGGCTTGAAGGGCTTTCACTTTAGTTGTCACAAATCACACTTTGTTACAACTTTTGCCTATTTACAGACCTTGCAGTTTTCCAACATACAGTAGGATGAAATTAAAATAGATTTATTGATTTGGTGTGATGTGCCTGCTGACTGTGAGTCTGTAGTGGTTATGATGGACTTTAAGCTGCTGCTGCACATTGGTGTACAAGAGCTTGTGTGCAGGAAACGATCCTTTCAGGTGGATCTTCCTGTGAGGAGATATTGTGGGGATAATTACAGAAATGTCACCCCTTCATTTCTCTGTTGGAGATGCCGGTTCTGACGTGGACGTATTGAGTTGTGCTCTGTTTTAAAGCCAGAGAGCATAATGTTGACACAGTCAACAATCTCAGTTTGACTCGTTTTCAGTCCCACAACAGGCTGAAGATCAGGCTGTCTGGAGAGAGGAAATGACAGGATGCACAAACACAAGCACACACACACACACACACAAACACAAGCACACACACACACACACACACACACACACACACACACACACACACACACACACACACACACACACACACACACACACCCTGCTAATACAACACATGCAACAGGGATACAATCAATGCCCACAGCAGGAGCAAAAAGACACACACATGCAAACACACACACACACACACACACACACACACACACACACGCTCCCACACGAACAAATACACACACACACACACACACACACACACATCCTAGTCTTTTCCCATGACGTTGAAAAATCACATACAAGCAGAGCGTCTCTCCTCCTCCTCATCCCCTGTGTGAGCCTGATTCCTCCAGGTTTTTCAAACGGTTGAGTAGCTAAACAGTGGTTGGCCAGGGAAATAGGATTGGATGCTGAGTTTGTGCCAAAGTAGGCACAGCGTTGGTCTGGTTCTCATGTTTACGGTAATCAGGTCAGGCATTTTAGATCACTTCTTCATTACTGGGGTAATGCTGTGTAGGAGCTTAAAGGAAGAGAAGAGAGGAGGAGAGGAGAAGAGAGGAGAGGAGAGAAGAGGAGAGGAGAGGAGAGGAGAGGAGAGGAGAGGAGAGGAGAGGAGAGGAGAGGAGAGGAGTAAAGAAGAGCAGACATGTATTCAATGCCTCATATTGATTACAGTACAAAACAAAGGACATGAAAAGAGACGTGATTAAGATGTGGTAAATAATGGTGAATTTCACTAGTTTGACTAGGGTTGTTACTTCTTGAATAAGTTCTGTGACAAGACGTAAGATACGGTATTTTGGAGCTGAAAGTTTCCCCAGAGAGGTAGTTCAAATAGTTCAAACGTTCTATGTTGAATCTCTCATTTAGGAGGTGAATCAGCTTCTAACATTGGAGGGAGAGGGTCAAATGTGGGGAGGGAGTCAACAGGAATGACCCATGTCAGATGTGAGTGTAAGGAGGACTACGAGCCAGGTCCAGACTTCACGCTGGGTAACAAAAGTCAGCGTGTTTCAAAGCTAAGTAGGAATATGGAGCAGCAAGGAACAAAGTGAGTCTCTCCGATTAAATGTAACGAGAAATTGCAAAGATAGATATGTGGAAGAAGCAGGAGGATCTTAGGGGAAGACTGGTGTCCGGTTCAAAAAAAGAGTGCAGCATTGCGTCAAACCTGTTCCTGCTTTATACGTTTGGAAGCAGCAAAGATCAGTGAAATAATAAAACGATGAGTTGAAGACAAAGAAAGAAAGACAAAACGTTAAGCTGAGAAATGATCCACATTGAGTAGGACAGACAGGGAATACGGGCTAGTAGGTCAGGTAATATATCCCACTTGATAGTGGACTGCTGCAGAAGAATGGATTGAGTAAGATGACGAATGACAGGAGGTGGTAGGAGAGTGGAAGGGAAGCAGCGGTGATTGATAGACAGATGGGCCAATTGGGATCAGATGAGTGGTGGGGGCGGGCTGTAAGTCATGCCGTAGTCGGAGTCCATCATTACAGTTTGAGATTTATTTGTCAGAGATGAATCTGAGTAGTCCGTGTGCCAGACAGAATGGGCTGTGGACACCACTCAAAATAGATGGAGACAGACAACACTGTCAAACTATGCAAACATTCAAGATTGACCGCTGTTCATTTAGACCACTCTAACTTTACAAGTCAACCATTAAAGCCATTTTCTGTAAAGAAAAAACTGAGTTACTGGGTTAAAGTTTTACTTTAAGGTACAGTAAATGAAAAGTCAACGTTTGTGTAAGAACCAATGTTGTTCCGGAAAATCATACACAACGAATATCTGTCAACAACTATGAGATTAAAACTGGTGGTGGTGGTGTCTTTTTAGGTTGTCCGTCTTTACCTTACAATACAGTGTGTTTGTATATTTTCCGACATGTTATTGAGAACCTACAGGTGCTATTGTTAACTTAATGCTTCTTTCATTAGAATGGATGAGAGGATCAGCGGCCCACATAGACGACTATAACACAGTCGATCGGTGCGATAAAGGATTTAAAGGAGCATTTGAGACTCTTTTAAGTCTTTAATACTAATCTGACCTGCATCAGACTGAGTTATGGATGACTGGATACTGGAAGCTTTCTGCCCCCTTGAAAGCCGAGCCCCTGACACATATTTTTAATTTGACAATCACTTGTGGTTTAATACCTAAAATATGGAAATCAGCTCTGGTTACTCCTTTACATAAAGGGGGGGATGCAAGTGACTTAAATAATTACAGACCTATCTCCAAACTCCTATGTCTAGCAAAGATGTTAGAACGTCTTGTAAATGAACAGCTTTGTGCTTTCTTGTCCGCTAATAATAATACACCCTTTTCAGTCGGGTTTCAGAGCTGGTCATAGTACTATTAGTACAGCAGCTACTCTTGTAGTAAATTACATAGCTACTATTCCTGATGATAAGAAACATTGTGCTGCTTTGTTTATTGATTTGTCAAAGGCTTTTGATACAGTTAATCACAGATTACTTCTGGATAGATTAGCCTTGCTGGGATTTGATGATGCAGCCTTTACATGATTTCAGAACTACCTTTGATAGAACACAGTGCATAAATTGCTAAAGGTTTCAAATTAAAGGTTGTCGCCATAGAAAATGGTGTGCCACAAGGTTCGGTATTAGGTCCTACATTATTTACACTTTATATTAATGATATATGTGTCTCTGTAAAAGACTGTAAAATACATTTCTATGCATGATACCATTCTTTATTCCTGTGCTCTATCCATGGAACAGGCAATGTCAAACCTGACAAGGGCATTTAATTGTGTACAGAAATCCCTTAGAAATCTAAGATTTGTCCTTATATTAGTCAAAAATAAAATATATGCTTTTCTCAATGTCCAAAAGGTTAGACTATAAAGCATTGAACATGTGTTCCCTAAATGGGGCCCAAATTGAGCGTGCTGCAGTTTACAAATACTTGGGAATTTCACTGGACGAAAAGTTATCATTTAAGACGCATGTGATTGAACTCACAAAGAAGGTGACGATCAGACTTGGAGCTCTATATAGAATAAGGTCATGCCTTTCACTTGAAAATAGAAAGACAATTGTAAAATCTACTCTCTGGTCAGTCATGGATTATGGTGATATTGTGTATGCATATGTGTATGCAGCCCCAACTATTTTAAAGTCCTACCATAAACATACTAGTTACATTAAGATGTATAAAATGCATGCCAAAAATATGTTTTTTGTTCTGTTCTGACTTGTGACCAAATGGTCAAGCAACTTGCTTATTGTGTTGGAAGTTTTGTTTGCTTCCTGTACAAAAAGAGCAATTGAACTGTGAGATCACAGATTGACACAGACTGAGATCCCTTTTCTTACCCTCAAGCAATATTTACACTTGACCTTCGTACTGGGTTGGCAGCTGATGGACCCCCACCCCCCATACACTCACGCAAACACCACCATCATCACCACCATACGTACACACAAGCACACGCTCACACAAAAACACGCACCCACAGCACACGTCTCCCCAGAAAATCAGTCGTTGTTTGCCAACAGATATGTATCTTTGTTTTGACCAGAAACAATGCAGAGTGGAGTCCTGTCTGACCGCTGAGTAGGACTGACGACTTGGTTGTTTACTTAAGAAGCTCAGCATCAGCTATGTAATCCGGTCCTGTATTGGTTAGGTCATAGCTCTATAAATTGTAAAATAATTATCTTGTATATCCCAACAAGAAATTCCAGAAAAGCAAGTGGAGTTCTTATTTCAACGTGGCATCATTAAGTAAGTGAAAACTGCTCCAAGGAGGCTATTAAACAAATTGTTTTACTGCACACATATATCTTAATCATAGGTAAATGCATTTGTAATTGTACAACCAAAACCTCCACACGTGAAAGTGTGTGTGCGTGTGTGTGTGTGTGTGTGTGTGTGTGTGTGTGTGTGTGTGTGTGTGTGTGTGTGTCTGTCTCGAAGCCCTCCTCTTGTCTCTGTCAATCTCTCCTGCCTGTAGCAGCATGCTGTTGACAGGTGTTTGGCAGGTGAAACAGCAGTGCTGCTCTGGGATACTGCTGCCTCAACGTTATTTTCAGCAAATCGGTCCCAGTAGGAGCGAAACCGTTAAATCCTGTCTATGATTCGGCACACTGCGATACAGCTCATAGTCGCAAAAGATCCTGAATCAAAAGAATAGGGAAATCGGATGCTTTAATATGAGAAACGTGTCAATGCTGTATTATTATATTTTAGATAACCTTGGAACCTTATCGTTCCCTGCTGCTGCTAATACATCTGCCCAAAATGATGTGGCATCAACCTCTAATATGGAGCCTGTTGCCAAAATAGCTCACTGAGGCTGCATTCCTTTTGCTGCGCACATCACCAGTAACACTTCAAATGTTTTATTATCAGGGAGTGAAAATGTGTCTACTATCATTGTGCCAACATTAACGAAGTCAAACCAACACACAGGTACCTTATTAGCCACTATATGATGATGCTGGAATCACTGGCTTTATCGCATTTGACAGGTGTCCCTTTTAATTAGACTGTGGAGTGTAATCAAGGCATGCGAGCGGTGAGAGAAGTGAGTGTCTGTGAATTTCCAGCAACTTCCCATCACGATCATGTTTCTGTTTGTTTGTGCTGTCTCTGGGTCTGTGCTCAAGTGTGTTTTTGCCTGATACGTCTTTGAGTCAGAGATGAGTAAGTGTGAACAGTGTCAGCAGGGCCCACAAATCTGTGTGTTTGTGTGTTTGGTTAATAACTGCCATCACTCTTCTATAAGGAAATTAATCAGTGAGTGAGAAAGGGCTAATATTACTTTGATAAACAATGGCCATCACTGTTCTCTCATCTGCACAAAAGGGTTCCACAAGCACATACAGAGGAACAATAATTACATGCAAAAAAAGACAAATTCGGACGGTGTTTAGATTTAGAAATGAGTCGATGTCACTAGTATTGTGTATCACTCTTCCCACTAAAAATCATGAAAATCTTAACTTATTGGTAATACCCATTTGATGTTCACTTAAAACACCTTGACAGGTTTTTTGATGCTTTCACAATTCAATGTCCTGAATTATGCATGAACATGTGACTGTGACATATAGTATGAGATGGCAAACACTGGTATATGAGGTTTGAGCAACAAGGCCTAACTGTACGGCTTACTTGACTGCTTAATTTAGAAGAAAATTATAAAAGATATTCGGTCTTATAATTCAAAAGCTTTTCTGATTCCTAATGGAAGTGGGCGTTGTGCTGTTGAACGCGGCTCGGATCTATTTAGCTTCCCTCCTGAGAGTGCAGCTCCAACACTGCACGATTACATGGGCTATAATCCTCCCTGCCTCCGCGAAAGGTGAGCATCAATTATGAGTCCTTATTGACAGTGTGTCAGGTGGAAGACAATGGAGAGGCTGCATCGCTTTTATGTGAATTTGAATGCTTTCCCACAAGACCCATTGTTTTCTGTAACAGGCCTCCTCTCGGTTAGGAAGCCAACAAGTGATTGCAGAGCTAACTAATCTTTAAGGGAGGATGAGCATTGGTCTCTGAGGATGTGCAGTGCGTTTCTCGTCTCACAGCGGGATGACTTTCTCTCTCTCGCTCTCGCTCTCTTTCACAAACGTGCCCACACAAACACACACACACACACACACACACACACACACACACACACACACACACACACTCCCAGGTAGTCTTTATTTTTTGATGATTGAAACACGATGTACAATGTGCAATGATGTCTATTATTTTTACACAAACAGCATATTTTTGAACACACATATTGGATAATGTAAAAAAAACAAAAAAACATGTTAAGCTAATCCTGAATAAATGTGTGTATTTGGGAGCGTGTGAATGAGAAGGCGTTTATTGAAGGCCCCAGTAGGACTGAAGGTGCACAGAGGCCCTCCACCACGTCCTCTGCTCGTTTTTCTCTCTCATGTGTTGTGTGCAGAAGCCAAGCAAGCTGCCATTTCACTTTACTGCCTCTGAGAACTGTGTGTTTATGTTTGTTATTGCAGGTACAAGAATGCATGTGTTCGTGCTTAGGTGTGTTTGTGCATGTGTGTACGGCTACATTCACCTATTTGTACGTGCAATTCTCTTCCTGTAGTGCAGCCCCACAGTGAACAGCATGTAAAGAACTCCATATGGAAACAGCGTTTTATCCCAAAGCATATACAGTACAGTAGCTTCTACCGTTATCATCAAAATCAGGACCACACAATACCTCTGAACTGGATAAGGACCGCAAGTATCCATGGCAAAATTTACCTCCCCAGCACCCCAGGCTGACTCTCCCTGAAATTCCAGATTTGAGTTATTGAAATAGCTATTTTATCCCCAGTGAATGCTACCAGTGTATGGTTGTGCAATGTGGGAGAATGCAGTTGTCATTGACACAAATCAGGGCTCTTGATAATGTTGGTATGCTTGTAATAGGAAGCAGTGCTCTTTACAGCCTCTTTGTTGCCCTCATTAAATCTTTTATATGGGGTTAGCACTAAGCAATGTTGTTCTCCCTTACGTGGCTGAAATAGTTGGTGGATCAGATGGTGTTGACCCCCTTGAAAACCACTGACTGCACTGACCAGCGCGTGCCATGTACGCTGTCTGTCTGTTATGCTATTTCTGTCTAATTGTTTATTCTTGTCATGTTATCAATGTTGATGCTGTGAAGCGACTTTGGGTGTTAGAAAAAGTGTTATATAAATATATAAAAATTTATTATTATTATCACAGTCTTCGCATTTCTTTTCTTTTTCCAAAACTCTTTTTTTGTGATCTCTTTCTTACACACGTATTAGCTTAATTCCTCAAGGTCAACCCTTCCTCTGAAATGGACACGCTTACAACGTGTATCTATTATAATCTGAGCTTTTATCTTTTAAATGTCTCAAAATGTGATGCTGTCTTATCTCTGAAGACATATTACTGTCCCTGCCTGAGGGTTTGGCAGGTGGTCTGTGAATTTAAGCGGAAAAAGCTGTCTTGCTCTATCTATTTATGTATCTTTCTCCGCATCAGCAGAGATATCTTCTGGGTCCACACGCTTCCATTCTTCGCAGAAAAAAGTGTTTTGAAATCCTACCACCTGCTGGCTTGTGAGACTTTCATCCAAACCTTTGAACAAAGAATAAAAAAAAAACATTTGTTTCAAATGCTGTTTTGTATCAAAAGGAATGCCGACCCATTAGGAGAGGAAACACACCCACCACTGGTTGGAGATTGTTTAAAAGGGAATCCGTAGAAGATGGATGCTTTGATTATTGCAGTTGCAGCTGTGGTGGTATCAGATGTCTTGAGCATCTCGCGAGGGCTCAGCCCCCAGGGTGCAGCCAGACAGTGCATGACCTTTGAGTCCGTCACTGTATGAGAAGGGATCCTGCGGAGGGTTGTTCCCTGTTAAATAATGGTGTCGCCACCTGTCACCTAAGGGGAAAGAGGACAACTGTTTGAAGGGTTGCAGGAGGAAGCTGTCATAAACTCTGTGGGCAGTCCGGGGCCTGTATGGGTGGTCTACTCCATCAAACTACAGGTCTCACCATTTAACCTTCGCCCACTACAAATAGAAAGTCTAAATGGCTTGCTTGGTGCAATGTAAGGACAAACACAAAGTTAAGAATGGCGATACAGATCTATATATTTTTGACTTTAGTCTTTTATTAGTTTTTGGAGGTTACTTAAATTATACCTTTTAGTGTTTCTGGGTATACAGCCGTGATGTACAGTCTTGATCTTTCCTCAGAATTGTTTTAAACTTGTATTAAAGTAGGACCACACTGAATTGAATTAAGGGTAGGACCAAACTGAATTGTATTAAAGGTAGTACCAAACTGAATTGTATTAAAGGTAGTATCAAACTGAATTGTATTGAAGGTAGTACCAAACTGAATTGTATTGAAGGTAGTACCAAACTGAATTGTATTAAGGGTAGGACGAAACTGAATTGTATTGAAGGTAGTACCAAACTTAATTGTATTAAAGGTAGGACCAAACTGAATTGTATTGAAGGTAGTACCAAACTGAATTGTATTAAAGGTAGGACCAAACTGAATTGTATCAAAGGTAGGACCAAACTGAATTGTATTTAAGGTAGTACCAAACTTAATTGTATTAAAGGTAGGACCAAACTGAATTGTATTAAAGGTAGGACCAAACTGAATTGTATCAAAGGTAGGACCAAACTGAATTGTATCAAAGGCAGTATCAAACTGAATTGTATTAAAGGTAGTACCAAACTGAATTGTATTAAAGGTAGGACCAAACTGAATTGTATCTAAGGTAGGACCAAATTGAATTGTATCAAAGGTAGTATCAAACTGAATTGTATTAAAGGTAGGACCAAACTGAATTGTATCAAAGGGAGGACCAAACTGAATTGTATTAAAGGTAGTATCAAACTGAATTGTATCAAAGGTAGGACCAAACTGAATTGTATTAATGGTAGGACCAAACTGCTACAATGTGAGCCAAGAAGCTCATTGTAAAAAGCTGATACCATAGAACTGTTCTGAAGGCTGGAGACTAATTGCAGTTAGTAAACTCGATAAATTTAACTGTGTCTCCATCAAATGTCTAAATATAGTTGATGTGCTCAAAAGTTTGTTGTAATTAGCAACAGAACTGATCAACTGATCAAAAAATGATTGATTGAAAAGTTACTGGGTCTGCAAAAAGGAAGCTTTTTTTTGTAGTTGTGTAGGGCACATCAGTTACATGGGAAAAGTGTAGACAGTTTCTCTTTACAGTGTAAGTGCATCACTCTGGGATTTTGTGAGGCAGAGCAAACAACACCAATCTTTCTGTCTTCCCAGAAGTGGAACACTTCACTATTGCTCTCCCTTGCTGGTTTAATTTTAGATCCTTATCTGGGATACTCTTGGTTGGAAACTAATAGCTAAATCTATTACTCTTTAGATAGAGTCTGGGCACCATTTAAGGAAATGAATCTCGATAAACCCTGACCTGTAAATCTTTTTTTTTTTTTTTTACGTAATCAAAGTCTTTGTTAAAGCAGCCTTGTGTGAATGGGATTTTATTAGGCTATCCCAATGGATCGGAGAAGATAGTATCCTACGGAGTTTAGAGTAGCAGTTTGTTTAGTGGTCAGTGGTCTGATGTATCATTGATGAGATAGCAGATTGCCTAGTGTTGAAGGTTATTGAGGTATCTCAGATTGATTTTTACTTGGGCTCAACAAGTCTCCTTGCGAGATGGATGAGTTCGATTAACAAGCAACGTGGAATAATGATCCAGATACAAGTCCCGTTAACAGAATACTTCCAAGCATCCAATATAAATGAAGTGCGTTGAGAAAAAGGTTTTAAGGTTTTACTGTAGCCCTGAGACCTGCGCAGTCTAAAATTGGCCCTGAATGTCTACATACACGGTGTACTGTGTTATACCATCCATTAAGCAATAACCCGAAATAAGCATCTAATAAATCTATCTATTACAGACTAGTAGATCCTTTTGAGAGCAGATTCTGTGTGTAATCGTTTTTGTTTTTAAGTAGTCACTGTCCTTGTGTAATGTTTTGTTGAAATAAGCTCAGAATCTCTACATAAGGCTCAATGGTTGACGTCTCAGAACCACCTCCCTCAATCTTCTTTCAGCACAGCCAGATATTTCATGGAGAATGAAAAGGCTCAATATAGCTGTGCACTATTCATATCTACTTCAGTCCAGCTGGCTTGTAACAGTCTGCTTAGCAGGAAACATACCTTTTGTCCTGAGGTGTTCAATCTTGTCCTACTCCATTCCTGCTGGTTTGTAACAGCCCACTCAATAAGGAACGTGCCATGGGTTCATAGATTTGATTTTCTTAAATTATATTATTTAGGAACCCAGATGGGATATTTTTTTTCTTTTTACCACAGCCACTGGGTACTTCTTTTAGCCATGTCTGACACAGCTGTGATGGTCAGGCGCAAGTCCTTCAATGTTTCAAAAAGCTAAATACTGACTCCTTTTTAAATTTCTGAACAAGTTTTAAATATTTTATTAATTCTCAATGTTGGAACACAACATATGGCATTGCATAATGCAATGATATCCAAACATAGACATTCCCCCTCACATTGACTTTTGTAGACATTGCCCTCACCTTGACTTGTGGGTCAAAACAATATGAGCATCTGTGAAATGAATAAATGTATAAGCGATATTTCACCGCATTTGCGTCTGCACTTTGGCACGCCTGTCGTACGCCCTTGTTCTTTTTATGTTCTACCTATAGATGTCCCGGCCCTTGTTTCCCCTCACATCTTAAAGGCTAGAGAGGTAAACATGCCAGAGATTTAGGAGGGTGGAGATTGCATTGCACGCATGTGTCACTGACCACGGGTATTGTCAGGGTGAACCTACATGAATAATGATGATGACTTCCTGGGTCCATAGAGCCCTACGACAGGTGTCTCTCCGATTAAGGTATCACTGATGTTCTGATACGTGGATTCTTTCAGGGTTTAAAATGAGAAACACTCCCAATGAAAGGAAAAGGCATTCATTGTATTTATTTACCTACCCTGTTTCTGCAATACTTACAATACTTAGCCTATAGCCAAGAAATCTTTGTTAATTTGTAAGACACAGTAGTCGTCTGTGTTTCCCCTGAAATATGTGAGACGCTCCTTTGCTTTAGGTCCAACCATCCTGGACAGGTTTCTTCTTTAGCAGCAGAGCAGCAGGACTGAAAAGACCTAGCCTGGTCCTCTGGAAGATGTACCACTGGATTTTGCCCTTTATGGAACCATCCACTTCTCTAATGTCACAGGTAAACTTTTTTGCGCTTTGAGATTGTTTATACAATGAAAAGCGCTTTACAAATTAAATGCATTATTATTATTATTATTATTATTAGGTTTCTGACTAAACCCTGTCATATTGGATAATGTCATTCAATATTATCCTACTGACATTTCATTCCCTTAGCAGAGCTAAGGAGGTGAGGAGAAAATAAGCACACTTGGAAATATTTACATTATTGTTTCCAGCAGCCAGATAGGTGAAAACAAAGCTCTGCTTATTGAATTGACAGAAGTATGAAGTGACTGCCAGTCTGTCACAACACATTGCTGCAGGTAGTGTTGGAACAGAGCACTATGCAGATCAGATATCTCCACATGTGCAGCCTCTCACCAGCTATGGAGCCTTGGTTCCAACTGGGAGTGCTCAAAGTACTAGTCAGGCCTGTAAGGGTAAGTCCTTAAAAGTGTTTTTTATGTATCAGAATTAGCCTGGGGAATAGGTAGAGGTGTTGTTACAAAACAGAGCTGGTCCTCGGAATATTGGGAACGAAAGTCAATGACCTGCCACTCCGGCAACCCATCATTTTAGAGCCCCGAGCAATATGACTGTCAAATGCGTGGAATTGGCATGTCAAATCTACAGCTTTTTGAAGGATTGGACTTGGCTTTTTTAAGTAATACTATGATAGGCTCCTCTTGAGAAGATACAGGTGTATGTTACTGATATCTTAAGCACTGTACATGTAGTGCTTGCTGAATATGCTCGAGCTAGTGTGCGTGCTTGCATGTGCTTCAATCTGACTAGACAAGTAGTCTACAAACTATATATTCATCAACAACTACACTATCTCAATGTTAAATGGGCAATCAACTGTTAGATCATTACCACAGTTTTAACATGTACAACATTCCTTACTCACGTCTGAATATGTCAAAATTGCTCAAACATTTGAATAAACTTTTAAACCATTTTTGCAAATATGTTTTAACAGATCAAGCTAGCAAAGGAATTGTGTGGAGTTTAAATTGTATTCAGTTACTAAGATGTACAAAAGTGATTTATTATTAAGGAGGGTGGTGTACTTTGTGTGTTATGAACAGGCTATATAAAGTTACTATAGCAACAATTCGAATAATGTTCAACAATCTATGATTGATGGCACTTTTGTCCAAATGCCTGCAAATGTGTATGCAGTTTAGGAGCCACTGGGTAAGCAACATGTTAACAATTCTTTTTTAGAATGTGGCTCATATAATTCTTATCTTGAGGGTTCATTTATCTGTCACATACCTTTCACCACAGCTCTACTTACAGTATATGTCTTCTCATAATTTCCCCCCTCTCAGCTTGGATTCTCCTTGCTCAGGAATATTAGGCCTATAAAAAATATAGATTTTGGATGGAGCCGAGGTCCCTGGTGTCAAAAAACTATTTGATTAAACAGAGCCAGTACAAATCATATCAAGAGATAGTACGTTTCTCTCTACTCTGTCACTCTCATTCTCCACTACTCACCACTTTTCTCCCTTGCTCCTTAACACGCTGCACCAGAGCAGCTCCTGGTCCCTGAGGAGCAACAGGACCCTGTCTTCTCAGGTGCAGTCATGTCAAGTCATCCACAGGGCAGCCATGTTTAAACGAACTAATCTTCAGCCTTCATTCTCTTCCCTCTTCAATGGCTGACGCTGTTTCCACTGCCCCCACACTGACTAGATGAACTGTGTTTTGCACACAAACCCGCAGAGAGTGAAAGCCGCGGGGGGGGGGGGGGTGTTGTGTGTTTGCATTGCACAGGCACATTGGTTAGACCTTCAAAGCGGAGCCCCTCCAAAGTCGCTGGGTGATAAAATTATGATTGGACATGTCTCTTTGAACAGGGATACTATACAACTTGAACTGTCCAGGGAGAAAGGATTGTACTCAAACTGTATGAAGGATTTACCTTTTCTTTCCTTACTTTCACAGCTATCTTCACACAGATTATTGTGCTACATACACATATGCAATCACACACACGCACACACACACACACGCGCGCGCACACGCACGCACGCACACACACACACACACACACACACACACACACACACACACACACAGAGCAAACAGAGAGTGCAACGCTTTGACCGTAGACCATGGTAGGAGAGTGCATCAAAAGGAGAGAAAGCAGTCCACTTCGCACCATCCCTCAGATCAAACCAGAGTGGAAAGGGCAGGGCTGCTCGCTTGTCCTATCAGTGTAACACGGAGTCTGTTGACCTTTTTTAAATGAGTGAGAGATACGGTGTGCTAAAGTAAACAGTGGTTTGTTTGCAGCGTCACGGCAGCTATGTATTGATCCCAACTCTTCGAGAAGGTCATCTACTTGACAGGTTAGGTGACTAGCTCCATCGCCAAGGACGAGACAACCAACTTAGTCCTTTGTGATAGTACGTAGTAAGCGCTTCAATTGGCTTTCTTACTCTATTCTCAGTAAATAAGGCGGTATGTTTTATTACCATTTCTGATTAGTATGGCTCAGTGTTGACCTTTGTGCTGGAATGCAGGATGTTGGGTCATCATTAACTCACAAACGCCCTTTCATCGGCTGCTGACTTGCAGTGAATGTGACTCTATAAATTGGGGATGAGTCAGACCATAAGTGTTCCTGTATTTCTCCTTGTTAGACACGATCATATATTTTTCTTTCTCTGTCCCTCCTTAAATCTTGTGCTTTTCGAGCATATTTATCCTTTAGTTTCTCTGCCTCTTTCTGGGTTTGTCCCACTGTTTTTATATTTGGTGCCCCTTACAAACCTGTGGGTTTACAGATGGCATATCAAAGTACAGTTGTACATTGTTGTGTATATGAAATCGGCATAACTTTCTTTATGCTACAGTGTTTAACAAGGACTGAGCTGATTCTAAAACTATTGAGTGTGATCCTTTGTTTGGTTCCAACAGATCTTACAAAAACGGTGCTCCTCTATATAAATGGACACCAATCACATGCCGTGTACTGATTGGCTCCCCCTGACCATAACTGCGTCTAATCAACAACTGTGGCTTGGAGCTACACTGGTATTACAACCTGCCATGTATTCCATCAACACTAGTACATTCCATTGGATTTAAAACCGTGTGGTTTGCTTGGTAGGTTTTCCGATTATTTAAAAGTAAAACAAGGCATTACTTCTTACAAGAGCCTAGCAGTTTATAACAATGAATGAGAGTGCACATTATTTGTGAATTTCATTAGACATCTTTGCTAGTACTCTATATTGCATATAACAGCTAAAAGATAATGATTATTTTTTTCTATAAATATCAGGTGTGTCTGACATTATCATTGGATGAGCAAAAACCTTCTTTATCAGTGTTGTAGTGCTGAGTTTCCCCGTGCAGCCTGCTGCCTGTATGAGATCCATCCATCATTGATGAATACCACAGTTTTCATGCTGCTCCACTGATTTGTGTCTCTCCTGCCTGAGATTTCTAGTGCTGGGTCATATGTTGGGACTTTTCCCCTCCAATACACGCAAAATGGAAGATACTGCTTTTCTCCTGTGCTGTAGATAAACAATGCAAGTAGTACATGCTTTACACCAGGACAGTGTGAACACAAAACTCACACCCACTAAAACAAAAAAACTCACACACACACACAAAGCCACACATATACTGTATACACAACTCACCCACACAGATAGACTAATGCAGGTCAATAGTTGCTGTTGATAAAAGCTTTGAGGTGCCACTTGCGACTCAAATGGTTAAGCAGCCATAGTTACAATTACAAACAGTTTGACCTGTACTTACCGTGGAAAAAAGGAAATGCCATATGTCAAAATGGTTGGTGTCTTTCTTTCGTGGATGTTATTATTGCAAGTTCAGTCTCCAGGCGAGGTCTAAGCACCCATCATGTGGAGTTTCTTTCCCCAAACCATTCAGAGTCTCAGCAAGCCTTAAGCAAAACAAAGCTTTTCCTCTCAAAAAATAAAAGAGACACACGGAGAGGAGGAGTATTGAGCCTTGAGCCCCTTTATTCACTCTCCCAGGAGCCATGCAGCATCCCCCAGATCAGAGGATTAAGAGGCAAGCAGGACGGCCTTAGGGCACTTCCTAAGCTGCCTAATTCTGAGAGGCGATATGGCTTCTATTAGATAAGCAAATGTGTGTGTAATACATAATACATGACCGCCACAGGAACACGATTAGGTTGTTTTTGTGCACAAAGAACTGGTAAGAATAAGATGCAGATATTATGGGGAACTGAACTGAGTGTACAGTATTTAAGATCCCCTGCTATTTACAATTTGCTGTTTTGTAAACACTAATTTGTTCAAGAAAATCTGGGCTGGATGAGAACAACTTAGAAAATGGTCCTCAAGGGTTCAAAGCATAGACAATCCTTTTGTATCTCTCTCTCATTTCTTAAACCCCTACATGCAAGGGAATCGAGAGGATTGAGTGCCTGTTGTTTAGAGTGGCTTGTTGAAACGCAAGGCTTTACTTGCATGGCAGAGCATTTCGACTTGGGCATCTGTTTCTTCCTGATACAGACAGCACCAAAGAAATAATTTGAGCTCTTAAAGTCAAAGATGAGGGCTGTGAGTAAAAATTGGTGCCATGCATCGTTTTAATGTGTCGGAACAGAACAAGATGGAGTCTTTACCACAAACACGAGCCTCCATTACATAGTATTACAAATCCAAACATGCAAATCCATGTCCTAAATGCGCCTTTTGTGTATAATCCCAAAACAATTTTCATGGGATAAGGATTGGGAGACAGAAAAGGCACTAGAGAAACCTGGTGCATGCCCAATGTTACCCTGTCCACAGCCATCAGTGTTTACGTATTTACAATACTATTTATAGCATCATAGCTTCAAAGATGGTTTTAACATGGGTGCCTTTCCTACATACACAGTTACACTCATGTCTTAATATGTTGATGACCAATCATGTGTCCGTTAAAGCTTTTGTTTTCTGCAAAGCTATATTACTATTATTTATTATTATACAGTGGGACTGACTGGGACAAAGTAGTAGCAGTGCCCTGATTAGAAGACAGATAATTAATAAAAGTTTTTAAAATGAACAAATAATAAAAATGCTTTACAATCCAATACACACACACACACACACACACACGCACACACACACACACACACACACACACACACACGCACACACACACACACAGTCCATCCTATACAAAACTCAAGAGCAGTTAGTACTCCAGGGGTTCAGAACAATATGCCTATTGTCCGTCAAATGCAGTTATAGACTTGGGACGGATGTCCATCTATCCAGGGATGGATAGATGGACTGTAGGAGAAGTCCCTTTATATATGTAAATAGCACAAGCCATCTCACTGTCTTAACATCTACTGTATCTCTTTCTTGTTTCTTTCTCTTTGAAATTGCCCGGGCTCTTGTACAAACAAATAACATTTTCAGAGTGCCTTATATGAAATTTGTGTTTTTCGCCAATAAAGGAAAGGGAACTAAAATGCTTCCAAGGTACATCTAATATAGGTTTAAATATTAAGGGCAGTTCTATCATTCCCGAGCATAGATAAATAGTGCTCACGGGCAGAACACTGCACAAGATTAATCACTGGGTAATTAAGAGTTTTGCCTTTCACTAACGAGCAGGTTTAAACCATGGTTTTAACTGTGGTTTTAAGTCTATTTGATCATGTCCATGGGATTTCTCTGTGCTCACGAAGTTGAATTCTCACCACTGATCTAAGTGCTGTCACCTGCACAGACTTCTCTGCCTTTTTGAGAACTTGTCACTGCTGACCTGCTCACTATAAAATGTGTCTGTCTGTGGTTTTAACTCTTGCCAGCAATTTGTTATATTCTCTTCTTCTCTCCTTGTTTCTTTCTAAGAGGGTTCACCTTCAATGCCCCCCCCCCCCCCCCCCCCCCCCCCCCCACCACCACCACCACCACCCGCTCTCTTTGGATATAAATGGACTTTGTTCCCTGGGCTAACGAGGCGAGGGAGACTGTTTATTATGCTAATGGTTCAGTTGGAATGTTCCATCCCACCTGGGGATGTCTCAGGGGAAGTCTGTCTTGTAGTATGTGGCATGAGCCATTGAACAGCACAGCGATTCAAAATAGAACATTGTTTAAGTCAAACATGCAAATAAATTGTATATATGCAGTGACAGGTAATAGAGAGTATAAGTGTTCAAGAAAGTCTAGTGTATAGAATAAAATGGGATTTTAGAATTTACTGTTTCTGACAGATGTATGTTTACATAAAGAGACTTTTTAAATGAACCCCATTTAGTGTTGTGAATTTAGAAACAAAATGTAAATGAATAATGCATTTTATGTCAATTCTCTCAACTGTCTCTTCTGAATATTTAGAGAGCATTTTCTATACTATCATTTTCAGGCGTAATTACAAGAGCATCTCCTTTCACAAGGATTTGGTAAGATTATCTTCTGCTTTGCTTGAGGGAGGAGAAGAATCTAAATTCAGTGCACAGCCGCCTGCCTCTGAAGCCGTAGGGAAAATGTTGCGCTTTTATTATGATGCATTACGCCTGCACTATTATCTGAAAATTTCCCCCTCCAAAATAAAACATTTTCAACTAACACATTTGCTCTGTGATTAGGGAAATCTACATTGTGCAACATTGTAAGGTGTTTCGCAAAGGCTCTGTTTCAGAATCCATGATTTTCAGCCCATAAGGTGTCTGAATGGGACAAGTGAGGGCAATTTGTTATTTCAAAGCATGTCTTTCAGAGAATGAGCCTTTCTCTCAATTACCCTCAGTCCACCTTATTGTATGATAGCACCGTCCAATTCCTATTGAAGAGGATTGAGTGAAGGACAAATAGCTGAATGGCACACATCTAAATCTTGTGCTGATTTCTATCCATTCTCAAGCTGGAGGGTGCTTAGGGCTTAAGACAGGTTCCTTGGATAACATTAGAAGAAAAAAAAAGAACTTTTTCTGTTAAACTGAACATTGAGTACAAAGTTATAATATAAGATATACACGATCAAAGTTAAAAAGCATTGTCCTGGGTATACGTGCAAATACTGAGTTTTGCTGTTTTTACTGGGTTCTGCTGTAAATACAGGTGAAAACATGACAGCATTCCAATTGAATTACTTTTATCCTCAGGGCTTAATTGCCATCATAGGGCTGAACCTGAAACAAATGTACTGCATGTCTGTATCTCTAGATTTGACTCGGATGGCCTTTCTACAGTGATTGCATAATGCGTTGCTTTTCCTTATGCAAACATCCAGGGCTTGCTTTATTTGGGAAGGCCTGACAATGGAATGACCAAACACTAGCAGGATCAAAGGATTGGGACTAGCCCTAGGGATCACCTGACCTGAATCCAATTAAACCTTTATGGGTGGACCAGAGGGGAGGGACTCCTGGGAAAGAAAAAAACTCCTCATGACTAACTTCAACAGGAAGGAAGAAAAGTCCCACAAACACGTTGGCACCCACACACTCTCTCACACACACACGCACACCTACAAATAACTAATGCCTCTGAGCCATTTGGGCAAATGAAACTTAAATGAGCCCATGATGAATGGACATTAGGCAGAGATTCTTACACCGGATGACTGGTCTGGATCATGTTTAAACACACAGTTGTCAACCAGCCCTCAGCATGATATCAAGCTTAATGGTTAAACAGATGCTAATGAAACAAAACAGGGTTTTTATAATAAATGGGCCAGTGATCACTGGTCAACACTGAGTTTGATGATAACCAAAACCGGAATAGCATAAAAATGCATGTTAAAAACCATTCCTATTCAGTGTTAGTGGTCAATTGAAAATATGTTTAAGCAAAAAGCCCTGTGCAAAACATCACTAACAATAGCTACAGCAAGAACAATAGAAACAAAAAACTGCACTCTCATTACAGACTAGGTTTATTATACTTTGTCTTGCTTCGCTTGTAATCAAAAGCCTAAACTATTGATCAAGTCGGACGTCAGGTTCCTTTAAGTCGAAGGTTTGAAACGATTTTCTACTGCTGAACCGGGCAGCGGAGCCCAAATCGACATAGGAATCTTATGATATGAAAATGTGGCTTTAGCAAACAGCATATCTAAGAAATTGAAAATGTGAATATAGTGGATTGAGACTACCCAATAGTTTAGGTATTAGATCTATTACATCTGCGAAATATTTGAAAATGTACGTTTAGAAATAGTGTTGGAAATTATCTGAAAATAACTTTAAAAAAGCAACGTTTATGCTGCTGGTCTGGTAAGAGAATGAACTGCTAATGAACTGATCTAATATGACTGTTTATTCGGGTTATTTGCTGAAGAACTGCCAACCATTGTGTTTATCTTTGAAACAATTCTTATAGCTTTTCACATAATGGACAAGCAGACACAGCACGTAACCGTGCATACAAACGCCTGCACGCGTGAACACACGCATAAACACAAACACACGCTACCTCTCTTTCTCAAGTCGCGTGTCTTCTTAGCACTTTAAATCACCAGAAGCCTATAGTCTCGGCTAATCGTTGTGATAGGGCGCCATCAAACGCACATTAGCTCTCTAAAACAATTAGATTATATTAGTCAAAGGTACACTATTGTAGGACTATTAGGTAAAATAAGTTATTGTTTATAAGATTTTAGCATCTTTGCAGTTAGTTGATACTTTGAACTATTTGTTTTCTATTATTTTGCAGCCTCAGGACATTTAAGGCTAGATATGAAATATAGACAGCTAATTGCTCTCTAATAAGAATAAGCATGTTACTTTAACTTACAGACAATTCAATTAGCCTGGGCTGTGTGGACCCCTGGTAAAAAAGCAAATAAGGGGTTAGGCTTATGTCTCCGTCAAGAAATATCTAGGTTTAAAAATAAGGGAATATTGTACAATATTGATACAATTCCGTCACATAAAGATAATCAAACTTTAGTAATAGGCTACTTATTTGTTTCATTGAACTTAAATGTTAATCCTTTACTCATTTCTTATAAGCGGGGGAGTTTTATTTTCATGCCAGAAGTAAGTAGATCCGGTTGTCCGCACCGCGGAAAGATACTACGGGTTTTGAGTGTGGGAGAGCGATGGAACACGGAGGAAAGTGAATAGTGCTAGGTGGAGAGTAGCGGAGTGAGGTACACGGAATACCATGCAGAGATTTGGAACCTGTAAACTTCATGAAAAACCTCCTAATCCAAGACGCTAATGAAGGAATAGGTATGTGAAAGGTAAAACGTATTTAATCTCTTTTTTGGTCAAAAGCAACATATATTTACCCTTGTAAACATGTGAAAAGTTGAGTTGAGATTTACATAGCCGACAGCTTGCTGAGTGGGGCTCCATGGCATGAAGAACCCGTTCTTTCTCCCCCATGGCATGGAAGTTTAGCGCCCTTAAGTTTTCTATGAAGCTGCTTGATGGGAGTTATTGGACCAGCCTGAATTTTAATCGAAGTGAAAACAAACCGCCGTTTTTCCCCGGTTTGTAAACATTTGTTTAGAGACAGCTTTATGAATTGTTTAGTATTTGAGTATTGTGCATATTGAACAATCGGCATCTGGCTGCAATACGGGAGCCGTGGCTTCGTGAAGTGAATGAAAGGAATGGGTTTATTGGGGGATGGGTACGACTTTTTTGTTTTAAGAATATACAAGAGTGGCCTGTACTTTATTGCATTGTGAATTTATTTTGGAATATGCAACTTAAATAACTTTCATAGTCAAATGCGAATAATAGTCTATATTTGTCCGTTGTTTTGGCCTCCTTTTTGTGTTTTTCAGGTGCGTTTTGCAGGAAACTATTCTCTAAACTAAATCTCTTGGTTTCCTTCGGTTCTGTCGCGTCTTGCAGGGCGATTTCACTTTGGACGCTTGTACAATTTCCTTCTGATGTTTGTAACTCATACCCGCGTCGCTTGTTCCTTGCAAATACTAGCTTGTTGGTTGTGAGAAAAGGTTTTAATTTATTTGTGTGCAATGGGAAATTTGAGTCGCGCACATTCATGGCTCAATGAATGACAGAGAGAGGGTATTTCGATTTTACATTGGTCCATACATTTACCTGCAATTGCACACAATGTCTTCATGCCATTATTCAACTGTAGGAAAATGTCAGACTGGACTGTTTAAGCTACCCCTGGTGATACCTTGATGAAAGCAGGAATAGCCGTCCTCGTTTATTTTTTTCTTCTAAACAGAAAGTAGTCAGGCTCAAATGAGCTAATGCTGTTTTAAATATTCACTGCTATAGTGAAATCTTTTCATATTAGACCTATGCAATTCAATAAATGAAAGGCTAAGCTAATGGAAAACCTCTAGGAAACTTGAATGGCTTTGTCTTGTTCTTAGATTGATGTTGAGCTATTTTACTCATATCTGAAGAGATGCAGAGTTATTGGCATCATAATTTTGATTAATAAATGAAGTCCTAATTTTTTTTTTAAATGTGTATTCTCAAGGGGAAGTATTTTATAAGGTTAATTGTTTTGTTCAAACTAAACTAATATATGTCACCATGTGATTGTATTGAGTCATTTATAAAAATAAAATGTTATGCAAGGTGCACAATAGTAATTTAGTCTTACATAACGCTAAACTTTCTAGGGAATTTGTAAGACTGAAGAATATGCCGTTTTGGATATTTAAAAAAATGTATCACAGTATGTAGGCTGACCATTTTTCTTTTGTGTGTGTTCATAGGTGGTTTGGTGAAGATCACGGTACGAAAATGGGGAAACACTTGACTTCACTGCTCATATTGCTCCTGCAACTATTCTGTGGCTGTGCTGGGGACCAGAGTTTTGAGAGAGCACCACCCATGCAGTTCACTCACACTGTTTACAATGCCACCATATATGAAAACTCTGCTGCTAAGACATACCTAGAGAGTCATGCCAAGATGGGCATCTACATCACAGACCCAACCTGGGAGATACGGTACAAAATAATATCGGGAGACAATGAAAACCTGTTCAAAGCAGAGGACTACCTGCTGGGAGATTTCAGTTTTCTGCGGATAAGGACCAAAGGAGGCAGCACTGCCATTCTCAATCGGGAGGTCAAAGACCACTACATACTTATTGTCAAAGCTGTGGAGAGAGGCACCGATTTGGAGGCTCGCACCAGGGTCAAAGTCCAAGTCCTAGACACCAATGACTTGAGGCCTCTATTCTCTCCAACCTCCTACAGCATCTCTCTGCCGGAGAACACGGCCATACGGTCCAGTGTGGCAAAGGTCACCGCAACCGACGCAGACATCGGTACTAACGGGGAGTACTACTACAGCTTTAGAGAATGGACGGACATGTTCACTGTCCACCCTACGAGTGGAGTAGTGACTTTAACAGGGAAGCTGGATTATTCGGAGACCAAGCTGTACGAATTGGAGATCCTAGCCGTTGATAGAGGAATGAAGCTGTATGGGAGTAGTGGATTCAGCAGCATGGCCAAGCTGACTGTTAGGGTGGAGCAGGCAAATGAGCATGCACCTGTCATCACGGCTGTCTCCCTTGCTCCTTCAGACTCTGACCAGGACCCCACCTATGCTATTGTCACGGTTGAGGACAACGACCAGGGACCCAACGGGGAGATAGCTTCATTGAGTGTCGTAGCGGGTGATCCCCTCCAGCAGTTCAAGGCCATGAGAACCAGTCCTGGCAGCAAGGAGTATAAAATCAAAGCAGTGAAAGATGTCGACTGGGATAGCCAGCCATTTGGATACAACCTCACTTTACAGGCCAAGGACAAAGGAAGCCCCCCTCAGTTTTCCTCTGCCAAAGTGGTGCATGTTACATCCCCACAGTTTAAAGTGGGACCCCCTAAGTTTGAGAGAATCATTTACAGGGTAAATCTGAGTGAATTTGCCCCTCTCCATACTCCTGTTGTTTTGGTAACGGCATTGCCCAAATACCCACAGCTAAAGTATGCTTTCAGACATAAGACTGAAAAGAGCAAATTTGCTATTAATCCAGATACTGGCCTTATCACCACAACTGGACCAATTTATGCTGATAGTGCCCCACGATACGACCTAGAAGTTACCACCAGTGACAAAAAGGCAGCCACTAAAGTCATCATTGATGTTATTGATGTGAACAACAATGCCCCGGAGTTCCAGCAGACCTCTTACAAGGCCAGTGTTGATGAGAATGTGCCTGAAGGGACTAGTGTGCTGGCTGTTAAAGCTACCGATCTGGACAGCGGTGAGAACGGCTATGTGACCTACAGCATTGCCAATGTGAGCCCACAGCCGTTTGTCATCGACTACTTCTCCGGTGTCATCAGTACCTCCGAGGTCCTAGATTACGAGCTTATGCCAAGGATTTACAATCTCAAAGTCAGAGCGTCAGACTGGGGCACCCCTTTCCGGCGAGAGGTGGAGGCGCCAGTCACCATCACACTGAATAATCTGAATGACAATAAGCCTCTTTTTGAGAGTGTGGATTGTGAGGTCACTGTCCCAAGAGACCATGGGATGGGAGAGCAGGTGACCACAGTGTCTGCTATTGATGCGGATGAGTTGCAGCTAGTGCGGTACAACATTAAAGCCGGAAATGACCTTGGTCTCTTTGAATTGAACCAGAACTCTGGCGTACTCTCTCTGAAGCAGACACTGACAGAGGGAGAGGCAGTCAAAGTGTCCTCTCATAGTTTACAGATTATTGCCAGCGATGGTGAGCACGAAACTCAACCTATGATTATGAACATCACTGTTATGACAGCTCGTAAGCCAGTCCAAGTGAAGTGCGTCGACACCGGTGTGGCTACAATGCTGGCAGAAAAGCTTCTTCATGGCAGCAGGATCAACACCCAAACAGAACCCGATGATAATTTTATGGACCTTCATTCAGTAAACCGCTATTCCCCTCAGTTTGCAGAGTCGTTTCCCAGTGTCATTGAGGTTAAAGAGGACCTTCTTGTTGGAGCCAGAGTTGTCCATTTAAGTGCATCAGATACTGACACTGGTTTCAACGGGAAACTGGTTTATGTAATATCAGGAGGGGATACAGAGAGTCGCTTTATCATTGATATGGATAGTGGCTGGCTTCTGGTCTATGCTCCTCTTGACAGGGAAGCGGCAGATCACTATATACTCAACATCACCGTCTATGATCTCGGCTTACCACAGAAATCCTCCTCACGCCTCTTAGACGTTAAGATCTTGGATGCAAATGACAATAGTCCCCAGTTCCTGCAAGAGTCATATTCAGTGGAAATAAGTGAGAGCACAGCTGTGGGTACGGAGGTCATCCAGGTGGATTCCACCGATAAGGACCAGGGTGATAATGGAATCATAAGGTATTCTATATTGGCAGACACAGACCAGTTTGCAATTAACGAGGAGACCGGTGTAGTGACTGTTAAAAAGCCATTGGATCGGGAGGTGCATCCGTTTTACATTTTGAAGATTGCTGCGCGGGACCAGGCCATTGATGAACCTCAACTAGTGTCCACCGTGCAACTTAAAGTGATCTTGGAGGATGTCAATGATAATCCGCCAAAGTTCATTCCTCCCAACTACCGTGTCAAAGTGAGGGAGGACCTCCCCGTTGGCACAGTTATCATGTGGCTGGAGGCTCATGACCCAGATATTGGACCTTCCAGTCAGGTGCGTTACAGCCTCACCGACAATGGAGACGGGAGCTTCGAGGTGGACAAACTCAGCGGCGCCGTGCGCATTGTGCAGAGCCTGGATTATGAGAAAAGACAGGTGTACAACCTTACAGCCAAGGCCAAAGACAAAGGGAAGCCAATGTCCTTGTCGTCAACCTGTTTCATTGAAGTGGATATTGTGGACGTCAATGAGAATCTTTATAGGCCATACTTTCCATCGTTTGTGGATAAGGGATTAATAAAAGAGGATGCAGTCATTGGTACTTCTGTGATGAAAGTCACCGCTCAGGATGAAGACAAAGGTCAAGATGGAGAAATCAGATACTCCATAAGGGATGGCTCTGGTCTAGGAGTTTTCTCCATCGATGAGGAAACTGGTGAGTTATGTGAAATATTAAACTTGTTTGGTTTTATCGTATTCGTATACAATATTATAATTTGCATGAATACACATACATGCTGTCTATTCTATTCCAACTTCAACAATTAATGGCAGTATGGGACACATGTATAATTTAGGCGAGTGTTGCTTTCTGGAGAACACTTTACCTTCCTGATTCTTTTCATTTTTCTCTGCGGCGAGAATTCATGTGAGGAACAGATGGACCAGCTGTCTCTTAGACCTGCAATAGACATTCCAAGCTAGTTGCCGTGGATTTAAGAGGATTTCTGAGTGATGTCCGTTCCACTCCCCCTACCCACGCTTTCCGTGTATGGCTGCAGACAGTTTGCTGCTTTGGGAAAAACTGGCCACATCACCTAAGCATTACACATTTAAAATAATGCAAACTTGTATTTTTTGTTTCACTTAACAAAGACAGACAGACCAGACTCAAACTAAGATGTTTTTCTTTGAAATTTTCTTTGAAAGGTTTACTTCGATTGTTGTCTGTGATAAATAGGCTGTACTTGTTGGCTTTAAATGATCACAGAAAGATGGAATATAAATCCCACTCAACGCTTTTGTCAAAGACTTCACAAGAATTGACATAAAACCCATTGACAGTCATCAGATTTTGTATGAGTGAAATCTAGCATTTTGCCCTACTCCTTATATTAGGAACCACAATCTGGGTGGTTTAGTGTCCTGCATGATGGTATACATATTTGATGTACCAAAGAGCCTGTGAAACGTGATGAATTAAACATCAGTTTCCTTGAGCGTATCTTCTAAGACTGAATTATCCATGTAACATTTTTGGGAAACTAATTTACAGATTTGTAGTGGTGCCAAATGGAGTAGGTTTTGTAGCAAGCGCTATGCCATTTTTATCAGAAAGTTAGTCCCTTAGTTAAAACTGGGTAAATCACAGTCTCTTGGTTGGTAATTTTAGCATGAAGGAAAGAGGCGACGTGAGGCATCTATTCCCAAGAACCATCTGTCGGCCATTGTCTGTCCAGTCTCACTTTGATTGTTCTCTTTGGGATAAGCTAATTGTTGGTTTGTTTAGTCCTTTTCCTATCTTTTACATAGAGATGTTGATAGATTAAAATGCAGATGTGAATCGACAGAATCTAGGCTATATGTTAAGACATCTTGGCTAAAGATTACTAGGCTTTTTGTTTTCACTACAACTCTGTGTTGGTTTAATTCTCATTACAGAATACTGTTTTGGGATTTAGCCAAGTAAATTGCAACAAAAGATGGATTTTTTTTGTTGCCCCAAGCAGATGTGTTAATTGTGCGAAAAACATCTTTGAAAAATAACTATATGTCATGCTCTTCTAGAAATTACTGATATTCATCTCTTATTTGAAACCCTGTCCTGGATGTGTAGGGCTCAGGTCACAGAGATCCTGACCTGCTCTTCCTGTCCAGCCGTCCACCTCCATGGCCTTCAAAGTGATTTGTCAGTTGTGGCCATGATGGGATTGTTCTGAACGGAGCTCCATTGTTAGGGATCACAGCCAGGGTCAGTAGCAAAGCAAATATGCCTCTAAGCGATGATGCACCTCCTGGGATTTCAGTCTCTGAAAGGGGGAGGTGGAGGATAGGGGGGGGGGGGGGGGGGTTGGATAAGGGTGTGAGGTTTCCACCACATACCAAGATTATGTTGCTAAAAGGAAACTATAGACCTATGCTATTTCATCTAAGTAGTGTAGCAGTGGTGCAGCTGCATGTCATGAATGTGAACCAAAAGCTACTAAAAATGGTTAGAGAAAGAACAAAAATAATGAAAAGTGGTAGGCCCCTAAAAGTAAAAGGACACACATGCTACAAACCACACACACCTTTTTCTGTGGAATTTTCAAAATGGAGAATAAAATAGACTGCATGTGGCTAGATATACTTGGACTAAATGCATATTAGAATCACATGTTGCCTCTTTTATTCATTCACGGAAAACGTTTTCCTAAAACCAGAAGTTTTAAACTAAGGCTTGGTGGCGAGAGATATGCCGGGAATGCGTACATTCAATTATTTTTCATATAGGCTCTTAACCTCATTACCGCTCATTTAAAGAAAGCCCATATAGCCTGGCCTACATGTTTTGTTGAAATAACAACTAACAAGATTTGATTGCGCTGTTTTTTTCACTGGAGCCTAAATGGTTTGTGGTTGCCCATCAGTAAACCTGTTGTAGAAAACAAGCAACAATGGACCGAAGTTGTTGTAATCAATGACAGTTCCCCTTCCCTTAGCATCAAGTTCTTCACCCCCGTAAATAGTTTTGTATGTCAACTGCTATAATTTTACTTTTTGCCGTTTAATTCTTGAAAAACTGAACATACCCTCGAATGACATTTAAATGAACTGGTATCTTCTATCCAGATTCTCTTTGGATAATGTATGAATTGCTCTTTGCTTATTGGATAATGTATGCGTTGTCCTTTCACTTCAAGTTGTTTGCATCCAGTGAACATGCTCTTTGTGAAGGCAAATGAAAAAGTTGAATACGTAATGACAGAGTTCACCAGACAGAGAGTGTTTGTTCGACAACCTCTTGAAATTATGTTATACGCTATGGCCAAGTGACCCCCACTCTGCTGCCCTTCCTGTGGAGAAGGGTTGTGGGCAGGACCTAAGTGATGCCAGATAAGGGAGGTATGTGCTGAATGGTTTGTCTTTGCATGCTTGGCTGCCTTCACTATACCGTTTGGGGCAGGTGGGCTGGTGGGAGCTGGTCTCCATGTCTTCACCTCGTTTTCAAACGCCATTGAAACGGAGCAATTCCGATTACCTCGACCTAAATTGATAGAACTCCAACCAGACATATGACTCCAAAGAAGCACATGAATTCAAATCGTTTTTGCTTGAGAGCTGTTGCTGGGGTGATCGGACCAGGAATGTGCAGTCGAGCAAAGTTGATTATAGGGTGCTAAATAAAAAGCACACTTTCCTCTTGTTAAAAGTTTGTTGCTCTTTCAGCTCATTAGAAAACCTGTAAAGGTACCTTATACAGACGGTGTGTTTAATTGCATGTTAACTCTTGTCATGGTAATACTGATGGCTGTGCCCTTCCTGTGTTAACTTGAATTAAACAACGTCACGACTTACTGAAGGTTGCATTGTCTAGGTTTTGTATAAAACAAAACCCGTCTCAACTTGCAAGAGAGAGCATTTGAAGTCTGTTCCGCCTTGCCATGTTAAGACTAGTGAGTAATGGTGTGCTGGTGGATTGGCATCTGAACCTAATAACAGAATGCAGGATTTAAGTTCATTTGAGAGCAGCAAGTTGTTCACTTTTACAAGGATTGTTGATTGACCAAGCACAGTAAAAGAAAAAGCTTTGCTAGCTTTTGACAGAGGTAAAAATGCCTGGAAATTATCTTTCGTTTCTTCAATGTCATAGTTCCAATTTGGTATAAGAGCCATTGTCTTTTGCGGAGCCTTATTTATGGTTTTGCCTGTGGAAATCTCCCCAGTGTGATAAGGGGGAACTTTGCTGTGTGTGTCACCCAACTGATTTGATAAGGAAAGACCATGTCTCACCCTCATCATTATCAGAGTAGCTGGAAAAGCAGGGATGTCCAGGGGCTATCAGGTGTTTAAATATGGATGTGATATTAAGCTTGGCAAGCTAGCTCTGTGGCGTACTCCAACACTTCTGAAATAACACTGGTCAGGAAGGATGACAAGGGAATCTGTCTGGGCATGTCTCTTGTTTCCTCAACTGGAATTAATGGGATAAATTCAGCCCCTAAAAAGAAAAAAAAATCTAATCTGGCATGTTTTAATTGCATCCCTCCTTTTTCCTCATTCAATACATTTTTCTATTTATTCCACATCAGTTACATGCCCTTGCAGTGAAGGAGTGTAACCATTCTTCCAGTTATTACCTGGCCTTGAGGATAATCACAAAAAAAGATTACCACGAAAGAATTATCACCCCTTGTATAGCCTCATTTTAGAGAAAGAAAACATTGGGGTGTCTGCTCTGCTTTTGATTGTAGCTTTGACAAGTTCTAATGTCAACCGACACAATGTAGTTTCAGTGGGACTAAATTGTAGGCTAGCTGATCTTGATTTATTTCCATCCCCCCTTTTAAGACTATAAGATTACGTTGATATGCGGAGTGAGGCACAGTGCTCTACATTGTTAAGCTTCTGAAATGATTCAGTTTGTCTAAAGTGCCATTCCCCCCTAAGCCAGCTGTTGATAGTGCTGCTTCTGCCCGTGCTCCTTGTATACAAAACACGCAATGATGCATGAAGCGGAAGTAGTTGCCAGCCTTGCCTTGCTTTTTCATAATTGCTGGACCTTTATACTGTAGAAGATAAGATGGTAGATTTTGTATGAAATTGTGTTACTGTTAACTGATAAATACCTCATTCTGTGTTTCCTGGGTGCAACACCCTACCTGTATACCGAAAACCTCTCTATGGGCTGGCCATTCTTCAAAGACGCATCACATGTGACCATGACCTCGGTATAAATACTTGAATAGTCTAGAGGTATACGTTATGAAGATCAGTTTCACCAGTAAGCTGTTAAGGCATTCTTTAAAGTACTAAGTTGATTCTGGCCCAGTGGCACTAAATTTAATTGGGGTATTAATACTGCCAAAAAACTCTGGGAACTCCTAGAAATTGTATGTTTTTCAGTTACTGTGGCAGGGGTTGCTTAGCTTGAGACTATTTCTAATACACCAGGCTTGACGTGGCGATGGAATTTGAAGCATTTTGCTTGGGCTGTGGAAAGAGAGAAGGGGGGAAAGCGCTGAGAAAGTTTATGTAAGCATGTGAGCTAGAGGCCTAAGAAGGCTGAGGAATGTGGGGAAGGGTAAAGCAGTATTAACGGACGTTGCCCAGTTCAAAGCAGCTTCTTACTTTTCGACTGCAGAGCAGGGGAATTTAGCTGAATAAGCTGCTCTTGTTCTGAAGAGTCACACTTTTGGTCAGTCTTGTTTGGATCAGAGTCATATTCTAGACTATTGTCTTGGCTATTAAATATTTTCTTAAGCCTTTTTTTGGGTGGGGGGGGGGCAAAAGGAAAGTGTATTGTTACAAAATTGTCAAGTTTTTTTGCCCCTATCCATGCACTTAATTTATACACTGCTTTTCCCATCAGTAGTCAGTACCCTAGTTTATCAACTAAATACAACTTTTGATTTACATTAAGTCATTTTGTATGGTTTGTTAATGGGGTGTTCTTTCCTTTTACCATCTCTGAGAATTAACAAAAACAGGAGTTACTAAAAAATGGAAAGGCAATGTGGTATGGCTTTAAAATAGCAATACTTGAGTACACTCAATTCTGCTGAATATATGTTCAAGCATATTTAATTAATATTGACCATTATAAATTAACCAAACACTGATAAATATGTTCTCCTATTTTGATATACTTAGCTCAGACGTTTATTTCCATACAATGTTATGTCTGCTTTCTGTTATTTCCCATCCATAGCTGAACTAACTGTGTTTCTAGTCTGTGTACCGGTAACTGCAACCTGATTGCTCATTACATGTTTTTGTTGCCAGTAAGGATATTTGAAGTGGGAGCAAAAAATGAGCAAGGGGAAGAACATGATTCTTTAATCCTCTAATCCTCTTCTGACAACTGGTAATCTCTTGGCAGACTAATTTATTTCAATGGCCAACTTTTGATATCATGGAGTCTCTATTTAGTATGACGCTATGGTATAGTCCCTATACTCTTGATAGAAAAGAGGGGGATGGTGGTAAATGTACTTCAGATTCAAACATGTAGCTTAACTCGGCACATCCCCACCATGACGGGCAGTCAACACATCATGAAAGTATTGAACAATAAAAGGTACTGACATTCTGGGCGCCTGGCAATGATCAACCAGCTTTGTACAATCCACTTAACATTTTCTGAAATGGCAGCCCACACAGCAATTTCCTTTTGTCTTTTTGATGCCAGAAGGCTTGCCATACACCACTCAAGCTCAAAACAATGCACTTTAAATCAGTGCTTCACACCGTTTTAGGACACTTAAGGCACACATGTTAGCCATAAGTACATACCAAAAAGAAAAGTCAATGGATTTAACACTGTGTATATGAGACCTGAGTGTTATGGTTTTGTATTTGACTCCTTGAGCAATGTTTACTGTTAGCTAGGCTACTTAGCATAGTATTCTATTGGAAGACATAGCCAGAAGGCAGTGAAAAGCACAGTGTAAAACGAGTGGAAGCATATCTGGTTTGTTGCCTACTAATGCCTAGTCATCTTTTTGTTGCTCCCAGGGCAGGATTTTCAACTTCCTCAGTGCCTAGCTAAGGTGTGGAAGCTTAATACCTCTGATTCACCTTTTTATTTGCACGGTGATTCAGTATCCACCTTGAAGTCTATAAAGAACATTTAGCCAGTTCAACCTAGCATTTATTTTTGTTTAATTATTTGAAGCACGACATTACTTAGAGATAGGTACACATTGTAAATTTGGTATCGTAGGAGTAATGAACATTTGAGGGCGTCTCCTTGGATTAGCGAAGCTAAACGTAAAACATTTGCACAAACAATATAACCTTTATAATTGCATGATCATTCCTATGTAGGGCTTGCTCCATGTTGCGTTATTTATTAGTTTGTCTAAGAAACGGTTGTTCCGGTAGTGTGTTCCGGTCAAGGTTCAAAGTCACATATGTAGGCTTATCTTTTACCCACTACCAGTGTACAACTGTTGCACTATGCAGTTACCTACAGGTAGCTCAAAACTCGGCACTTAAAAGGGATTTTGTATCCTTATATAGTCCCTTTTCATAGCTTTTTTTTTTCTCTTCAAACGACCCCCCAAAAGATGGGTCACATTTTGGGTTTTTCACTTGCAAGCTATGGCAGTCACTTTCCCTTCGTTACAATGACCTTATTACATTGAAGATATATTGGCGATTGTAAGCCCTGGCATCCCTGTCTGTAGCACACATTGGGGAGCTATCTTTTTTCACCCCTTCCTTGTTACCTCCTTTATTATATGCCCCAAGCTAAGTTCTGTGAGCTGTAAGGATGAGAAATGACAAAAAGAATACCTCCGATATAAGATATAGGAAGAAAATACTAGAAGCCCCCTAAAAAGTGAGAGGCTAGTGACAAGTCTTTTGGACCCCCTACCACTCTGTCCTCTTTCTTTAGTCTCACCCTTCATAGGCCAAAGGTTGGGCTGCTCTATCAGTTACTCTCATGCAGTGCAGGTCATTGAGTTACAGCCAGGACACCAACGGATTTTAAAAGCAGCAGTGTATACCGGTGTCATGGTAAGATGTATTTTTCTGAAACAGTCAGGACAACTCCAACTGTTAAATTGTGTAAATGGCCCTCCAGGGCCAACAGTTAGCTGTAGATGTGGGTGTGTGGTTACCTATTTTCTTTCTGTAAAAAATTGGACAACTCCCTTGCTTTTATTATCATCAAAGATAGGCTGAACTATGAGCTCACTTTTTATTGGTCTCAACAGTAGAGTTGTGTTGAGAGGCTTTTTTCTTTCAAGCCGGTCTTAATGACTGAATCATATGCTTAGGCTCTGAACTGAAACAGCTCTTGTATGCTTTAAAGAGTGTATGCTTTAGTTTCTACTGCATTGTTGTTTTGCATGGTGTTTGAAGAAACGCTTTGGTTTCCTATGGTGACTCGGCCTATATTTTGAATGCAGTCTGATAGTTTTCAGTTGGTTCCCCCTGCCCATGTCCACTCAGTCCTTGGGACACTGTTGTATGTTGGGCCTTAGGTGTCTCTTAGAGCCGTTCTGTTTGCTCAGCTGAAGGCAACAGCCTCGGCATGGCATATGGCCAGCAGTAAAAAACCTGTCCCTGTCAGTGAGGATAAACACAGGAGGACTGCTGATGTGTTGTGAATGCACCACCCTGCCATATATCACTCCAGCCCCGTTCATTAACCCCCAAAGCCTGATTCCTTAACGAGTTTGTTTTTTTGTGCAGGAAAAAAAAAGGGCAATTCAACCTCCATGAGCTAGTAAGGATGTGGGCCACCTGTGATCTCCTTATGTTTTTAACTGAAATGCCCTCTGAAATGAAATGTGAAGATCTGGCATTTCAGTTAAATGCCTCTGATTTATTTGCCTCTTTTTTTTTATCTCCCAGGGGTCATAAGAACACAAGAGCTGTTGGACCACGAGACTACGCGCCACTATTGGCTGACTGTATACGCTACAGATCGTGGAGTGGTGCCGCTCTCTGCCTTTGTGGACGTCTTCATCGAGGTGCAGGATGTCAACGACAACGCGCCACAGACCTCTGAGCCCGTCTACTACCCGTCTGTCATCGAGAACTCGCCCAAAGATGTGTCCATCATCCAGATTGAAGCAGTTGACCCGGACGCCAAGGCCAGTGACAAGCTGTCCTACAAGATCACCAGCGGCAACCCCCAGGGCTTCTTCACCATCAGCCCCAAGACAGGTAGGATGGCAAACCTGTGTTAACATTAGTTCCATTGATCTACAAGTCCAACATTTGACCTATATGGCCAAATGATCGAATATTCAGTCATAACAGTCATAAATGTAGCTTGCTTTCTGCCAAGGAAGACATGATAGAGACTACCTTTAAGCAAATTCAGAATTCATTGTCTATAGATTTCAGTTATTTAGTTTCAGTCTGACATTCTTAGATGTATATATAAAGCTATAAGGCACTCTAAGATAACCCTTCGAGACTCAAGGCAGTTATGTTTGTTGTTGGTAGAGTGGCATCTGTTGTAAAAGGCCCTTGTTTTCTTTTCCTCTGTAAAAAACAAGCCTCCAGTAGGACCATATGACTAGTAAAGCACATCAGTGCATTGAGTTTACTGAGGCTTTCCCCAGCTTGCTCACATATGGCCCTCTGGAAATGGACAAATGCTGAATATTTAATCACTGTTAGCCTGTCACAGCAGTGTGAGTTTCACTAAGAAAAGGAGCACTGGTGAAAAGTGTAAGGCATGAAGAGGACTTCACATGTAGGATGTGTTTTTCTGTGCCGTCTATGTTTTATGCTTCATGATGTGGGTTCAGTGTTTTGTCTTCAACAAGGCAAAAAACCCTCTAGACACACAATTAACACTAGAAAAAGCTTGATGATTTGTGGTGTAGTTAAAAAAGCGTGCTTTGATTAACGCGGATAATTAAAGGCCAAGCTAACCTGTGTTTAGATTGCATTGTTCAACCTTGTTCAACCAGTAACTGCTAATTACCAAGCTCGTTTTTTCCTACCTCTGCCTCCAACTGGCCTCCTATTGCTTAAAATGCAAGTGCTCATTCAAACTGAAACGAGGAACGGGCCGTAGAGCAATCACTCTCCAATTTTCCCTCATTGACTTGTGTGGTCCTATATTCCAAGGCAGTCTCATCAACAAACTAGGGTTATTTTTGTTAGCAGTGGCCAATGTGAATTTTCTGACCAAATAAGGGTTGGCCATGCAGCATGTTCCCTGAACAAGCCCAAGCCTAATTTTGGCTACTCTCCAAGGAGTGAAGGAAAGAAAAGAGAAGGTAGAAAGAATGGGAAAACGTGGGTGCGGCCCTGTAGTTTAGCTTTATTGCTAAAATAGGCAGAAGTAGATTAGGGCCTGATAAAGAAGCTTGCTTCGTGTTCACCTAGAACACACTAAGAGCTAAGAATCCAAGAAAGCACCGTTTTTATTTATCATGCAATAGCGAATTAGACCAAGTGGCAAGTGGCCTGACTCTCACTGTGCAGGAAACAGGTTTACTACAACATTTAACATAGTATTCCCCCTTTACGCTAGATACCTGTGATAGATACATAGGAGCAGCTCTGCTTGCCTGCAATAGATTAATCACTTCCCTGCGATTACCTCCATTTCCCAAAGGAGTTCGCTAGCCTAACAGAAGGTGTCATTTCACCAAACCCTCCAACAGTGCTCTGAGATTCTGTCATCCACTGTTTTTCTAAAAGCGACTCTGATCAATAAATCAATCAATGGGAGGCCTTAAGATTGATTTGCACTGACCTTCAATGATTTTCATTTAACCTCTGTAGTGGAAAGGGTGTTGCCTCTCGTTGGAAACCGAGGAGGGGGTCTTAGGGCAGAGAAATTGCTATCTATTTTAGGGTTGGTTTCCAGATACAGTCTCACTAAACTCTAGGCCACTGCGTAGAAGGTTGATGTATTTTACCTGCTAAGTGACTAGTGTGTTGAGGCTTTACCTAAACCATGTACCACGCACCGCCTTTTTATTCTCTTTTTTAAAAAACCCTTCTCAATCTACATGTTAGGAATCAATATTTCTCCCACGTTTTGTATCGAGGGTATTTCTGAAACTAATGTTTATGGGTTGGTCTTGGGAGGATGGAACCTATTTGCTTAGTTATGGCTCTTCACAGACCACGTTTAAAGCGCTGGAGGAGTGCTTTGAAAAAGGGTGAGACTGGGGACAGTCAGGAGTTAGGATGAGAGTCGTTCATGCATATCAAAGCATGTTAAAACTTTTATCAGTGGAGCTCCAGAGGCTCCCGTGTTGAGATCAACAAAGAGGGGTTTGTACAAGGAGAACTTTGCTAAATCACTGTTTTATTGCATTGAACCATTTTTATGGAGGGTGAGTTAGTGGGAGATAACAACAGAGGTAGGAAAAAGAGGGAATGTGAGAAGGAAAAGATAAAAAGAGTATGGAATAGGCGAGCATAGGCAGCGGTAGAAAGCTATGGATAGAAAAAGAGATGGTCAGTCTGGAACGATGTTTAGGGTTTCAGAGAAAAGCGGCCTTAAACCATGAGAAATGCAAGAAATTGCCAATTATATTTTATTTTCTGTGTCCAACCTTTAAAGCGAATAGAAATAAATTTGATATTGGGCCACATTATCAAATCAATATGTCCTTTTCCTGCAAACATTTTTTTCTTTTCAATCTTCAAAATTAGAACAGGCTAGCCTCTGTAATTACATGATCCAAAATGGCAATGGGAGCAAATGCATGTTTTGGCATATCTACAAAGCTTTATAAAGGGGTGGAAAAAAGTAACTTAGGCCCAGTCCTATGTTTGGCGTGTTTTTTTTTTGTTATTTAACCTTGGAAGCATGTGTTGGAAGCCATCCAGCTAGCTCGCTAACATGGGCTTTTTGCCCACAGCTACTTGCCATAACATACTGGCTAGCTTCAAAACCAGCTGAAAGTTTCTCCCATCGTTTTGAGTGGCTTCCTTCATTGCCCTTTTCCTTGTGATGTCCCACACGGGCTCTCTTAAAGCCCAGGATGAAAGGCTTACTTTATTTCTGCAGGGTAAACAAGTCCCGCTGTTTGCTTCTCTCTGACAGTGTGTGTCATTTAAGTGCAAGACCAGCTCCTCTCTCTTTTGTCCACACCATGGCAATCCTATTCTCCAAGAGCTTGGAACTCAATGACTGACCCACACTTTTGCAAAGCATGGTGGGTGGGGGCGTTGGGAAAGACTTTGGTTTGCGTCCATATTGAATCTAAACATTTCGTTCACGTTTGAATGGTGACCCTGGCGACACAAACACCCTCTCAAAATCTAATACTCTGAAGGCGATCCCACCGGCTGAAATCCAAATAAGACACAAAATAATATACTACAAGCTTCACCACAGCTATCCTTCCCTCTTCTTTCTTTCTTTCATGCTCCGTGGTCTCTTTTTCCCTTTCAAATTGCTTGTAGGCTTCTTTCCGCTCTTCCCACTGTTACTTACCTGACCCTAAGCAAGACTGCGTAGGTGTTGGAATTGGAGCAGGCCACCTCTGCCCTGACCATGGCTGAGCTTTCAACTCGCTCTTGTCACCCTGCAGCCTCCTCTTCCAGTTAAGAGAGATTTCTGAAGCCTTCACATAATATAGAGCGTCGACAAAGCACAGGAGGCTCACGCTAGCAAGTGAAACTTTGTTTCGGTTTGAAGTGCAGCTAAACAGGCCATGATTTACTGAACTTTGAACAAGGCTGTTTGGCAGGGACGAGGGTGTAAGGGCAAATAAGCGTGACATCTCGTCAGGAATACACACACACACACACACACACAGGAAATTACCTGGAAGAGGGGCGACAGGAAGGGAAAATTAGACCAAAGATCACAAGTCTATTTATGTCTTTGATAAAAAAGGACAATAAAAAACCTTTCCCCTGTGGTGTCCAGTATTTATAAGCCATCCTGTGTATAGGCCTAGGTGTGATTATTGTGATGAATCAACTTTATATTTAGGCCTCTTTAAAGTAGGAGATTTGTACAGTTCAATGTTTTTTCCCTTCTTAATGGTAGTGTTTAATCCTGCAACTGCATTGAAATGAAGAAAGATAAACCCAGGTGATTTGCTAAGACCCTATTAAGCTGAAGACGTCTTCCCCATTACCCCCAAGCCTGAAGCACAGAGATTCTCATTGTAGTCAATTGAAAAGGGATATATTGGGTAATACTTTGGCAAGCCTTGCTACCTCCGACAGGTTTTATATGCATTTCTAATCCCCTGAGTTGTATGAAAAGCCTTTAGAAAGAAGGGAGAGGGGAAATAGAAAGGTTGGTAGCCGTTGGAGTCCTGAGCGGCAACTCATCTACTCCTGGGGTGCTCGTATCAGCTTCCAACAACACCTTCTCTGTTTGACATAGGGCAAAAAAAAGTATACACACAAGGTCGGACGCCTTTTTTAAAAGACCCAGTCAATCGCAGGGAAAACCAGATAGGAAATGGATACCTCCTTCAACAACTTCCTGCCATTTCCTATGATTGTGGGTCTGAACAATTGGCACGAGACACAAAGGGTTATTAAGGTAGAGAGAGAGAGAGAGAAGGAAAATATATTTTTTTTCCCCGCGTAAGCCTCTAGCTTCTGGGTTTTTGTGTGGTGGTTTTTGTTCAAGGAAAGTGGGAGACGGGGCTGTATTATTGGGAGACTTCAAGGTTCATTAAACGTGTTCTGAGCACACCTGTTCCTCCCCTCCTTCACCCTCCCCCGACCTTAGAAGGCCCAGCGTTTAGTTTCTCAGTGGGACTGGCCGCCTAGGAACAGCTGAAGCTACACGTCCTCCGACGCTCCCTGTCTGGGAGAAAGAACACTGCCTTTTCACATCAGGCTGTCCTACTCGCATGGGCGAGCATCGGAATGTACACATCAGCGAGCTGTAGGGTGTATTAAAAGACATGTACTCCACTAGGGAATAGTTTCTTTGTCACTCACGCACACACACTGTCCTGCCATTCTATCCACTGCAGTCTTTTTTTAATCCTTTCTCTTTCCTGTTCGCTTTCTTTTTGTTGTCTTTTTGAGGTCCCCGTTCCCTTTCTGCCCACTCTTGTGAAACCACTTCCCGCTAAATATATGACAGAGGATGGCGTCGTGTGCAGGCATGAGAATGTAACCGGTATGATACCCAGCTGGTAATCTAAACAGCTCCACAGCTTCCAATTACCCATCCTATCACACAAGCCCACACATCAGTCACAGGCTTTTAACAGCCATCTAGCAATGAGAAGCAGCAACGCATGGCCAGCCCCAATACACTTCCATGGGGACTGTCGATGACATTGACCTTATAAATCTGTCCAAAATGTTTGTTCGATGCCAATATTATTTTCAGGCTATCTCTTAAGCACCACCCCTCTTTAAGGCAACCCCCCCCCTCCGTCCCCCCCACTCCGTCCTCTTTGAAAATGTCTGATTTCGAATGTGTGTATATTGTTGATCATTGATGTTTTTCTAACATTCGCTCTGGATTCATCTGGAAGTGAGAGCTTTGTAAAGTAATCTGTCTTCGCTGATAGAGGGGCTTTTTTAAAGTGACGCAGTTCATTTGTGTCCCCTTACATGAATAACCATTAGTTGAGCTTTATTAGTAGCGTGGTAGGGGGCTTATGATGTAGGGAGAATTGAGTCTGACCCACAACTGCGCACTCTCATAAAGCGCACACAGCTCTTTGTTCCCTGTCACACAGTGTGTTTGTGGAGGGCACAGGAGGTAAAGCAGACGTTTCAGTTGTGAAGTGGTGTAGCTGCCACTGTCCTCTTGCAAGTAATGCTCCTTTGCCAAATGTAACTTTTGTTATTTTTACAGAGACTCGTGATGAGTTGTTTGAGAAGGGGAATAGAGGGATGTTTACCAAATAAATTTTTGTTTGTTTGTTTGTTTGATTAAAAGCCCACACAGGCAGCATTTGTACATTGTTTTCATTTTCCATCCTAGGTGTATGACGGGGCTAAGATTTTTGTTGAAAATATTTTTTTATATTGTTTTGCACTTTGTTTAAATAAGTTTGTTTGTGCAAATGGGATTTGTTTGTGGAAGGATTTTCGGTTGATGTTCATAGATGGGCTTTAAGTTCAGCGTCCTGTTGAAACTTTGCAATAAATGGGTAAAATGTTTGCCCAGACGGTTTTTGGATCCTTTATCATGTGTAGTTTTGAAGTGTGATGATGGCACCGTGCGTATGAAAAACATTTGGATACTACAAAGACATCTCTGGAGAGACTTTCCCTGGAGTAGTTCTTCCTTTAGATTTGTATTGAGGTATGGGAACATTGGAAGAAACTTTGCTGTGGTTTTCATGAGCATCGGTTGCCATGGGTGATCTATTTTCCCTCGCAGAAGGTACAAAATAATGAAATTGATCAGGACGTTTTTTGACAACAATGGCAAACATCTCTAGACCCACCTAGTGTAATGATAGTAGTGACAGGTGTAGCCTACCCGTTGCAGACTTGCACGTTATCCTTTGTCTGCAGTCACGGCTAAATATGTGTGTTAGCCTCAAGACTGCTAATCAGAGTAGTGATGCCTGGGGAGGAAGCAGCCCAACAATGTCCTGGGCTCCCTGCCCCCCACCAACAGGCCTCCATTTTGGATCAGTGGTTACAGCTGAAGGATTCGGGCTGGAGCACTACTGCTTGCTCCAGTGTTGTTTTTCTTCCCCTCTCAAAACAGCACAGCTATAATTACTGTCGGCCTAGCTCAACCCACGCCCGAGGATGCCTTTTTTTTGTTGTGTGTGTGTTTTTTTTTTGTAAGAGCTGGGCTGTTATTTGGAACTGCAGACTTTTTTGTACACTCTGTTTGGACTTGGTTGGTGGCTTACAAATTCCATATGATCTATGGGATTGCTACTACTAGCTCAGGGAGAGCTAGAAAAGGTATGCTAGGGAAACGTCTCTAACGTGAAGGCCTCACTACATCAAAGCAACCTTCACTATCAATTTAGACCCACCATTAAGAGGTCTGTCCGATTAATTTTAGCCTCTCAGTGGAGTCAGGTTCTGGGAGTCCAGCCCTTCGCTATAAAGCTCTGGAGATTACAAAACTTGTGGACTTGCGGAGACGCACTTAACAGCGTTACAAGGAGAGAGGTTGTGTGTTAACCCCCACTCATTGCCACTGTTTTGGAAATGGGAGTAATTTGATCTTTCTGTTTACCTCCACTGAGATGCCTGGCAAATTGGCAACCACTCTGGACAGCCACAGAGGCCATGTTCTATTTTCCACCCTGTGACTGTTTTAAAAATCCATTTTCTCAGCTCCATCTAGTCTCTTTCATATCATTACATCCCTCGAGTACGAGCACGTTTGCTTTTGGATGACTTGAGAGATACTCGTTATTCTTTGAGCACCCTCGTTATCCTATTCATTTTGCTATAATTAGTTTTGTTCAACGTCCTAATGTCTAAATACTGCTATCCAGAGGAAAAGCTGCTTCCGTCTCCTGAACCCATAACGTTCTCTTGAGAAAAATAATAAGTGATTTCCTTGCAGCACAGTCTCAAACATTGAGTAATGTGTGTGAAGCCCTAAAGAGACAGAGAGTAAGAAAGAAGGACTGCACGAAGTGGAGAGACTTCAGATACTCCTTCTTTTGAGTGTAGAAAGGGAGATATTTTTGAGAGTAAGCAGTAAGTTGTGGCTTGCTATTCTGGTTCCAAGCATATGTGCCATTGATGGGTTTGGGTTTCGGAAATCCTCCTCTGTATGCTAATCAGACCCTGTGCGGCAGCCAGACGGCTCTGGTGCGGTCCGAGTTGGCAAGTCGACTCTGCACTCGGCGTCTACGCAAGGCTGCAATTATGCTGGGAGTGAGAACGCTATGCTTATTATTTGGGACAGAGACCGCTCCTAATGTAACTAGCCTTGTAGCCGTACCAGCTTCCCCCTCTTTTTCCCCCCTCTGCCTTCTCTCCCCATTGTTGTTGGTTTTGATTCAAAATTGAATTAGACCTAGAGAGCGGAGCCCCACTTTATTTATACTGTGGTCGGAGCGAGCGGAGTTCTAATGGTCGAGAAACTCGCGCATAACATGACTACTGTGTCCATCAGTCCCCAGAGATCTCCTCGTAAGTCGCTTTGGAAAAAGAAAGCGTCTGCTAAATTACCAAAATGGAAATGGAAATCCTTAAAACAAACTGTGATGTCTCCCTCCAAATCCTCCCAATTCCATTCCGGTCAGAGGCCTTGAGACGACGTTTGGAGCCGAGGCGGTGTCTGACTTGTTGCACGTTTGTTCAGCTTGCCGGGCAGGCTGTTTGGGTGCTGTTGGTAGACCTCTGTGATATTTGACATGTGGAAGACGAGGTCCCTCACACTGGACTGTCTGGGCATGTTGGTTGACCGAAGACTGAGCCCTTTTGCGGGGTCAACCGAAAGGTCACCCTTTCTTTAACACTCACAGACAGTTTAGAGGACAACTGACTGGGCCTACAATGCATAACTGTGGAGAGAGTGGTGGGATTGTTTTTCACCAACATCATCTATCAGTATTTACATAGTTCCTTCAAGGTTTAGTGTTGGTTTGAAGGAATCCTACAGGCTAAAAGTGCTATTTTTAACCGCAGAGCACATCATGTGCCTGTAATCAAGTTAGTGTGGAATTTTCTATGTTCCGTCTGGGCATGAATTGCTCTTTTGTACCCCGTGGTTTTATGGTTGTTTTTTTTATTATTATTTTCTTCACAAAGATATACAAAAAGTATCACGTTACTTTTACTATGGTTTATAATTAATGACGTTCTTTGTTTCAACAGGCCTGGTCACAACGACCTCCAGGAAACTGGACAGAGAGCAGCAGGACGAGCACATTCTTGAGGTGAGCACTTTTATTTTGTCTAGCAGGAAAAAGGAAAAGCATAGTGTCCACAAAGGTTAAGCCTCTGTATATATTTGAAGAGGCATTAACAACATGCTAAAATGAAGACTTGAAGGTCAACCTCATACACAAAAGAGTAAAAAAAAAAAAAAAAAAGATGTATTTATTTATATCTCATGCCTTGTCAGTTCCCTTTGGCTGAAAGCCAGATGTTGCCAACCAAAAGTCAGCCCGAGAGACAAAGTGCACTGTAGATAGGGAGAGGACTCATTCTGCCTCGCTCAGATTTCCGTGGGGGGAATCTGTGTGACTGTTCTTTTGTTCTTTTCCACTGTTCCGTCCCGGGGATGAAGCAAGCCGGGACAGGAAGCTGGCATCGACGGAGGGGCCAGTGTTTAAACTTGTGGATTTTAATTGAGCTCCTGTATTTCCTCCCTCTGTGCTTTCCTCCCTCGCTCACTCCTTTTTTTGTTGCTCTGTGCTTACCAAAGGGACCATTGACTTAGCACTTTTAACTTGGTGCCAGGGATTGAAGAGGAGCCGATTGGGCGACTTTTAATTATCATTACAGGTTGGAGAATGCGAGGTTCATTGGAAGAGGATTAATACTCTGTGGTGCCAGACCACTCCTGTGTTTTGATACTCAATCTGTGCAGCGCTCTGAACTAATTGCATTCTGGGACTGTGAGTAAATGATTGAGAAGGAGGGGAGGAGGGGAAGTCTGTGTTTAGGAGACATTTTACTGCCTTCCCCCTTTTCTCCATTCTCCTTCATCCCTCCATTTATGCCTCTCTGTGATAAATGGAATGGCCCTCTGCACACATTTAAGTACCTTAGATGAAAACGCTAATTGAACCTCTTAGCACCAATCCCTTTAATTTGTCCCTGTGACCAGGGTAAGGATAAGGTAACGGTAAGGTTCCCACACCAGACTCAAGTGAGTTGTAGGAGCTTGTGGTTGTATAAATCGACAAGCTAATGAGTAGCTAAAACATTCACTGTTCTGATTGTCAATTGTCTACAAAATAATAATCTACAAAAAAATCACATACTAATAATAAAGAAAAAAAAAACTAGACTGTCAGTTTTATCTTAAATGCTCTTATTGTGCCCTGTTAAATAAATGGCATCAGACATATTTAATAGCCACATTAAACACTACTCAAAAGATCAGAAGGTTATTTTATGTTTTGCTAAATTAAAATGCAGTCCGTCACTTATAATAATTTTCACCTCACCGGCTTAACAAAATTACTTGCATTGTCCAATAACTTAACCCTTCAACTAAGAATTAGGAATTGTAGCAAAATATATTGAATAAAAATTAATTTGACTCAACTACTTTCCAAGAATATCTCAGTCCACATGTGTTTGAGCACTAGACTTGTTTAAGAAGAGCAGCGAGGGAGAGAAGAAAGTCATTTGAAGCAAGTCACTTTTGACCTAAATACCTTGGATGTGGGTAAGTGAGAACAGAGCCACTCTCCTTAGCAGAGCGCTGTAACCATGGTGACTTTAGAAGTTTTTGCGGCACTGGTCAGTGTTTGTTGGGAATCCCACAGGAAGCTCTTTATTGGGCCAGATTTCTTCCTGGAGAGGAAAGGCCTGCTAAACCCCTACGACCTGCTTTCACCAATCGCACTTGCACACACCTAGCCTAAACTCACCGTGGCTGTGTGGGTTAGACTGAGGGAATTGCTGGCCATGAGATAGTGTGTGTTTGCTTCTTTGCTTGTTTGAGTATTTGTCTTTGTGTGTGTGTGTGTGTGTAGCGTTGAGAGTTATTACGGCGGGGGCTGCGTCAGCCTTGTTTGCACCAGATGCCGAGAGGCAGTGGAGGGGGCTATGGGGGACTTTCAGCTTTTTTTATGGTAGGATAGGGATTGGGGGGGTTGGTAGTTTATCCATGGCTTGTGTCGGAACCGCAGGCAGTGGGGGAGCCTGAGTAAACAACAGGCCCCTGGCAGTAGTCAGACGGTGGGCTCTAGCAGTATAACAGCGGTGTAAACGACAAAGGTGGGACATGTCAGGACATGTTGGCTAGCCAGTCTCTTCCGGATCTGAAGAGAAGCACTTTGGCTTAGGTCCCGGAAGAAAAGTAGTGAACATTCTGATCATTAGCTCCTATTGTCCTCCAGCCACTTAACGATGCCTGGAACCTCTTAAGTGTTAAAGTGTTACATTGAACTATTTTGTTCTAGAAACTTTCAAAGCCAATGTGTATGTGCAAGGTGCAATGATTGTACTGAATTCTATACTTTGATAAAGAAACCGCTGAATGGTTTAGAAGTATTTTGTATAATAACTGACTATCAGTGATTTGCCTTAGATTAAAATCGGTCTGGTTTCTCTCACACACACAAATGCAAACGCACTTTCACCACCGTTGATTAAGCCCAGAATTCTTTGTGCTTACAAAGTGCGTTTTTTACAATCAATGCTCTATCTCCTCTCCCTTTACTATATAATTACACTGCCACCGCAGTTCACCATTCCCATTAGCAGAGCCTTCTTGTCTTAAGTTATTATGTTCACCGTTACGGCTGCACAAAAAAATAGCAGGCACAGTATCATAGGAACTGGGGCCAAATGAACTCATCTGGTTATAATGGAAATGTTCATTACATAGTATGAGATGAACTAACAGACCGCTCCCGAGAGGGGGCCATTCTAAAACTCGAGGGGTCCTTTTCGTCCCATTTAATTAATTCTACTTGGTGTAAATGACATGGGCAGCAGTGGACAGGCTCAGAAAAACAAAAACACATTATGTCTGTAATCGCAGCTATGGTACCAAATGGCGTGTGTCTAGCCCCAGTCTCCAAAGTGTTTTTACTAAAGTGCTGAGCAGATGGTTTTTAATGACTCCCTGACATTTTTTCTAGTCTTTTACTTTGCCACATTTAAGCTAGGAGGGTTCGCATCTTTCACAACGGTGAGGCAAATTTTAAAAAGCCCACTACGCTCACCTGGTCAGGACATCACAAGAAAAACACAACACTGAGGCTACAATTGTAACTATGTATTTTTTATAATAATAATAATAATAATAAAAAAAAAAATCAAGGCAAAAGACCTGCCAAAACCTTTTTGTATTGTTGTCTTTTCCACTGTCTGTACCACTTTGGGTTTCTGTGCTCAGGAGATAGCAAACAAACAAATGAATTTATTTCACAGTCGGTGAAGTGCTGTGTTTGTATTGGTCTGCTTCTGGCTGGCTCTTGGTTTTCCAGCCCCCTCAACTGTGCACTCTAAAGTTTAGACACATTTATTTTTAAGAAATCCCAAATTAATGCGATGCTACACGTTTTATCAATAATCAATCTGTCATGACTCTTTTAATGGGTTACGTGTATAGTCGGCTAATCCATTTACCAAGAGTCTTAGTGTTGTCATAAACATTTGAAATGCTTTAGACATTTTCAAAAGAAGAACCCGGCTGATTAAATCAGGTATGAGTTAGGATTTATTTCGGCCGATATGTGTGTCCCACAGATATATCAGGCTCTGCGTGTAGTTTTACAATATTTTACAATAACAAATATTGAAAAATATATGTATTTACCTGGTGAGTACCTTTGAGATCTGTCTTTCCTTGACACTTCAGGGTTCCTAGGGTGGAAAGAAATAAACCAAATCTATTTACCTTAACAATGTACTACTTCACTTTAAAGCACTGGAGTGCAAGTAATGAAAATATAGATAAAACAAAGTCCACAGCGACTGTGACACTCTTCTCAGCTTTAATTCACCCTCAGACAATCTTTAACACTCGTTCCTTATGATTTTCCATTGTGCCAGATCACAGTCACTGACCACGGCGTCCCCGCCAAGTTCACCACAGTCCGGGTCATCGTCAAAGTCTTGGACGAGAACGACAACAGGCCCCTGTTCCTGGAGAAGATCTACAAAATCAAGCTTCCGGAGCGGGAGAGACCGGAGAAGGAGCGCGCTCTGAAGAGAGACCCCGTGTACCGCGTCATCGCCTCGGACCGCGACCAGGGCCCCAACGCTGAGATCTCCTACAGCATCGAGGAGGGAGACGAGCACGGCAAGTTCTTCATTGAGCCAAAGACGGGCGTTGTGTCCTCCAAGAAGTTTTCCTCAGCCGGAGAGTATGACATCCTGACGGTGAGTACCTTTTAAGCTATAGCACTGGCTTTGTGTGGGAAATGGGGCTGGGCCAGCAAACGTTTTTTCAGGTTTGATAGGAAAATGCTGTGGGGCGCAAAATATCTTCGCTTTCTTTGTTTGTGCAATAGCTGAAAGTACTCCATGAGGATCAGCTAGAGGTGGTACTTCGTTGATATTACGAAATACAGACTCTTTTTTAAACCAAATAACGGTTGGTCTTTTGTGTTCATTGCAGCAAGGTAAGGTCAAATTAGACTGTGGATTCCATTAGCTCAGTGAGACCACCCGATGATTTGTCGCCGTTAGACACCTGTTGGCAGGGGAATGCCATGGCAACACCTGTTCCATACTGTGTTGTCCCACGCTGTCACACTGACAGAGTTCTCTGACCAGAGTCTGACCCCTCTCTTCTTCCCCTTCTTCTTCATCTTTATTTATATGCACTATTAATGGATGTCACTGTTAAAAATGCGGACGCAATTCAAAACGGTTATAGACGTGAGGATCACTCTCTCTTTTTGCGTCATCATTCTTTCCCAGATTAAAGCGGTGGACAATGGCCGTCCCCAGAAGTCGTCCACCTGTCGTCTGCACATCGAGTGGATCCCCAAACCAGTGGTGCCGGCTGACACGACTCCGCTGGCCTTTGAGGAGCCGCCCTTCTCCTTCTCTGTCATGGAGAGCGACCCGGTGGCTCACATGGTGGGGGTCATCACCACGGAAACCTCTGACATTCCGGTGTGGTTTGAGATTACAGGTAGGAGATGTGTGGACCGTTTGTGCATTCTGTACAGATGTATCTTATTTAAGCACTGATAGTATTGTGTTGTCTACATGAGTGAGAAAGTGTTTGTGTGTCTGTGTGTGAGTGAGCGCAAATGTGAGAGCAAAAGCATGTGTTTGAGTTTCTTCATTATCAACTTAATAGACTCATAATGAATGTAGTTTTCTTATATTAATGTGAGTTAATTAACTTTTATTTCATATTGCACTAATAGCTTCTGATAGACCGTTATGCATGAAATAGCTCCTAATACTGAATAAACTCTCAATTTCTTGACCCTTCCCTCCCTCCCTCCCTCCCTCCCTTTTCCCCTTCTAATTCGAATCAACTTGTTACTGACACCTTTCTTCTCTTGTCTTCTTTTTCTGTGTTTTGTTTCTCTGCTTTTCTCCTCTTTATTTCTGGAATGTTCTTTTGGGTTGGCTTATTTTTGCTAGGCGACATAGAAGCTACTGAGATGTTTTACATCCTTCAGATGGCTTGTGACCTGAACTGTACAGCAGAAGGTAGCTGCTGGGACTTCCTAATTGCCCTTATTAAGGGATCTTTAACTGTTGGTGCCTGTCTGTTTGTGGCTTGTGATTGATCTCGTGCTGTGCCGTCGGAATTCATAGTGATCTTTTCAAGGTGTTGGCCGTGAAGTTTTTCCTGATTAGGAACATTGGGTCAATGCTTTTCTGACCAGGAAAAAGGCTTTGCCCTTTATCGTCCGCTCCACTGTGTACCTAATGGTGTCCTGCTGTCCTGTGAGCTGTATTTATACCAACTGTGCAGGCTCATGATTAAAATAAGCGGACCTAATCATTCACACCCATAGACCCATATGTATAAATTACACTCATACACACAGATGTAAACGCATCGACAGCTTGGCTGCACGATGCGTTTCCAGCTCTGCGTAAATGTTCTGTTTAAAGGACTAGCTTACCGTACCCTAGCCCACCCTACCCCAGGTGTAGCCTCCATCCACTGTGTGCTCTAGTCTATATACTACATTATGTTAACCAGGCGATGATGTGTCACTGATCCCCCCCTGTCCCTCCTCACTGTGCTCCACCCGGGGAAAACATCCACAGGTGGCAACTACGACAGCCGCTTTGACGTGGGCAAGGCCAGTGGGACCCTGATTGTGGCGCGGCCGCTGGACGCCGAGCAGAAATCAAATTACAACTTGACGGTGGAGGCCACAGATGGGACGCGCTCCGTCAGCACCCAGGTAATTGAATTGCTAATGAAATGGTTGGCAACTGATAGAGGGGATTGTCAGAGATGTGTGTGTGTGTGTGTGTGTGTGTGTCTGTGTCTGTGTGTGTTTTCACATGGAATATTGTGGATTTGTGTGCTGCTGGAGTGATGAATGAGTGAAGAACGGGAGGGCAGAGGGAAAGCGAGATACTTGGATTTGTTTGGAAATAATACACGGTGTTCTGTGTAAAATGGAGAAGTAATATCTGGTCATTGTTTGAAAGTAGTGCCATGGCAACGTTTGGCTAATTGATTAGTAGACTCCATTTATGTTCGAAAGAGGCAGTTGCAAGTGGACTAGAGGCACATGAAGCATGTCCGCCTATCAGCCAGCAATGGACTCCTGTTGCTAGGGAAACAAATCCATGCTAGATATTTCTTTTGGAGAGAAAAAAATTAAAACGTTCATGTGATATGGTCTTATGACTAAAGTATGAGCGCAAAAGTTGCTGTTAGGCATACAAAGGTCTGCTGTCCATGTGTGTGTATAACGTCATTCAAGAAGAAGCTATGAGTCAGTCTGGCAGATGGGCACACAGATGAGGGGAAAGTGGAGGCAAACTGAAGGTTTATCTTATATTCTGTAGCCGTTCCTCCGACTGTTTTGATAGGACTCGCGTGTGGGTCGTGGAGTGCGGCGAGCGAGACATCTCTCCAAACAGAGCATCACGCCATAGCATGTGCTTGGCACTGGCCATTCCTTCTCTCCCCTTGTCTACCGTCTTAGAGCCGCCAGAGCCTTTATTTTTCTGGCAGGCAGGGAGCCCCAGGAATCTTCCATTGTCTCATTCCTGAAGCTGGGTGAGAAAGGGGAAGGGTGCCGTCTAGCCAGACATCTTATAGAAGTGTGCATTCCGTAGCTGCCTCCGCCCCCACTCCTCCTCTGCCCCTCTCTTCTCCTTGCCTGGCTGTATCGAATAGAGACGGCTCAATAAACCTTCACGGCCAAACCTTGTGACCCAGCCACACAGGTTGATTGGCATCCTGCAATGGGAAATGTCAGGCTTTCTAATACATCATCACTTAGTAACTTGAGTCACGTGAGGGATCCTCCTTATCTCCCAATGAATGCCCTTTTAAAGTGCATGGGAGTGCAGTTTAACAGTCTGGTTCAAAACGCACCGCCGGCCTGTTCCCTTCCCGTGCGTGGTGTGGATTTATGCGTCCCTGTGAAACGGGCGCTGTAGACAGCGGTGGTATTGAGCATTTTGGATCTATCTTTAGTCATTGTCTGGTGTGTCATGGCTTGTCAGGCAGATCCTGGACTTTAATACAGCAGCTTAGACGTCCCCATCCATAATAGCTGTCTGGGTCATACGGGACGCCACTATTGAAAAGGTTTTGTGCCTCTCTCAAAAAGGGGGAGAGGGGGGGGGCCCTTCAGAGAACTGGAGCCGGAAAAGAATCTATTTGTTGTCACTTTGTGTGAATAAGGCCTTTCATCATCAGGTTGCCGTGCTCGGCTGAGTGCCAGCTGAAGCACCGTTTTACAGCCCTTTCCACCGGAGCCCCGCGTCCCCTCAGTCCTGTGAACCTGCGCGGGCGTCACTCTTGTCAGGCCCGTGATTCGCCTTTCCTCTCCGCCGTCCTGAAATGAAAAGCGTTTTATCAGACCCCCTGCCCAACAGAGGGTTGTGAGAGCCGTTGAACCACACAGCGTAAGAGGGCACATCACGTCTAAGTGAGAGACGTTAAAACAGTCTGGAAAGGGGAAATATTGGATTGCCCTGATTAGTTCTTTCTGTCTGTATGTTTTGACCACAAGAGCTGTGTCCACAAAAGAGAAAAGCATAACACAATTAGCATTGGCGCTGACATGGTTTCAAAGGCGCACCCCTTTTTTTGCAAGTCGCTCCTCGTTATCATGAAGGCTTTTGTGGAGTCCCCTCAGCTATCGCAGTGAATCAATCACAGCCTGGAAGCACACTTTCAGACAGTACGCATTTCACTCACCTGTCGTGTGCGCGCGTGCGTGTGTGTGTGTGCGCGCGTGCGTGTGTGTGTGTGTGTGTGTGTGTGTGCGCGTGCGCGTGTGTGTGTGCGTGCGTGTGCGTGTGTGCGTGTGTGTGAGAGTACGGTTAAAGTGTTGGTGAAGTGTAAAGCTCATCTGTTCAGGTGTCTGAGGATGCTTTTACAGGGAGGCACGGTGTGTCACTCTCCCGCACGTTTTGGAACGGTTCCTCCTGAACATATTTTTCTGAAAACACCTTTGCGTCATTGGTTAATTATGAAATTATTAGTCACAGAAGCAGATGGCCTGCCACCATAATTAGCCCACGTTTCCATTCTGTAGATGAAGTGCAACTCATCATGTGTCGAAAGTGAGGGATCGAATCAGGCCAGTTGAAGGCACACTCTATTTTGTTTCCCCCCTCTCTCATTAGGGCGCGTCTTACTGAAAGTGCTTTTCAGCGTATGCTCAAATGGTTATTGAGCACACAGCCTGTTCTTGTCAATAGTTGCTTCTTGTGGCACATCAGACAAACGGTCAACTGGAGACTGAGGTGAGCTCCGCTCAAACAAAGTGGGTCAAGTTCAACAGCCAAGACGGAGCTGTGTGTGCACCTTCTTTTTGCCCTTTGAGGGAGTAGGGTTTTAATGATCAAAAGGGGATTATAATAACACAGTATACAGCACTACGGTTTAATCTGCGTTGCTTCCTCAAGTTTCTTCCATGTTTTTTTGTAAATGGTGTAATTTACCCGCACACTTGAATCTTGTTTATATTCGTGTGTGTGTGTGTGTGTGTGTGTGTGTGTGTGTGTGTGTGTGTGTGTGTGTGTGTGTGTGTGTGTGTGTGTGTGTGTGTGTGTGTGTGTGTGTGTGTGTGTGTGTGTGTGTGTGTGTGTGTGTGTGTGTGTGTGTGTGTGTGTGTGTGTGTGTGTGTGTGTAAAAGACACATCGGAATATTATTTCTGTTTAAGATGCCCCCCTCTTTACCCTTTTATGAGTGTGCAGTTTCTTAGTATTAGATCTGTATTAGATCCACCGCATTACACATGCAGGGCAAATCATGAAAAGCACCACGTTGTACTTCTCTTTTTTCTTTAATACAAAAGCTGCCAAACACGCTGGCCTGTTTTTGTTTTGTCTGTCTGTCTGTCTCTCTCTCTCTCTCTCTCTCTCTCTCTCTCTCTCTCAGAATACTTTTTTTTCTTTTCTCCCATATCCTTCATACCCTCTCCTATTTCTCTCTTTCTCCGACCCCCCCCCCCGCCTTTTAATTTTTGCGAAAGCCTTACATTTTTGGCAAGGCATGCAAGGATTATGATTATTCTGTTTGAACAGAATAAAGCCCAAACAAGAACACTGGACCTCTGTTGGTAGTTGGGCTGTTTGAATCCTATTTTGGGAACATGTACAAGTACTTAAGAGGCTGCCACGTCCTGCCTGTGCCTGAAAGCTGCCACCTGGCAGGGGGGCTTCCTGGATGCCACATGGCCCTGGTGGCTAGCAGCCGCGCGCGCGCTCTCACACCTCCTCTGTTGGACGGCTCACACAGGGCGAGGCGGCATGTTCCCCGCTGATGTTAGGACAGAAACGTCCACCCTTCTGGCGCCGTCTTTTGCTCGCGTCTATTGAAGTGGCCGGTCCGCCGGCCCTGGAGGACCGGACACTTGACGGCTTGCGCTCGAGAGCAGCGAGCGCCTCTCCCCAGCTACGATGAGCGGAGGGAAAACTGAAAATCCCAAACATGTTCTGGTGTCCCCTGGACAGTGCATTAGAGATGACTGGCGGTTATTTTCGCACTCCTTCTCCGTCCGTCCCTCGCAAGGCTGTTGTGACTCCAGCAAGGTGCCTCTTTGAAGGACCAGCTGTATCCGCCATGGGGCAGAGCGTTCCGCTGCGGGCACCTCACAATCGGCGCTTGTGCCAGCCAGCCAGCCAGCCAGGCAGCTTGGGCACGCAGCCTTCCTCTTCTCCTCTCCCCTTGTCTTCTCTCCCCCCTCAGTAACTGCGTTGCCGTGCCTGTCGGCCTTGCAGGGACACCTCAAGCTGCTCCGAGAACAATCTGCTTCAGCTCCGCCGTGTTTCCTTTTATCTCCGTCCACCTCTCTGCCGGCTTCTTCCTCGCTCTCTTATAATCTCTTTCTCTCTCGCACACACACACACACGCACGCACACACACACACCTCCATCCCCTTTTCTTTCCATATCTCCAACACTCATTTCACTAGCTGCTACCTTTTTCTCCCTGAATATTTGTCTCCTGGGTCCGTCCTTTTTGCCCACAGCCCCTTTTCTCTCTTAACATGACCCTCTGTCTTTTCTCCATTTATTTTTCCCTTTGCTTTCGCATCTCTTTTCCTTTCACCCTCGCAGCCGTTTCTTTTTCACTGTCTCCATGTGTCACATCTAGCTATCAGTAGTCCCGTTTTGCCTTTTCTCCGGCTCGGCTCCCTCGGGAAGGGATATACAAAGGCCCAGAGTCGTCTTCTATGCCGTTGTTTCAACTGCACTCAGACTGTGGCATGTAGATTTGTTGAAGGTGGTGGTGGGTTGGGTTTGGGAGGGGGAGGGGTGGCAGCTCTTTGAAGTAATGCAAAGCCTCCTGTTGGCGGAATGGGCTGGGGCAGGAGAGGGTGGAGGGAGGGAGTTTGGGTATCTAGGATGTCAAACTTTTGTGTGCTTTGCAATCACACAGATCGGCGGATGGCAATGGATTCTCCTGTCCCCCTTCTTTTTATGACAGCATTATCAGGCCCTGCTGCCTGGTGAATGGCTCTCCTTTCACGAGACCCACTATCTGTGGCGAGCCAGATTGAGACTCATTGTGCAGCCTTTCTGTAGGGGAGGAGGGTGGGGGTGTTTGTGTGTTTGCATGCGTATGTGGAAAGTGGATTGCAAGGCCTCAGAGACCATCCAGCACCACGACTTCTGGCATGACATGAGACAAGATGCTTGGAATGAGATAGACTGGTTGGCAGCCGAGAGATTTGCTCCCAAATACACACACACACACACACACGGGTGCCCCCTACACTCTGTGGCCCCAGACTCTCACACCTCTCAAAGATTTTAAGATGGGAAAGTTTTAAGAGGTTCCTGCTAACACGTTCACTAGTTACACGCACAACAACTATCTTACATTCACACACTTTTAAAACACTGTATCAGGGGTGAAAAGAAAAGCAAAACATGCCGCCAGCTTTTAGCACCGCCCGCTAGCACATATCCCCAGCCCCCATCGCGTGGTAGCATCTGTGCGCTTTCGGTCGCCTTGGCAAAACCACAGCACACGACAGATTGGGAATGTTATCGCTCCTGTCAGATTGGATCTATATTTGTTACTTAGCTCTGCTGGCAGTGCTCTCGCTGCTGCCAGAACCCTCCAACCAGCCGTTTGCGATGTCACGGAGGCTCCTACTTCCAGGTCTCCTCTGGCCCGCCGTATCACAGCAGCCCAGCCTCTCCCACCGGCGCGTTCCCACGTGGGATGTCGCCCCCTGGCGTGTGGTATGCAGGTGTCTAATCTGCCGTTATCCCTTTGTTCCCCATGTTTGGCCATGGTTAGAGGCTCCGGCCTCTCCAGTCTGGGACACAGACACGCCATTCCAGCAGCCCTCCATAATCCCCTGTAGGAAGTCCACCAGACGAGTGGCTGGTGTTGATAAAACAAGCCCCTGTTGGAATGTTACAGTTCAGGGACATGACATGCTTTGCAATGGAAAAACCACAAATCCCCTGTTATCTCTGTGGTTTTCTCTACGGGCCAAGTCATTTAGCGAGATGGATATATTTTGGAACGGTGTGCAATGTAATATAAGAAACCGTCTTTATCTAGGAATGCGCAGGAAAGGTTAATACAATAGAAGTTTTTCCAGAATATACATTTGAATCTGAATGTGTGCAGAGCAATTACCGTCAGAGAGGGCAGTGTAACAATGCCAGGTATAGCTTGGTTTTATATTTCTCAAGGGGCCATTTTCAGCCTCCTCTGACAGCCTAATTCCATATTATTTGTGAAGCACGAGCCTGTGTATGTTTATCACCCCCTCAGCACCCTCATTCTTTCACCGGTCCCAAGTCATCTGAATGCATTAGAGTTAGCCAGCATTGATTTCTTGTTTTCTTTGCTGGTGCTGGAAAGTGACCATGCGGTTAAAATATTGCTTTTGCCATTATATGTATTGATCTGGTCGGTATCTCCACAGCAGTGCTCATTACTTGAGAGGGAGAGAGAGACGCACAGGAAGGTGTTGTTGACGGGTTGGGGGGGGGGGGGGGGTGTAGATTGAGTGGAGGGTGACAGACAGCGAGGGGATGTAAGGTAAAGCTAGTGGAAAGAATACAGCCTGTTAAGTGAGTAGGGAGGCGTATTATAATAAATGAATTCACGAAAAACAAAATCTTGCTGTTTGAAAATGAATCTACACTAAAACCTTTTTTTTTGCACCACAATGCTTTGAGTTCATAATTCTGTCCTTTTTTCCATGTACAATAGGTCATTTTTACTCGACTTTGATGTGGTAAGTAAGTTCATCATTTGGCTCACCGCTCCCTCTCTACCGTCCTGCCAGGTGCTTATACGCGTCATTGACACCAACAACCACCGGCCCGAGTTCTCCCAGGCCCTCTACCAGATCAGCGTGGCCGAGGACACCCAGGCCGAGACGGAGGTGCTGCGCATCAGCGCCACGGACCAGGACGAGAAGAACAAGCTGACCTTCACCCTCCTGAGCAGCACCGACCCGTTCAGCCTGAGGAAGTTCCGTCTGGACCCGGGCACCGGCGTGCTCTACACGGCCGAGAGGCTGGACCACGAGACCATGCGCCAGCACACCCTCACTGTCATGGTACAGAGACTTACAGACACGCTTCGTTTAACGATTTTTAAAAAAAGTAATAGGACTAGGTAGTAATAGGTGAATATGCGTATGGAAGTTTAGGTCAGCCTCACGTGGGATTAACCTTCATTCTGGCGTTTTCACGTGGCTTGAACAAGTGTGTGTCGCTGCCTTACTGGAGCCAGTCTAGTCTGTTTTAATTGAGAGGCATCCATTACAGTTGAATTCAGCATAGGAGTCCCTCGCCCACACAGATGGGCGTCCTACGAGCATTGATTGTTTTTTTTTTGTTGTTGGTTTCTTGGCAGACATTTGTCATTTAGATCCAGCCATGCGGTGCCCATCACAATTGATTCCCATCTCCGTTAATTGTTTAGTCTCTTGATTTACCGAGAAGTGAAGCGTGCACCAAGCAAATGATGACGTGCTGTTAGTTTGCAAGTCTTCTTAAGACGTGATGAGTTTGTTGTTTTAATTGAGTTATTATTGGGTGGGAAATAATTGTGCTTGTGTTCATCTTTCTCCCTGCCTTTCCTTTCCTTTCCCGCTCACCCCTCCTCCCCCGGTCCATCTCTGATCCGCACCCTGTTCTCCCTCTGTTCCGTCTTCCTCTTCTGTCTGCTAGGTACGTGATCAGGACATCCCGGTCAAACGGAACCTGGTGCGTGTCATCGTCAACGTGGAGGACACCAACGACAACGCGCCCTGGTTTGTGGGGTCGCCCTACTCTGGCCGCGTGTTCGAGTCCGCCAGCGTGGGCTCCGCTGTGATCCAGGTCACCGCACTGGACAAAGACAAGGGCCAGAACGCCGAGATTATATACAGCATCGAATCAGGTATGGAGGCCGTACCACTCACTCTTAGCTGGTTGCTTATGACAGCGCTGGTAGTCTACATACAGAGGCACGCGTAGCTGCAGCTTAGATTTCATACCAGTGCAAAGCCGACCGTTAGAAATGTGAGTCATCCAGAGGTCGCCTGCCCACTGGACCTTGTTCGTGAATGGAATACTTTCCAGACAGTAGGAAGACTCTGACAATTCTACCAGTGGGTCTCTAAATATGCGGGAGTTTAGCTGATGCCTCAACAGAAATTTCCCACCATTGTTTTCTCTGCAAATGAACTGTGTTATGGGAGGGTGAGACATGCCGCTATTAGCGAAGCCTTTTGTTTAAGGATGTGCATTTTTTAGATTTACTTTCGGTAATTGAAATGTAACACGCTTGAGAACGTGTCATATTTAACTTTAGGCTTGATTGGCTCCGAGTACATAGGCGAGAAATTTGTTGGTGGATGATTAGCTTTGGTGTTAATGTTTAATGAAGGATTTGATTATTTTTGGGTAACTGCAAAGTCGTGCTATCGTCTCAAATTAATGATTGAGGGTAAAAATCATTCGTAGGGAAATATAGATTAATGTAAGTATAAATGTATTTAGCGTTCTTTGGGAAGGCCTAATTCGGCTAACCACTTTTTAAATTAGAACACATATCACAGGGAGTGCTGAAGATTTGTTCCATAGCAACCAAATTAATGAAAACTATTTCTCTTTTTTTTATTGCAGGAAACGTTGCAAACTCCTTTGCCATTGACCCAGTTCTAGGAACAATTACGTTGGCCAAGGAGCTCGACCGAAGTAGCAAGACTCAGTTTGAGCTCGTCGTGAAGGCCTCTGACAAAGGAAACCCTCCGATGTCCGCCACAGCCACAGTCCACATCTTGGTGACCATCTCTGATAACGCGACCCCCAGATTCTTAGAAAAGGAGTTTTCTGCCGAGGTCAGCGAATCCGCGCTTCCTGGGGGCTTTGTGAGCCTGGTCTCTGCTACCAGCCAGTCCTCTGTCTTTTATCAGATCAAAGGCGGCAACATCAACGGAGCCTTTGACATTAACCCCAACTCTGGAGTGGTTGTGACGCAGAGAGCTCTGGACTTTGAGACTGTCCCAGAGTACAAGCTCACCGTACAAGGCACCAACATGGCTGGTCAGGCAAGCAACACCACACTGCTGGTCCATATCAAAGACGAGAATGACAATCCGCCCGTCTTCCTCCTGGACGAGTTCACAGGAAGGATCAGGGAATCTGCCCCTATCAATAGTATAGTCTTGACCAGGGAGAACACCCCTTTGGTCATCCGCGCTTCCGACAGCGACCGGGACCGCAATGCCTTGCTGGTGTATCAGATCGTGGAGCCGTTCGCCCACAATTACTTTGCCATAGACTCGAGCACGGGCGTTATCAGGACCACGGCGACCCTAGATTATGAACAGAGGAACGTGTTCCGATTCACTGTGCAGGTCCATGACTTGGGGATGCCACGTCAGTTTGCTGACAGGGCTGCCAACGTGACGGTCGAAGTCGTCGACGTCAATGACTGCCCACCACTGTTTAGCCAGGAGGTTTATGAAAGGACTGTCATAGTGCCGACCTACAAAGGTGTGGAAGTGATTAAGGTCAATGCGTCAGACTCGGACTCGGGGCCAAATTCCAAGCTCTTTTACTCGATTTCTGAAGGGAATATTGGAGACAAATTCAAAATGGATCCTATCACAGGCATCCTCTCCATCCAAAACGTCACTCAACTGAGAAGCAGGTATGAGCTAAGGGTGAGGGTTTCCGACGGCAGGTTCGCCAACACTGCCTCTGTGAAGATAAACGTCCGAGAAAACAAGGAGAGCACTCTCAAATTCACGAGGGATTCCTACAAGGCCTACATTCAGGAGAATTCCCCAGAGAGGAAAACACTGGCGGTGATTGCCGCCGTGGGTAACCAGGTCAACGAGCCACTTTTCTACACCGTTTTAAACCCTGACAAGCGGTTCCAGGTCGGCCGCACCTCCGGCGTGCTTTCCACGACGGGAGTCGCCTTCGACCGCGAGGAGCAGGACACGTTTGACCTTGTCGTCGAGGTCACCAGGGAGCACGCCCCCTCAGAAGTGGCCCACGTGCTCGTCGCGGTCACCGTCGGAGACGAGAACGACAACCAGCCGCTGTTTGTGAACCTGCCCTACCATGCCATGGTGCAGAGGGACGCTGCGGCGGGCCAGGTCATCAGACGAGTCACGGCGCTGGACAAGGACGCGGGACCCAACTCAGAGATCTACTACAGTCTGAAAGAGCCCAGCGAGCACTTCCAAATAAGCCCTCTAGGAGAGATCTCCCTCAAAAAGACATTTGAGAAGGAGTCCCCGAATACAGAGTTTCTCATCACTGTTGTGGCCAAGGACCGTGGAGATCCAGCTCTCTCAGCGGAAGTGAAGGTTCCCATAACTGTGGTGAATAAGGCCATGCCTGTGTTTGAGAAGCCGTTTTATAGTGTTGAAATCCCTGAAAACATCCAGCTACACACACCTGTAGTACATGTCCAGGCTAATTACTCTGAAGGCCCGCGTATCGTATACACCATATCTGAGGGAGACCCTTTCAACCAGTTTTCTATCAACTTCAACACAGGTGTAATACACGTTATTCAGCCCCTGGACTTTGAAACACACCCAGCCTATAAGCTAAGCGTCAGAGCTACAGATTCTCTCACTGGAGCACACTCTGAAGTCTTTGTCGACATTGTCCTGGAGGATGTCAATGATAACCCCCCTTTGTTCCAGTCCAAATTATACTATGCCAACATTTCCGAGGCCTCCGTTATTGGCAGTTTTGTACTGCAAGTCGTGGCCAAAGACAATGACACAGGCAACAACAAAGTACTATTTTATCAAATAGTCGAGGAAAAGGGGAAGAGCTCAGACTTTTTCACCATTGATCGTGACACGGGTGCCATCACAACGGCTCAAATGCTCGACCACGATGAAACCCAACAGCACAAACTGAGGATTCGAGCTGTGGATGGAGGGGTTCCGGCCCTCTCCAGTGACGTCACAGTGGTCATAGATGTCACGGACCTGAATGATAACGCCCCAGCGTTCACGGAGACGGTTTACGTGGCAACAGTGAGTGAGCTGGCCCCTAGAGGCCACTTCATTACCCAAGTGCAGGCCTCTGATGCGGACAGCTCTGACACAGGGAAGCTAGAGTTCTTCATCCTCTCCGGGAACGAGGATCAGAACTTTGCCATGGATAAGAACACAGGTGCCATCGTCATCTCCAACCACCGGAGGCTACACATGGCGCCACAGTACCACCTCAACGTGTCCGTGTCGGACGGCGTGTTCAGAAGCTCTGCCCTCGTTAACGTGACCGTCATTGGGGCCAACTTCCACAGCCCCACCTTCCCTCAGGTAGACTATGTGGTGGAGCTGCTGGAGAGCTCCCCCGCCGGCACTCTGGTGGCCGAGGCCGCGGCCACAGATGAAGACGCAGGCCTGTACGGGCGGCTGACCTACCACATTGTGAACGACTTCGCTAAAGACAAGTTCTCTGTCAACGAAAAGGGCGAGATCTTCACCTTGGAGGTCCTTGACAGGGAGAATTCCGTGGAGAAAGTCATTCCTATTTCTCTCATGGTGAAGGACGGAGGCGGCAAAGTAGGTTTCATCATTATTAACGTGATCCTGACAGATGTCAACGACAACGCCCCACAGTTTCGAGCCGCGGAGTACAAAGCCAACGTGGCGTCAGACGTCCCCAGGGGGACCACGGTGGTTAAAGTCGCTGCCTCAGACGTGGACGAGGGAAGCAATGCCGACATCACTTTTGCCATCGAAGCCGACGTTGAGAACGTGGAGGAGAACTTTGAAATCCACCCCCTCACTGGGGTCATCGTCACCAGAGAGAGCCTGATTGGACTCGAAGATGAGCTCTATGCGTTCTATGTCAGAGCGAAGGATGCCGGGAACCCACCTAAACAGTCTGTGGTCCAGGTTTACATCAGAGTTGTGGCCCCCGAGGTGCCAGTGCCCAAGTTTATGGAGCCTCATTACCGCTTTACCATCGCAGAGGACCTGCCCATTGGCTCAGAAATCGATGTCCTCCAGGCTCAGAGTGAGCAGCCAGTGTTCTATACACTCGTGAAAGGTAACACCCCAGAAAGCAATCAGGACGAGGTGTTCGTAGTGGACCGTGACACCGGCGCCTTAAAGCTAGAAAAAGCCCTCGACCACGAGACTACAAAATGGTACCAGCTGACACTGCAAGCACAGAGTGAGCATGAAAACGTTGAGATTGTGGCGTCTGTCGACATCAACATCCAGGTGAAGGACCTGAACGACAACGCGCCCGTGTTTGAGTCGGACCCTTACGAGGCGATCGTTGTGGAGAACATGCCCGCCGGCACCTCGGTGATCCAAGTCAGGGCCACTGACATAGACTCTGGCGCTTACGGCCAAGTGGTGTACAGCCTCGACCCCAAGCAGACGTCGGCCGAGATACTGGAGCTGTTGGCCGTCAACAGTGAAACGGGATGGGTCACCACTCTGAAAGAGCTCGACCGGGAGAGGGTCAGCCAGTACACCGTCGCCGTGCTGGCCACAGACCGCGGCGACAGGGTCCAACTGACGGCCGGCACCAAAGTGGACGTGACGGTCGCCGACGTCAACGACAGCCCGCCCCGCTTCACAGCCGAGATCTACAAAGGCACGGTCAGCGAGGACGACCCCCCGCCGAGTGGTGTCATCGCCATCCTGAGCACCACAGACGCGGACACGGAGGACATCAACAAACAAGTCAGCTACTTCATCACAGGTGCGTATCCCTCCACTGCTGACCGAAGATAATGACTCGCCTCAGCTTTTGCCCTCTTTTGCTTTGTGACACGGTTCGATAAACACAGCTTAAATGGGATTAGCCGTTCAGACCACTCATTATGAAGATAATATCTGCTCTTTGAAACAGTATACGCCCTCTTTATCTGTAAACAGTCCTTGAAGCATTGGCTAATCTGCCAAAGCTCAAGCCAAATATATAGGTCATGAAGTAAATAAACGGAAATGTATAATTATTCCAATGCCGCTTTGAAATCGATTTGGGGAGAACTCTTCCTCTGGTGGTAATTAGCTAGTGTGAATAACAGCGCTAAGTGTAATGTCTGGAGATATCGAAAATGAGCTTTCTGATTAACTTGCATTCAAATATTTCTGCCGGTTCATCAAATTGCCTTTTTATGATGATGAAATTTTTTTTATAATAACACACTTTGCTCAGAAACATAAATTTGCTATCTAATGTAGCAATGAATATTGTTGCTGGAGGTGTATTTATTCAAATACCTTTAAATGCCAGGGGTTTAGCTACATTTTCAATAACTGACATTTTCTGTTTGTTGGAAAGGGTTAGGTTTAGACAAAAGTAATTGATTTGCTGTCTCCACGATTGACTCAAAAGTTGCTTGACTACCCGCCCAAACTTTTTTTGGGTGTGGCTGCCAAGGGACTTATTCTAAAATGCCTCTCTCTCTCTCTCTCTCTCTCCACTCACACAGGAGGGGATCCGCTGGGACAATTTGCCGTTGAGCACGTTCAGAACGAGTGGAAGGTCTCTGTAAGGAAGCCCTTGGACCGTGAGGAGAGGGACAATTACCTCCTCAACATCACTGCCACTGACGGCACCTTCACGGCCAAGGCCACCGTGGAGGTCAAGGTGCTGGACGCTAATGACAATAGCCCCGCGTGTGAGAAGGTAACAGCAGCCATCTGCAGCACTGCAAAAATGTCATGTTGTTTCGAGGAGGAGGGAGGGCGTGCGTTCAAAAAGAAAGAAGGGAGAGTGGATGGAATTGAGGGGGTGGAAAGGTGGGTGGAATAATGGAGGGTAATGGGAGGTTTTCAAAGGTCGCTGTCTGAATGACGCCTGGTCTTAGGTGATTTTCTATTGAAAGAACCCTTATTTCAGCCCGTTAATGCATCTCTACTTTATACTGCATGCTGTTTAAGTGCGTTTAATAGGAGTAATTGGTTTGTAATACTGCACTTAATACTTGCTCAAAATGCTCTGCCTGTTATTCACTTGTTCTCCTTTCTTCACAATGTTCTTACCACCCTTACTTCTTCCCCTTCTCTCTTCCACTCCCCCCTTCACTCCTTCCTTACTTCTGCCTCTCTTTCTGCTCCTGTCCCCCGCCCCCCCCACCACACATTACAGTCTTTTTACAGTGAGACCGTCCCCGAGGACTCCCCCTCCGGCAGACTCATCCTGCAGGTCTCCGCCACAGATGCCGATATCCGCTCCAACGCCCAAATCTCCTACGAGCTCCAGGGAGCCGGCGCCGAGCTCTTCACCATCGACTCTGACACAGGTGCGTGCTTCTCCTCTGACTGTTGGAATGCATGGCCGTGTGCCTGTGTGCAGCCCAGTGTTGCACAGCCCAGTGTTAGTTCACTTGTTCTGACAGCGCCTGTCATGGCCCCGCATTGTTAATTTAAATCTATATGACCGTCACTGTCACTGTGTGAAGTTAGAGCGACATCCGCAATCCCTTTTCCCTCAGAGCCAAATCCGCGAGGCTGCCGTTGCGTTTTCTGTGTGTGTTCAAGGTTACACTGAATATCAGAAGTGAGTGTGTGGGTGGGGTGGTGGTTGGCTAATCACTGGCATCAGGCATGCACGCACGGAGACACACTCCACCACAAAGTGGTTTTCCAGTACGGCTATTTTGTAGAGCCACAGCAGCACACACTCTTTCCTGTCTGACACTGTGTCTTCTGAGCTTAAGCTTGTCCCTCTGGAACCCTGTGAGCCCGCAGACTTCAAATCACAAACAAACCCCTGGTCTAATCCTGAGCAGGGCATCACCGCCGCCCCGCATTCTGCCCTCTTTTTTGATTAAATTATAATACCTCCCCACAATTGTTTGTCCGTTCGTTCCGTAAGGGCGTGCGCACGTCTGGCGCGCTCCAAGACTCTTATTGACTTGGAGGCGGGCCAGGGAGTTTTTCCTCTGCCAAGCTGTTATTGTGTGCTCCTCTAATTTGACCCGGAGCGTCTCCCTAAAGGTGTGCGGCGAAGCCATTTTGTCGTCCAGACACGCTCCCGAGTTCCATCAACACGATCTGCCTGCCGCCGACCTGCCCGTTTGGAGTGAGCCCCGAAAGCCATCACTGACACAATGCCTATTAACCTACATTAACCTTGCTTGAAAACAGCTTACTTCAGAGAGGTCTTCGTTCCAACAGAAGAGACGGCGGTAGTTGCTTTTTTGCGCCAGACTGCCGCGGCTGCATTAAAGAGCTCTCTGGCGAGGACGCTCTCCGAGACCCTTACGGCATGAGACAGTGGCAGAGACGAGACTTGGAAGCCCCCCCCCCCCCCCCTCCCAGCTGTCTCTCTGCTTTTCCGGCCTGAACATTGAGCTCCTGGTGGGAGGAAGCCGAGTGCCGCTGCCGCGGAGTGGGATCGGGAGATTTTGTGATCCGTGCCGACATGCAGGATTATTGCACGCAAGCTGGGCCGGGGGGTTTTTCCGGCGAGGCTGTGGTAATGTTGGCGGCCTTGGCTCCCAGGACGCCTCCAATCTGCTCTTAGCCACCAGCCGCTCAGCCTTCCTCCAGCGCCCTTCCTCTCCCTCTCTCTCGTCCTTTCCACATCCTGTTTCTCTTCAATGACTTATTTATCCCCCCCGCTCGCTCCGTGTTCCTAAAAGCCATTAGTTGTGTGGATGTTTTTAGTTAGGACGTAGGCAGTGGAGTTAAAGGTGCACTAGAACGCTATGGTTTGTTCCTGTCCTTTCTGTTTCAGATAACACACACACACACACACACACACACACACACACCATCAAACAGCTTGTGATCTTAAAGTGAGTGCTACTTGTCAGAGTGCTGGAGCGTGTAATTTCACCTTAAAAATAGAGGTGTGTTGAATGGTCTATCTGCTGGCACAGCTTTTTGAAAGTTGCAGATGCTTTGTCCCCTCCTTGTTGTGCTCTTACACGGGGCATAGGGGAGGTGGCAGATGGCATCCACTCGCTTTCTTCTGTTTTCATAATGACCTCTCTGAAGAACAACTAAAAGCATTGAAGAAGTGAGAAGTGTATGTGCTTGTGGAATGGAAAGGGGACCAGAGGACGGTGTGTGTGTGTGTGCTAGTGTGTGTTTGGTTGACGGTCTAACCTGTCTCTCTCTCTCTCTCTCTCTCTCTCTCTCTCTCCCCCCTCCCCCACCATAGGTGAGCTGAAGACCCTGCAGCCTTTGGACCGCGAGGAGCAGGAGGAGCACCGGTTCAAGGTGCGCGCTCTGGACGGCGGCGGGCGCTACTGCGAGGCCGACGTCCGCATCGCCGTGGAGGACGCGAACGACAACGCGCCGCAGTTCACCTCCGACCCCTACACCATCACCGTCTTTGAGAACACGGAGATAGGCACGTTGGTCGCCAAGCTGCTGGCCACCGACATGGACACCGGTGAGAAAGCGTGCCACGTCATCTTTGGTTTGACTTCTGGAGTGCCTCTTAGGTTTGTAGGCGGCTGACGGTACACTAATGCACAGTGCATTGTGGTCTTTCCAAAAGCCAAAGCCGTGCGGCTTCGTTGCTCCTTTCACTCGACTTGCCTCTCAATGCACTAAACGAGGAGAGAGGGGTGGGAGGTGGAGGGGTTTGTCATGAACGACCAGCCCTTCAAATTAAAAGCTCCATTTCACTCTAATGAAATGCCTTTCTCTTCGAGTGCTCGAGCCACAAATGGTCCGACCCCAGATTTGGTCCCCCCCCCCTGCTCCCAGTGGAAAGGCACAAACCGCGTCTTCGCCTCCCGACTCGATCGCCCCTCAGAGCACACACACCTTTACCTGGAGCAGCGGCCGTGAAATAGCGTCCGGGCAGAAAGCCCTTCAAACGCAGGGAAATTGAAACCCAGCAATTGTATGACACACGTTTCAACCTCTTCAGAGCAGGCTTGAGAGCACCTTTCATTGACTCGAGCGTTTAATGAAGTGGTCTCCACTCTTGGACTTGACTCCGTCGGTTTAGCGTCTCGCGGTGTTCCGAGCCATGAGAGCACCGTGTTCAGGACCGTAGAACCTCCCCCTCCCCTCGCACTCTTTCACTCTCTCAATCTCACTCGCTAACTAGCCCTTTCTTTTTCTCTGCTAGACCCTCTCTCTATATCTCCCTCTTTCTTCCTCTGTTAGTCCCCCCCCCCCCCCCCCACAACGTTTTCTCTCCGTCAGGTGGACTGACAGCTTGAAAAATGGAATGTGATGTTAGAATTGGGTTGCTCTGAGTGATATCTGGAGCGTTGGAAGAGCGCGCACAGGACTTTTTAGACATTTCTTCCCCGAGGCGTAGCTGCGCTACACTGAATTTCGCCTCCTTTTTTTGAACATCAAGGATAAGAATCTTAGAAGAGAGGTGTTTTCCCTGGGTTTAGCCAGAGGCAACGATTATTTGGACTGAGCGGAAAGGTGGGGGGGGGGGGGGGGGGGGGGGGGGTTTATTAGCATTTTTTGTTCATGTACAGTGCGGTGCCTGCCTGGCATGCAGGCTTGCTGAGTGCCGTTTCAGTAATTACAGCAAGTGGGATTACAGCTCTTTGATTTAGGCCCGTACATGTAGCAGACAGGCCAGTCAGGTTGTTTAGACCCTATCATCAGCATGCGTCCACTAAATTACCTGACTGTGTCAGATTGTCGCATGGTTTGCCGTGCAGCACAGGCATCAGCCTCTTTGTAGAATCCTCCCTGCTCACCGGTTGCTTTGTGCTGCTCTCTTATCTGCTGCCGTAGGCCCACTTTGGCTTGAGCCTTGTGTGAACTGGCGTCACTGGTTCCCTGTTTAGCCCTAGTGGAGCAGCCTCCCGTACTCTCTCCTTATCCGTGTGGTTGAGCCACAGAGCCAGATGGGGGGGACAGACTGTGCCTGCTGCCGCTGCCGGCCTTGATCTGGGACAAAGGAGAGCCACACATGCGTTACTTTCCCTTTCTGCTTTGTCCTTTTGCATTTCACGCTCCGACCCCTGACTTGTTTTTCTTTTCACCGGTTCCTTGTATCGGTTTCTTTCTAGACACCCGTCCGTCTGACTTTGTCACTCTGTCTCTCTCTCTCCTGCTCTGATGGTGTTATTCACAGACGTGGTTTCCTCTTTTTTGAGACTCGTTGTCTCATCTGATTTATGAACACGCTTTGGATTCCACTCTGTGGAACCCTCAAGCTCCTGCTTAGCCGCTGTGGGCAGGAGAGGATGTCGGGATAGCGCAGCGCGGGGATAAAGGAGAACTCTGGAAATGACACCATCCAATATGTACAGCTGCCCAGAGCGCGGGTCACTGCGTTGTAGATTCACATGGCTCACAATACCCTCGAGGTGTTCCAGCAGAACGTCGTGTGCATTCTCGTGCCTTTATTTAACTTTAATAACCACTGTGCTAACACCACATCCCCGTGGCTAGCGTCCGTATTGATTGCGCTGGCCCAGTGTGGGAGCGCCACGAGGACTCCGTGCAGGCTGAAAACTGACCATGCTCAGCGAGGGGAGTGGACCTTGCTAAATGATGTGGCGCTATTCACTTCACCGTCATTAGGCAATTCTGGTGGGGAGTGATTAGGTGTGCTGAAACGGATGTGGGGCCGGCGCGTAAGCGAGCAGGCCACCTGCCAGGTAATGAGATCCTCCGCAAGGAGGGGGGCGTTTTGAAAAATGGCTAAATAATGTCATATTCCAAATGGGGGACACCTGCAAGCATTCATTATGCTTATTACTGCGACCTGTCTCTGCCTAGTTGTTTGGGGGGGGGGGGGGGGGGGGGGGGAAAGGAGATGAGTTACGATCAGGATGTGGATTACACGCTGGCTGTCCTTGTTAACGGCGCCGCCTTTGAACCAGTTCATAGATGAAACAGAGAACATGTGGAGCTCCGGGGCAGTTGTCTATTATAGTTCAACGTAAGCGCAAGTTAAACATTGGCTATTAGTGTTCCGCTGTTGTACATGTTTTTATTTTTAATTAAACCTTCCGCTTTGAGCCATATCGGTTTCTAACCTCCCCCTCCCACCACCAGGTCTGAACGGTGCCATCCTCTACTCGCTGGCCGACTCGGCCGACGGCTACTTCTCCGTGGACGAGCGCACGGGCGTGGTGAGCCTGGAGCGGCCGCTGGACCGCGAGGCGCAGGCCGTGTACGAGCTGAGGGCGCGGGCCACGGACCAGGGCTCGCCGCGCCGCCTCTCCGCCCTCTGCCAGGTGCTGGTCTCCGTGCTGGACATCAACGACAACCCGCCCGTGTTCGAGCACCGCGAGTACGTGGCCACCGTGTCGGAGGGCCTGGCCGCGGGGACGCAGGTGCTGCGGGTGCGCGCCGCCAGCCGGGACGCGGAGGCCAACGGCGAGATCACCTACGCCATCGTCAGCGGCAACGAGCACGGCATGTTCCGCGTGGACCCGACCACCGGTACGCCCCGGGGCCCCGAGGGCCGGGAACGTCTCCTGTCTTGTTCTATCCGTCTCTGTCCCTCTTCTCTCGTCTCTTTCCCTCCCTCCCTCCCTCCCTCCCTCCCTCTCACTGCCTGTTCCCTTATCTCCTCAATGGAGCCGCCTCTCTCTCCTGCTATCTTTTCTCGCTCCTCAAATCTCTGAGCCTCTCCTCCTTCGTCTCTCTCTGCCCTCTCCCCAGGCGACGTGTTTGTCATCGAGCCCCTGGACTACGAGGTGTCCCACGAGTACTACCTGACGGTGGAGGCGACGGACGGCGGCTCCCCGCCCCTCAGCGACATGGCCACGGTCAACATCAACCTGACGGACGTCAACGACAACAGCCCCTCCTTCAGCCAGGCCACCTACGCCGCCGTGGTCAGCGAGGACGCCGAGCCGGGCAAGACGGTGGTGACGGTGAGGGACTGCACACACACACACACACACAGGTGACGGTGAGGGACTGCACACACACACACACAGGTGACGGAGAGGGACTGCCTGTACACACCGCTGGCCGGCCACGGTTCTGCTCTGGTCGATTTTTTTCGAGGAGAAATGGGATGTTTAGCATCAGTATGGGTGTTTTGTGTTTCACGTATTCCTGTCTGTATAGATTAGGGATGCTCCCAGCACCTACCCCCAACATACACACACACACACACACACACACACACACGGCTTCTCACTTCACTTTCTCATCAACACCTGTGTCACGTCACTTTCCGGTGGCAATTTAAAATTAGAGCCTCTACTGCTCGCGCTCTATGTAACAGTGTTTAGTTCCCTTAAAACACACACACACAAACACACACGCACACACAAACACACCTGCCCAGCACTAAATGAATTGCGAGTGGCTTTGCTAGGCCCTTGCACAGATGAGGGCTTTTTCTCATCTTCACACCCACTCTCTACCGTGACATTTCCACTCTCGTAACAGCATGTATAATGCACCGTCGAATTACCGGATCTCCATTCCTCCCCACCCTCACATATAACAGCCCTCATGGCCATTTCTGTACCGCGTGCAAGTCTTGTCGCTCTGGGTGCAATTTACCTGCTTGAAAGTTAAGTTCTTACCACGAGTCGGTGTCACATGCTCGTACATTTTCTCTTGTGTCCTTAATTCCCCCCGGGAATGCGTGTGCGTGTGTGCGTGTGTGCGCGTGTGCGCGTGTGTGTGTGAGTGAGTGAGTGAGTGAGTGAGAGAAGAGGAACCTCTCACCTAGCCCGTGTCAGCGCTGTGTGTGTGGTTAACAGTGTGTCTGGCTGCCTTTCTGCTCATTGAGTCACACCGCTCCCGTTGCGTTCCCTGTCAAAGGTCATTGCAGAGGATGTTGACGGGCCGTCCTACAACCAGGTCCGCTACTCCATAGTGGACGGCAACCAGGGCAGCCCCTTCACCATGGATCCCGTGGGCGGACAGATCAAAGTGGCCCGCCAGCTGGACCGAGAGAAGGTACCGCGTCCACACTTAATGAGGGGTTTTTAGTATGACATACACCGCATGGTTGTTGATGGAACAAGAGTGCTCTGCAGGGTTTCTGTGTGTGTGTGTGCCTGTGTGTCTGTGTGTGGGTGTGTGTGGGTGTGTGTCTGAACCTATTAGTCAATATATTGCTGTCCTTTAAGTAACCTTACTTGCCAACTCTGTCTGCCGACTCCGATCGAAGTGGAGTGGGGCTTGATAGCAAAGCCCCTCTCCCAATCCCCCCGCGTTATCACTTACCAAAGCGGCTTTGACAGGGAGACACTAATTGTCTTTCTCTGCCTCCCTCCCCCGTCTCTTCCCGTTCTGTCTGTCTGCCTGTCTGTCTGCCTGTCTGTCTGCCTGTCTGTCTGTCTGCCTGTCTGTCTGCCTGTCTGTCTGGGGGTGACTCAGACGTCGGGCTACACTCTGACGGTGGCGGCCGCCGACAACGGCTCTCCGCCGCGCTCCAGCAGTGCCACGGTCAACATCGACGTGTCGGACATCAACGACAACCCGCCGCTCTTCTCCCAAGCCAACTACAGCCTCATCATCCAGGTCAGATACAGGAGGAGGAGAAGGAGGAGGAGGAGGAGGGCGATGGTTCACCGAGAGAAGTGGATGTGAAGAGAGAAGAGAGGAGGGGTTGAGAGAGATGGTTCTGGATAAAGGGAAGGGAGGGTGAAGCGAGGGAGGATAAGAAGAGACAATGCGCCAGGAATGTAAAACTGAGAAAGAGGAGGATGGGAGGGGGAATTAAAGAGGGAGGCTGCACCTGAGGTTTTAAAATGCAAATGAGGGAGAGATGTAAAGGGGAGAGAAGGAGAGGTTAGGCGCAGCGGAAGGGACGAGCCGTGAATGATGGCAATGCGGAATGAGTTGAGGAGGAGAAGAGTTGCACCTGCATGGGAGCCGTAGACTGAGCTGAGAGAGGGATGAGAGGAGGGAGGGACGGACGCATGGGCGCCTTTTCAAGTATTTTTATTTTGGCCTGTGTTTGGGGAAAACAGCTAAAGTAATTTCGAAGATAGCGTGAAATGGCGACTCTGTCGCCGCACAGAGGGCACCCAGTTCGAATGACTAAGCAATTGAGGATGAAACAGATTGCTTTCCACACGAAATCTCCTTGAATGGCCCCATTGTCGCGCATTGCAAAAGCTCAGCGCCACATGTTTACAGCGTTTTGAAAATAATCCCGAGAGCAAGCCGAGGGGGCACGCCTGGATGCAGGGTGATAAGGGGGGGCCGCGTCACCAAAGCACACCAACCCTCCGCTTACCTTCCTCCAAAGCACACCAACCCTCCGCTTACCTTCCTCCAAAGCACACCACCCCTCCGCTTACCTCCTCCAAAGTCCACCACCCTGCCGCGTAACCACCGCCCTGATAGGGTTTACAACGTAAGGCACCGCGTCTCGTCGCTCCAAGTGAACCCCAGTGTGTGTGTGTTGGGCTTTCGCAGGAGAATCGGCCGCTGGGGACCAGCGTTCTCCAGCTGACCGTGACGGACAAGGACGCCAGCCACAACGGCCCGCCGTTCACCTTCTCCATCGTGGACGGCAACGAGGGCGACTCCTTCCAGGTCAACAAGCAGGGGGCGTTGGTGGCCACGGGGCCGCTGCTGAAGAAGACCGTGGAGCACTACCTGCTGCAGGCTCAGGTGAGTCACGGCGGCCTGCCGTAGCCGTATTGATTCCGCCGCCGGGGAAGTTGCTGCTTGATCTATATAACTTTCTCTGGTCATGCGGCAGCTCTCCCTCTCGTCGTCACGCTCCCTCACTCGCTGGCTCGGAACCTGTTCTCTCCTACTCCCACTTTGGCTTTCAACCCTCCTTTTTTCTCCGCTTCGATTTCTGTAATACTCCACACCTCTTTTTTAGGAGCGTTCTTAATCCTGTACATCCAGTTTTGGTAGTCTAGGCCGTCCTATTTAGTGTGAAAATGTTTAGTGTGAAAATATATGTATGTGTTTCTATAAATATTAGTATTTAATGCGGTCCTTCCTAAACTCTTTGCTCGCTCACGCTGTAAGCCAAGCCCGTGTTCAAACGCGAGTGCCCCGAGAGAGACGCTTTCCATTTGCATACATGGCGTGTGTGAAGTGTCCCCACGGTGGAGGAGAGCGAGCGAGCGAGCCCGGAGGACAGGGCGTGTGGGCAGACAGGACGAGAGATGGGAGAACTGTTGCTCTGGTCTACAGCACGACCCATGTACAGTCACTCACTTATGAGTCAGAAGTTTCAATGTTCAGACGTAACCGCACACATACCCGCACAAACGCTTTGGCATGCGCGCTGATGTTTGTCTTCAGCGGGTTTGGGGTTGATATCTCGTTAGGGAGTGATGATGGCCGTGCGACTGGCGGGCTGCGGGGAGGAGAGAAGGAGCGCGAGTGCCCTCTACTGGTGGGAGAGGGGACCTGCATCTTGTGTTAAAACTTCACGAGCCTGTTTGTGGATCATATCCCTGTGAAAACGTCCCGTAAATGCATCTTCCGTCCTTTTCTCGTCGGCAGGTGGCGGACAGCGGCAAGCCCCAGCTCCTCTCCACCGCCTTCATCAGCGTGCGGGTGATCGAGGAGAGCGTCTACCCGCCCGCCATCATGCCCCTGGACATCTTCATCTCCACGGCGGGGGACGAGTACCCCGGGGGAGTGCTGGGCAAGATCCACGCCACGGACCAAGACGTCTACGACACGCTCACCTACAGCCTGGTCCCCTCCCCCTCCTCTTCCTCCCCCTCCTCCGAGGCCCTGTTCTCGGTGTCGGCCTCCGACGGCAAGGTGATCGCCCGGCGGGCGCTGGACGCGGGCCACTACCCGCTGAACGTGACGGTGACGGACGGCCGCTTCACCACGGCGGCCGAGGTCAACGTGCACGTGCGGCAGGTGGGCCGCCAGGCGCTGGACAACGCCATCGGCGTGCGCTTCGCCAGCATCGCGCCCGAGGAGTTCATCGGCGACTACTGGCGCAACTTCCAGCGGGCGCTGAGGAACATCGCCGGGGTGCGGCGGAGCGAGGTGCAGCTGGTGAGCCTGCAGCCCTCGGAGCAGGGGGACCTGGATGTGCTGCTGGCCCTGGAGAGGTCGGGCAGCCCCTACCAGCCCCAGGAGGTGAGGCTACTGCTACTGCTAGTACTGTTAGGGGGAGGTGGAGGATTTGGCTGTGGAAAAAAATCCCAATTTGAATGTGCTCAAACTACTGATAGGTGGAGAATTAGGCATAAACATACAGACGGGTTTAATATTATCTGTGAGTTTAGGACTTATGAGTCGAGACGAGCGTCAAAGTCTGTCGAAGTCGGCCTGCTCTTTCAACGCTCGGCCTTTCCCCCCCCGCCTCCCCAGGTGGTGTTCCGCAAGCTCAACTCCTCCGCGGCCGTGATCGAGGAGATGACGGGCGTGCGGATCGTGCGCGTGGTCATGAAGCTGTGCGCCGGCCTGGACTGCCCGCTGCGCTTCTGCGACGAGCTCCTCAGCCTGGACCGGACGGCCATGTCCACCTACAGCACAGCGCGCCTCAGCTTTGTCACGCCGCGACACCAGCGCACGGCCACCTGTCAGTGTGAAGGTAGCCTCACGCACCCCCCCCCCCCCCCACACACACACACACACAGGCGCGGGGTGAAGACAAGCGGGCTGAAAGGACTCGAGAACACACACTCGCTACCTCGCAGCCTTTAGTCAAGTCCTGTCCCCGGCACCTTTTCTCTTTGCACTTTCACAGATGGCAATTGCAGATGGCAAACAATGCGCACGCACACACGCGCACACACACACACACACACACACAGACAGATCCCAAATATACTCCTACGATGTACTATCGTTTGGCCAAACGCACACACACGCAAGCAAACTTATTCCCACAAGTATTCCCACACGGCTTTGAGCCCTTTTTAACCCTCAGCTTCCCCTTTTGACCGTGCGTGCGTATGTTGACATGGTTTCACAGGTGGTCAGTGCCCCTTGTTGAACAAGCTGTGCGAGACCAACCCTTGTCCAGAGGGTATGGAGTGCGTTGCTGACCAGAAGGAGGCCAAGTATAGCTGTGTGTGTCCCGAAGGCGGAAACAACCAGTGCTCCGGTAAGACTCTCACCTATTAGAGCTGGACTATTCTCTCTCTCTCTCTCTCTCTCTCTCGCTTTCTCTCTCTCCTCCATTCCTCTTCTGACTGGCTAACACTCTCCATTTCATTTACTCTGTGTGGTAATTCATGAATTCAGTATGTTCTATTAGATAACGTTCATATCTATTCTGCCTTGTCTTCTCGATGACCGTTTTAAACCTCTCTCTTCTACCGTGTCTGACTCTGTTCTCCTCAGACGGCCACTCTCTGACGTTCAGTGGCAGCGGCTACGTGAGGTACCGTTTGATGGAGAACGAGAACAAGGAGGAGATGAAGCTGTCTCTGCGGCTCCGCACCTTCTCCAGCCACGCCACCGTCATGTACGCCAAGGGCACCGACTACAGCATCCTGGAGGTGGGCTCTCACGAACCATCGCTCTCTCTGTGTGTGTGTGTGTGTGTGTGTGTGGGTGGTGTGTGTGTGTGTGTGTTTCGAAGTGCGAGTGTGTGGCAAGGTGTGTGTGTGTGTGGTTTGTGTGTGGCGGTGGTTGGCCAGGTTCTGCGTGGGTGAATGTGTTGGAGTGACAGCTAGGCTGTCTGATAAGTCTCTCTAAGAATGCCCAAACCAGAGACGGTGCAATGCAGGGCTGTTTGCTTAGCACCCCCCCCCCCCCCCCCCCCCCCCCTCAGTTTCCCTTCTCAATCCTTGTTGAGCACACAAGTTAGGTCCACATTGCAGTGAATTCCTATTTGTGTCTTATCTTCTTATTAGCCCATGCTGTATCCCATTTCAGGAGTGGCTGATAAGCACATAGCCCGTCTGCCCTCCCCGGGGCCGCCGCTGTGGGAGACCCCGCTCGAAACGGTCTCTCGCGTGAGGGGCTGTGGGAACATGGCGATGGGCTGAACGAAAACACACGCGTTCACCGGAGCTATATTAGTGCTGCTAGGAGGGAAACGGAAAGCGCTTTCACACGCATTCCTCGCGGGGAGGGTCTGGCGTGGGAGTCTGAGTGCCAGACCTTCTACAAGGGGGGAACCTAGCGGGATCAGATTGGGAACCACTTTCCCTGCTGTCTGCGCTGTCGGGACAACGCTCTGCTACGTCTAGCTCAGACGACGTGCTGTCCATACCCCTTATTGTGAGATAGTATCACTGTCTTTGTGTGGTTGACAGTACACAAATATGATTGCAACTTTTGGACCGTTTCAATGGGTTTTTCTCTTTTAGATGGTAAAAAGTAGAACTTCTCCACAGCACATCATGTGCTATTTTAGTTTAAAAAAAATAAATCAGAATTGAATAATAGATCATAATCTGTTGAATAATATACGGTTATCGTGTTCTTAATGCAGTCTCCCCCCCCCTCCCCCCTCCTGTCCTCCCGGTCCAGATCGTGAACGGCCGTCTGCAGTACAAGTTTGACTGCGGCAGCGGGCCCGGCGTGGTGTCGGTCCACAGCACCCAGGTGAACGACGGCGAGTGGCACACCGTCTCCCTGGAGGTGGACGGCAACTACGCCAAGCTGGTGCTGGACCGCGTGCACGCCGCCTCGGGCACGGCGCCCGGCACGCTGCGCACCCTCAACCTGGACACCAGCGTCTACTTCGGGGGCCACGTGCGGCAGCTGGCCTCCTCCTCCGCCCGCCACGGCCGCAGCCTGCCCGTGACCAACGGCCTGCGGGGCTGCGTGGAGGCCATCAGCCTGAACGGCCAGGAGCTGCCGCTCAACACCAAGGCCCGGCGCGCCCACGCCGCCCTGGAGGAGATGGTGGGCGTGAGCCCCGGCTGCACGCTGACGCCCGCCGAGGGCTGTGCCAGTAACCCCTGCACCAACGGAGGGAGCTGCTCCTCCCTGCCCAACGGAGGTACTGGCCAGGAGGCACCATCTGTTCACTGTGTTTAATGTAGACTTTGGATGTAGCGTTCTATCTCTGTGAGGGCCCGGAGTGTAATAGTTTGACTTGCGTATTGTCACAGTTGTCTTTTACTCTTCATGTGTTCCGCTGCACATAGGTTGTCACAGTTGTCTTTTACTCTTCATGTGTTCCGCTGCACATAGGTTGTCACAGTTGTCTTTTACTCTTCATGTGTTCCGCTGCACATAGGTTGTTTTGTTTGGACTGCAGCACTTCAGTTGGAGCACTCTCCCTCTGTGCGCTCACACTCACGTCTGACTTCTTCCCTGTGTTTCCCTCCGTCATCACCGCCTCTCTCGGCGTCCTTCGGCAGGTTACTTCTGTAAGTGCCCGGCTTTATTCCTGGGCACCCACTGTGAGATCGGCATCAGCTCCTGCGCCTCCAACCCCTGCCTGTACGGGGGCACCTGCGTGCCTCGGGGAGAGAGCTTCCACTGCCAGTGCAGGGGCCAGTACTCTGGGCAAAGGTACGGCGCCCGCCCACACGGGTTCTACTTTTCACTCACTACGATTTGGTTTTGTCCACTTTCTGAATTCAGGCCACAATGAGCGCTCTTAACCTTAACTCTTAATACCTATTATGTTAAGAGCATACATTTTTTAAGAGTTTAGAATTTTTGATATTCAGGTCACAGACGTAGTAACTTTTCGTAGCACGCAGAGATGCACTTCTTAGTCTTGGCAACATATGTACAACCAGAAAGAGAGAGGACTTTTTCTATGTCGCTTTATCTATCAATCTATGAAATAGCAGTTTCTCATACCCAGGCGCAGTGCCTTATCAGAAGTAACACTTGTTAGCACTCAATTACTGCAATCTGAAATTGCAGTCTGTCTGTGCCCATGTAGATAAGAAATAAAGGCATTGATCTGTGGTAAATGGCAGCTGCCTTTCAGCGGTGATTAAAACCCCTGAAAATTGAAAATTGATTGGAAGGAGAAAGTCATTATTTTATTTATCACACTTGGCTGACTTGAGAGTTTGTCATCTTGCAGGTGCCAGCTTGGGCCATACTGCACCGACAACCCCTGCAAGAACAGTGGCACGTGTATCGACAGTCTGGATGGCCCCGTGTGCGAGTGTGGGACTGGTTTCCAGGGAGACCGGTATGTGACCTCACCAGCAATGTTCTCCTTACTTTGTCACAGTCAAACTTATAAATTTGTCTGAAAGGTTTGCCATTTCCGTGTGTTATTTTGTCGCATACTACCTAGAGGTTTGAGATTTTTAACGACTTTTTCTCCACTCAAACTGCCTTCGCCTTGGCGTGCCCCAGGTGCCTGAGCGACGTGGACGAGTGTGTGAAGAACCCCTGTGCCAACGGCGCCCAGTGCCACAACACTTACGGCTCCTACACATGCAACTGCTCCCTGGGCTTCAGCGGGAGGATGTGCGAGCTCCGCGCCGAGGTCCGCAACGAGTTTGTCTCCACCTCCTGGAACATCGGCCTGGAGGAAGTCATCGGCATCGTGGTCTTTGTGGCGAGCATCTTCCTCCTTGTCCTCCTCTTCGTCATCATCCGCAAGCGGGTGTGCCGCAGCCGCTCCAAGACGGACGACGAGGACAAGAGGCTGGGCGGCTCCAACAGCCACAACTCCTTCCTCCAGAGGCCTTACTTTGACGTCAAGCTCAGCAAGAACATCTACTCGGACATCCCCCCCCAGGTCCCCGTGCGGCCCATCTCCTACACCCCCAGCATCCCCAGCGACTCGCGCAACAACCTGGACCGGAACTCCTTCGAGGGCTCGGCCATCCCCGAGCACCCCGAGTTCAGCACCTTCAACCCCGACGCGGTCCACATCCACCGCAAGACCGTGGCCGTGTGCAGCGTGGCGCCCAACCTGCCCCCTCCCCCGCCGTCCAACTCCGTCTCAGACAGCGACTCCATTCAGAAGCCCAGCTGGGACTACGACTACGACGGTAAAACCCTGTCGTCTCACTCGCCATTTGCATTCACCTCATCTGGAATCGGTCTAAACTGCTCCTGTCTCTGTGCTCGTTCCCTTCTCCAGCTAAAGTGGTGGACTTGGATTCGTGCCTCACCAAGAAGCCCGTTGAAGACAGCGCCTGCCACCCTTACAACACCAGGGGCAGTATGTCTGAGGTTCAGTCCCTCAGCTCCTTCCAGTCCGAGTCCTGTGATGATAACGGTATGGTGATGCTCCATCATGCTCAAGCCATGTATAAATATAACGTTGTTCATAGTTAAATATTACTTTGTTTGCATTAGTTACTTCTGTTTACTGTATGAACTGCTGCAAGATGACCTCGAGTGTCCTGAAAGATGCCCTGGAAAAACAGATTAGTGCATGTTAGCAATGAAATGTTCAGCTGTGAATTATTATTTGGGACTTTGATTTCCCTGCAAGGCTCTGCTTAATAGTAACGACTGTAAGCTTGTATACGGCGCTAACCCTTTCTCTTTGCATGCTGTGATGGGGCCGTCCCCACAGTGGCTCTGGGTCATGTGTTCTTTTCTCTTCCTCTTTGCTGCGGGGCCTCAGCTCCCATTTGGATCAAATCGGTCCACAGGTCCAGAACAAGGTTTTAACTAGGGGTCCAGCCTGTAAGTTCTCAATCACCATTAGTATTGAAGGAAGGGATCAGGAGCTCTTTGTGAGATTCCCCGGGAACAAAAGTCGTTATTTCTGGCCCGCTTGTTTTCCTTTTTTTGGTTTGCTTTTGTAATCGACTAAGTACCAATGCCAAACGCTGGACCGAACACAGTTCATATTTTGGATTTATATTTGGACTAAGCTTTAGCGTGATCATAAAATGATTAGCTGTTATTATTTGGTTCTGTTTATTCATTTGCATGCTCCTTTCTTTTGTCTCTCTTGTTTTTAAAAAATCTAGCCAAAACTGGATGTTTGAATCAAACCGCAAGGAACCTTTTGGAAGGGTATATAGTGCATATGATGGTTCACTCATCCCCACTTCATCTCCCAGTGGCTACCCTACGTCATTACAAGGATATCACGGGAATGTGTTTTTCATCAAGCACCTGAACCCTCATCTGTACCTTGACCCCACTCTGGAAATATATTGATATTTTTGGTATATATAGTGCAATTTAATCCAGTATTAAAATTCATTATATTTTGGGATTTTGCCTTTTGACACGATTTGAATGAGTGTTAGGGCTGCACATCACATTTTGCTCCTGGGGAATTCCATTGATCCTTCCTTCCATACTGTACATGGCACCGCCCCCCTAGCATCTCAGTATGTTGTTGGTGTTACTGTGTATTTATCCCGCACAAAGAGAACAGACCCTATTCACCCTGTCCCGTTCCACCTCTGTATTGTGATCAGTCATGCCGGTAAACCCAGACATTCCAAGTCAACGTTTTTCAGCGTCAGTCAAAGTAACCCCCCCCCCCCCTCTTCTAACCTCCCAAACCCAAGTCTCTGTGTGAGGCCACAAGAAACGGGAGCTGGTGTGGGACACAAACCAGTCTCTTCCACAACCACATGCTCCCATATTTGTTTTTGATTCTCTCCCCCAAAAAATAATTTGTGTACTAACGGTAGCTTTCTCTCATCTGCTCCCCCTCTCCCTACCTCTCACAAGCCTCCCTAGTGACGGTAATCCACTTTGTCAACGCTGTTGTTGACTCAGTGGAAGGAGAAGGTATTCTTTTATTACTTCACCTCATTCCATCAGACCTTTCTGTCGTCTGTGGGTTTGTTATTCTGTTGTGCCCCGCTCTGTGGCCCTGTCTTTGGTGTGGTGATGTAGCCAAGTGTAGCTGTCCGGAATGCCATTTTCTTAGACAACTCCTAATCTTATTTCCTGTCACTGGTTTGGAATTTGCTGCGATATTGATATCTCTGGAATTCAGCAGCTGATTATTTACTTGCATTGATGAAATATTGACTTAAAATTTTTTTGTTTAAGAAAGTGGCATATCTGTCGTAGCTGAATTGTTTAGATCTTGTAGAGTTTTATTTTTCCTATTTTCAAGCTTGATCTAGGCATACTGTTCTGTCTGTTTTCTTAACTGGACTTTTCTCTCCTCTCCCCTTTGCGTCATGTTAAGACTCTTTTCTGGCTCACGAGCTCAAGAACCCGAGAGGTGACTTTTTCATATTTGTTTGCCTGAAGCCCTGTGTTCTCCCCTGCCTCCACCCTGCCTATACCATGAGCTACTAACTTCATGTCATACACAAACAATGTGAAGAAGGAATCATAAATCATTTGTATGGCCAGCGTGTTGTGGATATGACAATATGAGTAATTATGTGGCTTAGGAAAGGGTTTATGATTACTTCATTTTACCCTTTGCGGTCCTTACTAATATGTCTTTGCATGACCTTGATGCTGTGACAAAATGGGAGCAAACAAGTGGATTTTTACAGCATAATAATTTAATGAGTGTTTATTAACTATTACTTTATTGTTTTTTTATGACTGATTTTGTCACAGAACCTAAACGTTGCGCCTCTCCCCTTCTAACTAAAAGTCTAACTATTTCAAATGGATTTCTAAAAAATATATTTTGGTTCTCAGTCACTGACGTTTTAAACAATACATGGAGAACCAATTTGGAATTTACCACTACTTATGTGTGTGTGCACTCGCATTTGTGCATGCACATTCAAAGATCTGCAGGCAAAAAAAATTCTATTTTTCATGAAGTGTGCTGTGGAGCTTATGTTCATGTTTTGTTGTTTGGGTGTTTTTACTGCTGCATGGTGTGGGTTCTAAACATAACTTGGTTATTGTGTGTTGTGTCCGTAAAACGTCTAATCTAACCCTAACTTTAGAAATCAGAAATAGGGCGGACCTAAATCGTGTCATCTAATTTCTACTTGCTCTATCTAACAGGATATCACTGGGACACATCTGATTGGATGCCAAGTGTTCAACTTCCTGGAATCCAGGAGATCCCGCATTATGAGGTTGTGGAGTCCCCGACCCCCCTGTACAGCGACCCCAGCTCCATCGACACAGATTACTACCCAGGAGGCTACGACATAGAGAGCGACTTCCCTCCGCCACCCGAAGACTTCCCTGCAAATGAGGACCTGCCCCCACCGCCGCTGCCAGAGTACGGCGACCGCTACAACGCAATGCAGCCGCCGGCCAGTCCAGGAGGCACTCCCGGGATCCGCCAGCGGCCAGCCCTGCCCCAGCTCTACAGCCTTAACCAGTACCTACCACAGCACCACTACCCGGCAGAGGCAGGAGAAGCAACAGGCCAGTGCGGAGCCAGCACCACCCCGGCCTCCACCATGGGGACCAGCGGCTACCGGGGGGGCTACCCCATGGGCTACGGCCGGGACTTTGACCACCCGGCCCTGGACAACATGTCCATGTCGCTGTACACGTCCACGGCCTCGTGCTCGGACATGTCGGCGTGCTGTGAGGAGTCAGAGGTGATGCTGAGCGACTATGAGAGCGGGGACGAGGGCCACTTTGAGCGGTTGTCCATCCCAGCGCTGGACTCCCAACAGCACACTGAAGTCTGACACTGGATCCAAACAAAAGTGCCTGAACCCCCACCTTAACCTTATGTTACCCCCGCCCTCCCCTCCCCTCCTATATTGTTTAGCAGTTTGTGTGCATACGATACACAACACCAAAATGATAGACACACACTGACATGTGTACACACACACACACACACACACACACACACACACCAACACCCATAAATACAAACAACACAACAGTATATACTGTCACAAAACAGGGGGTGTTGAGCCTGGTCTTTTTGTGTTGGCCATTTGTCTACAGAAGTGTCTATGGACTGGATCCTGTCGCCTCCTCTGTCTGCTCCTCAGTCCAACGTCTGCAGTACTGGAAAACCACCCTCTAAGTTGGCTGTGTTATTGCTTTACGTAACTGTCATCATGCACAAGAAATGAAATGTTTGAACGTTTAAATGTAAAAAAGATGATAAAAGAAAAATGAACATCTAAACAATAATGATCATAAAAGATACAATTCAAGGTGATATCTGTATTGTATACTAGATACAACCATGCAAACTGATTTTTATAAAATTCTTCATTCATTTTCAATGTAAATTTAAATGTACAGTTTTGATTTCAAGGTTGACTAGGTTTTGTAGATATTTTATGCTTTTATTTTCCCAAAAAAACACAAGTGAAATGGTGTGACATTATCCGCCTTACTGTACGTTCATTCACAAAATATTTGAAATTTGTAAAAAAAAAAAGAGAAGAGCGTGGCTTTTCCAAACACAATGTATCCGTAAAGTGTAACGTCTCCTGCTCATTTCAAAAAGGGTCTTCGATGAGCGACTGCATATTCTTGTGTTGTTCTTTTTTTATTTGTTTGTTTGTAAATTGCGACTTTGGAACCTTTTTATTTTTCCACCAAGAAAATGGGACCCAATATATTTATAGTGAAAAGTTATCCATGGACACATGACTTTTTCAGGTGTCTATGTGTGTGTGTGAGCAACGCTACAGTCTTGTTAAGGTTTTTATTGAATACTGCCACTAGCTCACGCTTTCTTACTGGCAATAAATTATTCATAAAAAATACTAATGTTGTCTTGTCATTTATTTACAGTTATGGTGTTGTACATAGAGCTCACTTTATTGCAAATCACAGGACATTCTAGTTAGAATCAGTTGTTTTTATTGAAATATGTGAAAATATACATGCAATACAATGCAAAAAAAAAACAATACATTATTTGATTATGTGAATAGATTTTTTCACAATTAGCTGCTAATTGATTTTGATGAATATAGCCTGAATGTCCAGTACATGAGTTTTAAACAATTGGGGGGGGATAAGTACATGATTTGTGTTTCTTAGGGGTAGCATTAATGACAATGAATGTTAAAACAATATTTTTGCTTTATAACCATAATGCAAGAATAATTTTAAAGTAAATTTGAAGTGAGCATCATTTGGATCATCAAAGTTATTTGCTGCACAGTGTGTGATAACCTGAATACTTATAATGACTTGTAATGACATCAAACATTTAATCTTCCCATGGGATGGTGCGTACTATTTCCTCATAAGTGTTTGACAGTATGAATCGGGCTTGGGCACCAGGGGCAATGGCCATACTTGACACATACTCATAGATAACAAAGTCTGGTATGTTATCTGAAGGTATGGTGTCCTGGAAACTCACAACCCATTGCCAGGTGCTATAACTGCTGGTGTCCACACTGTCTGCGGAATAAAAACCTACCCATGAGTTTTGAAACTCCTCTCTCCATCCGGTGAAGGATTTCTTCAGGAGCAGGCGAGCACCAGCGTAGCCATCTTTGGTGTACAGCTGTAGATTAGCTGGGTAATCCGTAATGGCTATGGGAATGACTCGGTTGGCATCATGGAGTTCAGCGCCCCTCCATATGTCCCTTCTCCAAGCCGAGTTTTGTTTTAGCAGCCTGACTTGAAGAGCTGAGTTCATGACCACAAAGGTGTCGTAGGTTCCCGAGGGAGTTGTCCCGATGGGGGCCTCTTCTAGCTTGGTCTGACTTAGCTCGTCTTGAAACAGGGCCACCACCACATCATGGTGCACGATGGCGTCAGGAACGTTGCTCCAGCTCATTTTAGCATAGCCGCTGTCTGTTGCTTGAACGCGAAGCCTTAATGGGCCACAGTCAGACTCGTTTTTGATTTCAGTCATCCGAAGCCTTTGGAAATTGATAAACCTCTGAGAGCAGGTCTGGTACTCTGGTGGTGAGCAAGCATCGTACCCGGCTTGTTTGAGGAATGCATCCAACCCGGCCCCAGAATTGTTTTTCTGTAAGGTCTTAATCTCTTTCAAAAGATTGAAACTCAAGCCGTAAGTGTGGTCTTGGTCGTAGATGCTGTCTTCCTTGTTGTTCAGGGGAAACAGTTGGGTGATGTAAACCTCATCCAACCGGAACTGGTCTGAGCCCTCGGCCCGTACGACTCTGACAGCCACTCTGTCTCTGTTTCTGTCCCCGGACAGCAGTGAATTGTAGTGGCTCTGAGTGACATAGTCTGGCAACGCTCGAGAGTTTGCCTCCTCCAGATCCCCTGCTATGTAATAAGCTTGTCTCTTTGGCCTAGTCAGGTCTGGGAGAAGAGTAACGTTAAGATGGCCAAAGCCATAGTCTCCTCGGGTTGGATCAAACTGAGGTCTCATGGTATTGTCACTGTCAATCACTGTATTGTCAACAAACCAGTAAAGGAAAAGGAGGCCGTGGCGAGGATAAATGTGACCATACCAAACCTCTTCAAAATCACTGATGGACTCGAGGATTTGGAACTCTTTGGCTGAGGTTAACAAGAGCAGGAGGGACCAGCAAAGCAGGTGTGGAAACTTCATGGTTAACCTGCAGACGAGAGTTACAGTTAGACAAGACAGACCCAGGGAGAAAGAAGAGTATTTAGTCACTGATGGCATTTCCTCAACTTTAAGAGTTTATGTTTGCGTAAAATATGTCAAGATGTTTCTGTTGATAGGTGTATTTGGAAAAAACATTTTAACCTGAATATAATGTGGGTCTAATTAACTTATTTGGATGAATAGCCAAAGCCCACAGTTAACAAACGTATGCTAGGGTTTGTCATGTGAGGCCCCTGCTGGAAATTATATATTAAAAACCATATACAGTATCCATAGAAAACTTACCAGGACTTCAATGAATGCAGACTACTTAATCTTCGACAGTCATCTTCTGTATTTATATGTGAATTGATATAACTGTGTCAATACACGACCTCATGACCCCAGGTGCACAGCCAATAAAACTCTGTGGAATAGTTTATCTTTATTTACTTACTAGTTGGCACAATTTTAAATATTGACTTAGGAACGGCAGTTTCATCATGAAGTGACTTTCTTTCTGCGGCAAAAGGTAATTTAAACAAGAATATTCATGATGCTATAACTCAAAATAGTAGTTTATGTGTTATCATTCAATAAACATAAACAAGTTTATCCGTCATAAACTCACACACTGACACACACAGATCAATGCTTTAATTTTGTGTTAGTCTTATATTAGAATAGCCCTCAGATTTCCTTGAAGATAACCATGTTTTAGTTAACTGAAAGTTCAAATCAGGCAATTCAGATAAAAATGTAAATATGTAATCTTGGAAATGTGCGGTACTGATGCACATTTCTGCAAGTCAGTATCAAACCATGGAATGAGGTGTGCTTATCTCAACACAAGCTGGAATGTTTTTATCCTCTTTCTTTAGCCATTCACGAGGTGTATCTTGTATTGTTGACTTCGGGATAGCTAATTATTCTTATAAGCCACAGTAAACTGGCAACGCCACGTATTTTTACTGGCAGACAAATTTGTAGTACAGTGGTTTTCAAAAGGACAGACAATCTTAATACAGAACTATTTTGTGTACAATTGATGTAAAACAGTAAGTTTTTAAAATAATGTATTTTTACAGGAGGCCTTAAATATACGTACATTTACCATATACATTTTTGTGTGAAGAGGGGTCTGCAATATCATACATTTATTTTTGTGATCAAGCATGATTATCAATTCTGACAGATTCTGTAAAATATTAAACATTTAAGAATCATACTCTGGTTATGATTTCTCATAGCAAATGTTGCCTTATGTGGCTGTTTTTCACACATTTCACACATTCACAAACAACCATAAAAAAGCTCTGGGCTGTAGGTGTAGAATGCATTTATTCAGAGAAATTAAACATGTTGTTTTCCCTTTGATTATTTATATCATTATTTTCCACTTTTTTTTTAATTATTTTAATCTCGTGTGTCTTAATCTCTCAATCCATCAAGTAAAACCTTTTGGTGCCCGTGCTCTGTACACAAAATCAATAGCAAATCCATTTTTCTCTCCCTTTACAAAATGAGAATCATTTTTTAGAACAGATTTGTAGACTGACAGGTCATAGCAGTCCAGGCAGACTGAGAACATTTCATTCTGGGTAAAGGTGAAACTATTGTACCTCCTTAAAATGCATAGACATTTTTGTCAACAGTAATTCATTTCAAGAAACCCTACCGGAATATGCTATTTAATCTTACTTATCTATTAGTTTACATTGCAAATAACAGTGAATAAATGCTGAGCCTTCTTGGCAAAAAAAATCTAGCTCAGCTCAAGGGTAGAATCATGAAAGCAACAAATGCTTTCTTTTATACGGTTAAATCTATTCTAGCTTCAGGCTCTCCGAATATTATGCAAGACAATGAATCATCTTCTTTTCTGTTTTTTTTTACCAGAAATATTATTTGGTTAAAACTGAACTGTATATGTGAAGCAAGTGAAAATGTTACACTCCTATTGTGTGTCAGGGGGGTGGGCGTGTGTTGTCTTGTGTGGCTGGAGTCTCGTCACTCACTCACTCTGCCCCATGCCATGTGTGGCAATTATTCTTTGGGTTGATTCATTTTACACCCTGCAGCCTACATCATTATCCTCATAAATGCACTCACTCGTCCTACACTACTGATTCTGCTGACTGACACCTAAATCGTTCTTTATAGTTTTTTTTTTTACACTTTTTATGGAGTTATCTAAAGTCCGATTGCAAGATCTCAGCAATGTGGTCTTGGCTGCTAATGGTCAGTGTACTATATCTTTGTTTTTGGATCCCAGGGATTTTACGCATTCATTATTAATTTACAAAAGATATATCGTATTTGTTCACGACTAACCATTTTATTATTGACTCCGTGGCAACGGCTGGAGCTGCTCTTGGGGTCTTTCCTCAAGGATATCAAAATAGTTGTAGTACCCTGGAGCAGCCACAGGATGGTAGTATATGCTTGCAGTGAGCCACACGAGGCATGGCATCACTGTGTGATGCTCAAGCTACAGTACCTGGGTGAGGCTTCTTCTTGTCTCCTCCAAAGGTTTTGAGTAAAAAACATTTGTCATGTCATGCCGAATAAGGAACTACTTGATTTCATGTGTAATTCATATTTTAGTTATTGTAAAAGTATCTTAATACTAAATTATCAAAGCTGCTATTTAGGCAGCTCCCTGAGAGTGTACTGGATGCATGAGTAAACTTGTTTATGCCAAACTGTACCTGAGGTTAGAGACTGAGGCATAGGCTAATGTGAGTGTTAGGGACTTTTCACTTTGATTGATGAAGTTGGTGTTGACAATTGTTGAAGATATGTAAGCAAAATGAAGCACGTAGTTTGCATGTATGTGCGTGCGTGCTATATGGCTATTGACTTCCCAGACACACTTGAGGCTGACTCCCAATAACACTGATAACCCTATGTTCCTGAATCAAGGGAAATCAATGAAAGAGCCAACACGTTTTCCTTCCACAGGCACAATCCTCTTTCATAATAATGCGACTCAAACACTTGAAAAATAAAATAAACCATTGTTTTGAGTGGTAACGTCTGAGGATTAATGTAATGTTTATCTATACGTGACTCTGTAGGCATGACAACCTATCAAAATAGAGGGCACAATTTAACATAACAAACCATTCCGACAATCCCTTTTGGTCGTTAGCTAATTGTTCCCGGGCCCAGCAAAGCAATAGAGACATATCAGTGATGTGTAGAAACTAGACTTGCTATTTGAGCTGTGTGCCTCCTCTTGTGACAGATAAAAGAGAGAGGGGAGGCTGTGTTTTGGAAAAGAAAAGAAACCAAGCAGACGAAAGGAAGAGATACAAATTAACAGTAGGAAGCAATGGTACAAAAACAAGCAGTGAGAGAGACAGGGAACAAAGGGGCACATGAGGTTCAGTCCTGCCTCTACCAAGCTCTGCTTGACTTAGGAATTTGTCTATTCTCCTTCTCCTCTCCCTCATCTCCTCCCCCAGGATTTGTGACCTACTCAGACCTACTCTTGTGCCCGTTTTCCTGCCTTTATGTTGAGTTGAGTTGGTTGAACGTAAATGTTGGTGTAGCACTCCTTTTCAATTTATTTTTCTCTGAGATAATTTATAGGGTTTGTAGGAGTAGTTCACTATTTTTCACCTTCTCCAGTTATCCCACAAAACAGCCTAGATTAAATAACAATATAATAAATCACTATTTTTAGGAGTGACAGTCTTAGCCATCTCTTTTTGTATCTACTATCTCATTCTCTCCCCCCTCTCTCCCTATCCATCTTCTTATTGTGGTAGATATTCCAACAATGTTATAGAAGTGGCCTCTTTAATAATATTTCTGGCATGCCCATATTCCTGGCACCACTGCCTTTTAACTGGTGATACAATTTCAACTAAGCGGCTCCTAGCTAAAGATCAAGTATTGACTGCATCGCTGCCACTAGTGATGGATGGTGTGTGGATGTTGTAGTATAGGCTTATCTAGACTAAACTAGTAAAGGAAGTGAAAACGGACAAAGCAATAGCTAGGGTGACAGGAACAGGTTAGAGTCATGTAACTGAACTAAACATCAGACCAAGATTTGGCCCAAATTTGACACATTCAGTGGTTTCGTGGCATGCCTTTGATGTAACATAATCACAAGTTAAATTGAACAGAGGCATGCAGGGGTGTGCATAAATTCAAATTACAAAATGTAATAACCTATCACATGACTTACTTTTTTAACCTCAGATGTATTCCGATTGATTTGCATTGTGTTATCGCAAGCTTTGTGTGTGAGTTTGTGTGTCTGTGTGTTAGTATGTTTTTGTGTATGGGTGTGTTGATGTGTGTGCCTCCATTCTTACATATCTGTTTTTGTTTTTGTGTTCTTTGTTCAGCTGACAGCTTGCTATTGTTGTCTGTCTTGGGCTGACCCATTTATTGTTGGCACAAAATGCCCTTGAAATGTGCCTATATAACATCAGCCACTGGTGTTTACTTGCAGTAACGTATTGCCAATAATCTTTTCATCATGTCCTCTTTCGAATCTGAGAGATTAATAATTGCAAAATGTCTTGTTAATGGTGATTGTCATCAATAATGAGCAGATTCGTGTCTTCTTATGTTTTGTTTCTATGTCAGGATATAGGAAATTAATTAGTATAATGGTGATGAATGAAAGATTACAGATCCACTGGAAACGAAGGATTAACATACGAACTTTTGAGGACCTAGAAAGGCTATCAATTTACCTCTTCCAGCCACCAAGTGACAGCATTTCCCATAATCACAGTCCTACTAGACGGATCACATGTTGGTTTAGTCTGAAGTTGCCACTGCATGTCACATACCAAAAAAGTGATGGGCACACACAGCCATAAAAGTGTTGACTCTGACTTACGAGCTGAGAAAAAGAAAAGATAGAACCTAAGTTATCAACGGGGGCCCGACTAACAGTAGCTGACAACATGGAAAGGAGGAAACCCTTGAGAGAATATCAAAGCGTCTGTCTATGCAAAATCTAGAAGTTCCGTCATGTAACGTGTGTCACGTTTATTTCGCTTATTAAGAAAGTTAGGCGAATAAATACAATGGTTATAAATGGGTCGTATCAGAACAGTTCTTTGCTAGACTTAAATGAGCTAGTCCAGAATCGCCCTGCGTGGGTCACTACAACTTTGGGGTGCTTTCTCATATTCACGATCGTTGTTGACATCTTGGGTAACCTCTTGGTGATTTTTTCTGTCTATCGGAACAAGAAGCTAAGGAACGCAGGTGGGTACATGTTGCATGTTTTAGACTAATAGTTACCCTTATTGTATTTTATGAGTAATAGAGTATACTATTCTATTTACTCAATAATAACAAGAAACTCTGAAAACATTGTTTTGAAAACGGAAATAAACAATATAAAAAAGTATTAATTGTTTTCGGGCTGCCTGACCGTTTGGCCAGGAAAGTTGTTGGCGCATTCAAATACTGTTTAATGTTAAAATATGTCTGGAATTTTCAATGCGATGCAAGACTTAATGTCGATCTCGACAAAAGACGTGAACTGTCAGGTGTATGAGATAGTTGTAGTGAGTTTACCATTCCGCGCTCACGTTAAACATTCAGGGCATTTTTAATATACATATTTCATGTGATGGGGTGTTTTGGGTGGCATTTAATAGCCTCTTTTAATGGATGCATTTGGGGACCACGGCTCCCCTGTAAAGTGATGCCATGATTCCGGTCTGACTAGTCTTTCTCAATGGCTTGAAATATTAATGCAATATGATACAATATTTTTGATTGAAAAAAAGTCTGGTTGACACGATTGGAGCAGATACATCAAGATCATCCTGCAAGGATAGTAGACTACGTTTGCACAACGGCGTTAAAAAGCCTACAATTCTTTCACGGGTTCTCGAACTTTCTTTTTATCATTATGGTAAACGATATGTTTGAATTGTTTGATCTATTCTAGCTCTTTGCTTGAAATGGACACTACTTGCTGAACGTGCGTAACGTGCGCTGCATGCAGCCCATAATTGTCTCTCCATACAAAAATATTTAGTTTTAAAATGGTATGTCATACTAAACAAAATGCTTTAGTTAATATTAAGGCCATTGAGCGTAAGCATTTATGTATTGCTAAAAGTGAGTCTGAAACTGGGGGAATGCTAAAAGGTTGGGCTAGCCATTAAGCCCTATAATTTCCTAAATCAAGTGCACTACGTGCGCTCTAGCCCCCTCCCTCGTTCTACGACATGAGCTATAAACCCTAACGGTCTAATGTTCACACATTTCTAAAATGGAATTCCCTCTCTGATTCACTTATTGTCGAGATAACAAATGTTTCATATACTCTGCAGGCATGTAAATGAACAGACGGTCATGTATTAGGCAACAATTAAGGCATATCATTCACTGGTTTTGTCATTTTGAAAGGACCGTGTAGTTGGCCTATAAAGCTCAACTCATTTACTCCAACATCTATTTGTTTTAACATGTTGGTTAAAAAAACATAGCCTTACTGAAAGGCTTATATTAAGCACAAATATATTTAAATTCAAAATGGTTTGACTGTGTATTTGAAGTGGTTTTTGCCTGGCATCCCCTTTGTTCTCAATAATTGGGATCATGCTTTCCAAAGTATTTGTAATATCTCTGATCAGGTCTAAAAGATTGTGCATGTTTAACACAAGCCACTCAAAACCTTCTGTTCCACTCATGAAAGCAAGAAAAAAAATCAACTGGCATATCACAATGGATACTGGCAACCAAATGTATGCATTCATATCATTTGTGGTTGTATACCAGGAGAATTCATTAGCAATAATAACTGCTTCTGAATGTGCCTGATTCCTGTCAAAGGATCACAGGGAGTTTCAAACCCACAGATACATGGCAAACGATGTGATTAACCATATTGTTACTTTGACAAAGACAGTTTCTCAGGTTGACAAAAGTCACACAAAGTCAACAGGAGAGTACATTATACAGTAGTTGCCCAGATATACCTCTGCCAGTGCGTGGAATGGCCCGGCATCCATATAAATAGTGACAGAGAAATAGAAAGACGGTGTTCGTATGAAAGAGAGTGAATGAGCAGATGAGAGAATGCACTACAAACAATATTCAAGACAGTGTTTAAGGGTGGTCTTTATTTTTGATTAAATGATCAAAAATACAGAGCCTAACTACAAGCCTGATGAGGCAAATGTAGACAATAGCAAAGGCTTTGCTTACAGTTTGTCAAACTTAGTGGATTGTACGACTCACTTCATTTAAGTAACTCCCAGTTTCCAAACTCATTACTTCATTGTTTTGGAAAATCTATGTTCATGGTAAAACCTAAGATCCAAATGCTGTATGTGTTGGCAGTAAGCTTGTAGCACATCATTTTTTAATCATATCCTCAATATTCATTAGACCTCTGGTAACTTGGATATTCCCTTCAAGTACAATAAACACATAATGCAGCGTTTAAGTAATATTTGTTAATTTAGAATAAATGGTTAAGTCCTCTCAATCTCTATTTGCTTTTTTGGCAGCCTTTTAAGTGGAAATTGCCCTAAAGCAGAGAGTAACTACACCAATGAAAGCGTAGCGTTACGAGCCAACTAAAATGAATCTCCTTTATCAAGAAGTTATTGTTAAGTGACTTGATTCCACTGCATTCCATCCTATGTTATTTGAACAGTAAGCTATTTCAAACCCTTTTTATGTGAGAAAAACTGCATGCATCAGTTCAAGATTTTTATTCAGGCATGGACCCCTGTTAAACTGAACCATATACACGACTACCACTATCCTTTAGTGGACCCATTGCATGACGGAGACATCATAGTAACTACAGAATGAAGAGTAGTAAAGACCAAAAGTAACCCAATACATTTTTGAAGTTTTTGTTTTCAAACAATGTTGCCGTTTGATTGAGAGGAGTTGTACGTGGGTGTTGTTTGTGGGTGCAATTAGTTACAACTGCACTATATTGGCTATTGGAGGGTCTGTCATTGGGCAAAGCATATTCTAATAGTTTGCAGGTGAATGACTGTTTTTGGTTTAATGCTGTCTGGTGCAGATTCAGAATCTCTGAATTGTCAACAAGCATGGCACAGGAACATGTTGGCATGGTGTTACTAATTATTTATTTACCAATTGCATTCATCTCCTTGTGAGTTGTCAGAACAACATCGATGCCCTAGCTGGCCCAGTCCTCAAAAGGCTTCCGCAGCATCACCTGTTTAGGAAGTGCCACACTTAATACTCATTAGCAAACCAATCTGCCTTGCATTGTAAACAAACTGAGAAATGGCCAAACAAGAATAGTTCTGTTAAAATAAGTTTTTTAGTTCCTACTACTTCCCTTCTCAGAAATAGACTGTGTCGTGGGTTCACAGATTTTACATATAGCAATGTGACTGGATGTATTTGAATGCTGCTGCCGACAATTTGGGTTAGGCTTTGTCTGCACTGACTTACTGATTGACGCTACACTAAGTGGTCCTTTCAACTTTAAAATCCATCCAAGCACATTTATGGTATGATGCCTATAAGAACATGAATTATTAGCATGTATAATGTTTATGTAATGTAATTGTTTTATATTTTAAGTAGCTGTAAAATGTACAAGCTGTCAGCTGAAGTATAGCCTTTACATTGAAGGTCAAATGGAATTCAAATAATAATCAAAACCATCAAGATTCAATGCAATATAATCTGCAATTTCATCTTTTTTCTAGTTAAGTGCAGATTTAGAGCTACTGAAAACCTTTAAACCATTGGACTACTTTACAGCTTAGAGGGACAAAGGTAAGAGCTTAGCCACTGAAAAAATAACACTGATCCATTCAAGATGAGATTAAATTGCAAAATTAGTTTATAAGCAACAGTACTCTAGCTACCAATAGCAGTTACTTTTAGAGGAAGTTTGTTTTGTTTCATATTTTAATCTATATTTAACCCATAAATGTCTTCTTTCATTATTTGCGGGGGTATTTTAGTCACTTCTTTGCAGAGATTGTGTGGTTTTCCACTGACATACTACTCATTGTTTCATTCAGTGTTTTCTTTTGTGGGACCAGCATAATCAACAATAAAAAAAAAACAGTTTACACAAATAGCAGTTCAGCTTCTGTGCAATTTTGTTTATTCTAAAGTTGCCAACCCACTTCAGTCCTCACAGTTTTGGAATCCATTTGTAGAAACATACAGTATGCATGGTAGTGATTAAGTCACGGTCAAGGCTGTTTGTTAGTGGTGATGATGGACATCAACTTAGCAGGGAGTGGCAGGAAAGGACAAGGAGGACTTTGTGGGTTCTAACAGATGATTAATTGGCGAACATTAAACATAGTAGCTCATACTTCAGGAGGTCTTATAATGGTTGCCAAGCTGCAAACAAAATCATTAGGGAGAGATTATAAGAAACCTTTCGAACGGCTAATCACCTTTCAGTTAAATATCAGTGCCATGTCACCCTCAACCAGAGAGTAAAATGAATGGAAGTCCTCAATGACTCACGTCTCAGTACACTGACTCACTATCTGTATCCCATGGCATGTCTTTTTGGTAGGGTCCAGATATTAGCTACTCTATCATTGTCCATTTTGCATTCAAAATCTCTTTTGCAAGGGTGTCCTGGCGAAGATAGGCAGCAGCACAGAATAAAACAAGTGATTACAAAACGGACACACAAAAAAAGACAACACTACAGTAAATAAAAGGAGGAGAAACCCCCCACCCACCTCTGTTTTCATCTTGGCCCTCTTTCCAGCTGTTATCTAGCTATTGTAGCATCAATAGAATAGAAGTAATTACAGGGAAAAATGTTCAGCCACAAATTACACATTTCCCTCTTTGTTTTGCCAACAGTAGACCCTCTGTTGGCTAGTACTGTGCAATTCAAGTTAAGTCATCTTTGAACAGTTTCCCAATAATAGGCCAATTTGACCCTGAAAGCCCTCCCTTAGCTATTCCTCCGTGTGTGAGCGGCTCAACTTAACGCTTGTCACTCACGCTAACTGGAGACCACAGTGGCTAACCAATATTCTCTCTCTCCATCCTTCCTTCTAGCTTTCAATCATCCTTCTGTCACTATAAAACCCTCGTTTCTCTGTATTCACCTTTTTTGCACATTCATTTTACCCTCCCTTCCACTACGTTTGCCCCCCCCACACACACACACATACTCCCCCACTCCTGCGGTTTCTAATATCCCATGACAGTGCTGTTTGTCAATCAGTCTATTCCAACAACCCTGCGGCGTGCTAAGGATTATATGTACATACAATTCCCCCATCCGTCCCAATTCTTTTTTTCTGAGGCTATTTTTAGGCAGTCACAATATCAGACTGTGCAACCTTGTTCTGCGTGACAGTAGTTGGGGATAAAACACATTAGTAAGCTTTAGGGAATGTAATCAAGTCACTTCTGAAGCTCATTCGAGGGAAACTGTGTGCAGCACATGCACTGACTAGCCCAGGTCGTTCTAGGTCTGAATGTTTTGGGCACAACCAACAGAAGTGGCTGACCAAGCCAAGCACAGGGGTTAACGTACATCGCTGGTCAACAAGGTTTGAATTGTGCTTTTCAATGTGTTAGATGAATGCGAAAAAGTCAACAGAACACAAGTCAATTCTATGATGTGTGTATGAATCTATTGGTCTTAAATAAGGTGGAATAAGAGACATATGCTGTGGCTGACAGTGAGAGGTCAGTGCCAGCTCAGTCATCCAGAGCCTGGGTAGGATGATGCTTTACAAAACCAATGTAGTGAGGCAAGCCAGCGTCAGTGGGCAATCTCCTGAGTAATACAGCCTCCTGCTTTCTGCAGCCTTTAATGATGGTTATTTTGGCACACTCATGACTATCCCCTAAAATCCCCCTTGTGAACAATTTGAACCCTTTCAGCCCTTTCAGAGCTCTGTCAGGGCTTTACTCGCGATTATCTCGTGTGTAGACCCATCGTCACCCTTAATTCATTCTGCCGGATGTTGGCACTGTGCTACTGTCAAATTGCAATCTAAGAAAACACATGGGAAAAGGACGATGAGGGCAGGACAGAGGGACTGAGAAGCCTTATAAGATACAGAAGCCAACATTGTTTATTTTTGTTTGATTGGAAAGGGAAAGGCCTGCAGCAAAGTCAAATCTGGAAAAGAAAAAAACGATATGACTTTTTGTCCTAGGCGAAGGTACTTTTCCATGGACAAAAGTATTTTTTGGGAAAATAAGAAAACATACTTTTTTCAGTATTTTCAATCCTCGATTGAAAATCCCTTTGTCAGTATTTTTCAATCCTTAATCGTCTGATTACAGAGATGAATGTATAATTAACTCCCTAACTCAAGTTTCACTCTCTTACACTGCCTCTGTATTTGATGAAATAACGTTTAACAGGCCTGTGGCTGAGGGTTAACAACCTCATGCCAGCTCTGTCTGATCAAACTATTTCCAGCCAGAGCACTGCCTGGTTATTCCCATCTATATGCTGTTATCTCAGTCCCTTTTGTAACCATAAAGACCTCTCTTATCGTTGTGCATTCGGACCCTTCTGCATCATAGCATAATTGTTTCACGTTTGCCCAGAGGCAGACTGCGGTCGTACGCTAACTTGTGTTTGGATGCTCTGTGTCAAAAGGTCACTCAATACAACATATGAATTCATTAAGATTCTCGCATTTGCATTAAAGTCTGTATTGACTTTAAAGTCTATCAAGGGACTTTATACAGTGCTCCTTTCTAATCTTTCCCATAGCTTTAACTAGCCCTTTCTAAATGAACAAAGCACTGGTTTTCTTTGAGTTTCCAGCAGCAAAAATGTGTTAAGTGATTTACACAAGGACCATGAACATTCCATGGATTCTAAATGAATCAATTTTCTCATACTTTCAGAAACATTTATAATCCCACAAACCATACATGGATAAACGCTGGAAGCAATAGTAAATAAATAAATAAAATGAAGTAAATAAAAGTAGTTGATAGCCACCAGGCACTAGGCCAAATATTGTAGCCTTAGAAGCGCATGCAGATAACTGTGTCCATCATGTAGCATTGGCGACAGTCTGATATCTGGATGATTGACATGAGAATCAAGAATGTGGTATTTGAAGACAAAAGATAACATTGAGATGCATGATTCTGACTGTGTATTCACATGTGTATGTGTATACACACAACGCTGTGTGTATGTTTACATTAGATAGCTCTGATTTTCAGTCTGTTCGTTGGAACCCCCTCTTTGACAGTCTGTGTGACAAGGATCAACCAATATGTTTCTCATAGGAATGGTGTGACTTCCTATTTGAGTGTGAAACGCTTTGTATCAAACGCCAAATCAGGCAGTGTAGCTGTACTGTGGTTGGCTGCTGAAATGCTGCACTTTTTATTTGTTTTTAATGAGGTATGGAAGTGAGGGAGGGAAGGAGAGAGGGAAGGATGAAAGGAGGAGATGGGAAGGAAGTATAGAGAGAGAGAGAGAGAGAGAGAGAGAGAGAGAGAGAGAGAGAGAGAGAGAGAGAGAGAGAGGGAGAGAGAGAGAGGAAATAATACAAAAGGAAAAAAGGAAAAGCCAAACAAACGGGAACAGAAAGAAGAGAGGTACAGACATTTAGAGAGAAAGAGAGAGAGAGAGAGAGAGAGAGAGAGAGAGAGAGATTGAATTGGACACATTTATTACAAGCTTTGTCTCTTCCAATCAAGTAAAATATATCCTGACAAAAAGGGTGAGGCATCGTTCAGCAAGATTACTTAAATGTCAAGGAAAAGGTTACTTAACCCACTAATAGCATTGGTAGGACAAATCATCTGTTTACATCCCAACAGGTTACTACACTGTGTTGCAGTTTTCAGATTAAACATATACAGCTATTTGCACCTTGGTTTAAATAGTGTTTACCATGGGGCCACAAGACCACAGAGGGTTCTGGAGTTGCAGGAGAGGCAGTGAGTGCACTGTGGGTCGTGTTCGGCCAGTAGAGCCCAGCCTTAATCTACAAGGCTAATTCATCATTCATCAGATTTTCATTCCTACTCTTTTAAGACTTCCAAAAGTTGCTTTGCCCCATTCAGTTTGCAGGCTTCCATTTGCAGGAACATGTTGCTTGTGTGCGTTTGTTTGTTTTGCTTTGTGAGTGGGTGGGAGGTGTACTATACAGTTCTTGTGTGGTTCTTGGTGTGATTGTTTTGAAGATTTAAATGACTTGATGTTTAAAGGATAATGCAAGTGTATGTTTGTGTGTCTAGTCTATGTTGAGCTATTAGCCCAGGGCTGCAGAGAAAGTAAAGTGAAATAAAGGGTGAGAAAGACAAGACTCACATCAACATTTTACATCCTGGAAGCTTCCCATAACTCTTTAGTTAATTTTCTTTGTCTTTGCTAATTATGTTTTTCTGATCCCCCCACCTCTGCCCAGTAATTTAAAGTTACTAGAGGTGTAGGAGATAGTTTTGGTGACCCATACCGTTTGCTTAGTGTAATTACCGTCGCAAAGAAGACATGCAGATTGTCCGTGGTCACTTCATATCGCTAGTACGATCAACGACTATATTCCAAGTATGGGCATCTCTTCCTGATTTAGTGACACACTTCCTTGTGCCATAAACCAATTTGTCACAGTTTTGCGGGAGATAGTGCCCGGTGGCAGACAAATTTAGTGTTAAATATTGAGACTTCAAGAGGACAGATCTGAACTGCAATGTTTTTATTCTCCCATAGACACTAGAATGTACCAGAAGAAATGTATTGATAATATATAAAAGTTGCCTATGGTTGCTTTAAGAGACTTGAGTTCTATCTTGACTAGCCTCTTCATAGTTTCCTTGTACTTTATTTGGAACGAGTTACTGTGTAATTCCCATAATAACTAACACCCAAACCTAGATATCGACTTGTTATGTTTTTACCTGGGGATTTTTTTTTTATATACAGACAAGGGAACTGCCCATATCATTTTCTTGAGGCAAATGTAATCAATGCTGAAATCAGACTGCTATAAAAAAAATATTTGAGCAAATGTTTTTGGATGTGTTTTTTTTTTATATATACAAACATTTTTAATACTTAATTTGATTTTATGATAATTGAATCGTTACATATGATTGTCTAGGTCATTTAAAAAAGATTTCCCTTATGTTTCGCTCGACTCTAAATTATTCAGTTAATATTCCCAACATATGGCTGCCTTGAAATATTTAGGCGGAACACAATGTAATATAGAAAAGAAGCGTCCATCATAGCATCTGTTCAGATACACTGAGGCATTGACCTCTATTTGCTGAGCACTTTAAAATATGAACCTGCTATAACATGAACAGGGCTTGACTGTAACATGGTTCTAAGAAAAATGTGATGAGTGGGACTTTCTGTGAGTCTCCGCCCATGAACAGGATATGGCAGTTATATAGCTAGTGCTAACCCTGTCCTCTAAAGCGAGCTAGCTAAGTACAGTATGTGGGCATTCATGGCGGCAACCCCTCCCTCACAAAAGTATATTCATTGGATCTAATCATTTACACGCAAGGCTTGTGTTTGTGGAAGAGAGTTGGAGAGACGGTGTGTATCTTTGTCCCTGTGTGCTGCCTTTTGAACTTTCACCAAAGTTATTGCTGAGGCACCTGCGACAGTGGGAAAGGGATCTGCTCATTGTTGTGGAAAATACCATTAATTTTAATGACGGACTAAAGATAGAACATTTTGAATACAGAGAATGATTCGTATGTGGCACAATTCTCAGAAACAAATCTCATACATGTTATACATCTATGTATTTATTATAAATAGAAAGCTAAAAAATTGGCCTGACATGACAGGGATACAAAAAGCGGTCAATTTGGGATTTCTAAAACAAATGAAAAGGTTATGATGGGGGGGGGGAGGGGGTGGTGAGGGGGGGGGTAAATCAATTTACGCAATGCATCCCATTCAGAATGTGACGAGATTATATTCTCAAGGTGATATGAGGTCAAGCCATCTACTCAGGATTCACTCTCCTGCCCACCAATCAGCTTGGCCCTACAGATGTCACATGTGGGCCAAACAATATTATACTGTGACATAGAAAGCCAAAGTCGTGTCATTCATAAATGATGTGTTCACTGAGGGAATTTTTCCAGTGTCACTCGTAATATCATAAATGTAATTTGGAGACTTTCCACAATTATGACAGTTTGACAGTATATATCTGTCTAAAATTGGCATCCATCAGTACAGCACAATAGCAAGTACACTGTTCAGATATTCATTATGTTTTTTGTTTTGTTATTTCAGGCACTCATTTCATCAAACCATCTCTTGATCCACAACAGTGTTTGTTGTAAATAAATCCAGTTCTGTACGACCAGTAATAGTATGTATATTTGTAGCATGATTATTAATACATTTTCTTAAGGAGATACTGTATCTGTACGTGTTTACTTGGTCAAATAAGGCTGTAACTCCTCATTAAGTACCTCCTTTGCCCAGAGGCTGAAAGGCGTTATATAGGGTCAATCAAATCTTAGAAAGGGGTTGCGAGCCCTAGCCTCTCACACTAGTTCTTGGTGGTGGCAGTAAATGTGTCTCTTTCCATAGGTATTTACGCTCGTCCTTTTCCTGATTAGTGCAACTTTAGAATGTCTATTCAGATCTGACAGTCCGTCAATGGACATCGGGCCACAGGTAGATGTGAGTCCCTTTAAACCAGCAGAGTAAACGGACGTTTCAACCCCGTCAATATGATCACCTGTTGGTCACAGTGCCTGTTAATTCATACAACGGTGCTCTGTCAATAAGTGGACTGTGTACACTCAATACTCATTCCATAACAGTGTGGGGTTTTGAGGTCTGTCTAACCTCGTAGTTTGGCCTCGTCTTGTGGTCACAATTTAATATCGAGAAAAGCCCCGAGCCTCGTAATGAACAGACATAGCATTGTTTGCTGTTCCATTTCCTCTCCAGTTTATTGATCACATCTACGGGTTTTGGGGAGCGCAGTGCTGAAACAATCACAGAAGTCAACACAGAATTAATTTTAAAAAAATGAGTGCTGCCTTTCTGGATAACTATGTTATTGTACGCTAAGGGGTTATTGACTTGGAACATACTGTAGGGCGTGTGATTGGAAAGAAGCTTAACGCAGAGTGAAGGAGGCAGAGGGCTCCATGGTGCTCTCACCAATCCTAACCCTGGCTGGCCAAACCCTTCCTGTCCTGGCTGAACTTTCGGTCCTGTCTCCCCCTATCTGGGTCAAGCCATCAGGCCCCTACTGGGCCCTGATTCGGCCTGCCTCTCCAAATCAGGCCCAAACGTGGCTACTCAACCACTCAGTCCAGCAGCACTGGGGAGGCAATGCGTGCCACTGATGGTGGGGAGGCTGGAGGCTGGCGGCTGGCGGCTCCTTGTCTGAGACCGAGAGAGATCTCACCCAAGACATCCCGAGGCCTCATTGCATCCGACCTGCCTGCTCCTCAGCTCCCTGTGCAAGGCTTTCATATGAAGCTGGCCTAAATAGAAGGGAGTCTCTGGTCACCGGCTCCCATTGTTCACAGAGGTGGATGTTAAGGGAAATTGGGAGGTAGTTGGCCGGCAAGCTATTCTCACACCTGCTTCCTTCTCAAATGTGTGTGAGCGAGGAAAAAAAGGTTTGCCAGGAAAAACAGGGCCTCTGCTTTGATTTGTTCCCCTCAGAAATGTTTTCCCCAGCTCTTTTAGCCCTTACCGGCCACATCACAAGCCAATTACCTGCTGCCAAGACTGTGGAAATGAAAAAAGGTAATAATAGTGTTTCTGCTGCCTGGGGACGCAGTTCAGAGAAACCTCACCGTGGCAGCTGCTCTCTCCTCAGCAGTGTCCGTCATGGAGTGAGTAGGGGCAAGCCCCACTGAACCTGCAGCATTGATGGGCTCTGAACTCACACGTTATTGCTCCCTTCCATTAATAATGGCGGTGCTGGGCGCGATGACTTCCTCTCTGGCACTAAGCACTTCAGAGGCTCCTGGTTGTGAGTTCCGCTGTGCGAGAGAGGGATGGACAGCAGCTAGGCCCACGCAGGTAATCATCTCCTGGTTGTGAGTTCCGCTGTGCGAGAGAGGGACGGACAGCAGCTAGGCCCACGCAGGTAATCATCTCCTGGGTTGCCGTGTGATAGTGTTAGTCCCCCTGTGTGTGGGCTGTGGAGCGGCGGCGCTGGAGCCCGGCTTACTGGGGGAGCAGCTGAGCTGTGCCACTGCTGCTGCTGGTGCTGGTGCTGCAGTCCACCACAACACACACCCAACCCACACACTCACAAACCCCTGGGGTGTCATGATACAGTAGCCCGCCCACAAAGTACCAGGTGTGGGGCGGTAGAACGAGAGTGACTGGAGCCCATCGGGGTGGGAGCCAGGACTCCACAGCTACTGGCTCTGTCAGTCCACCTCACACTGGAACTACAGGATAGCACCACAGTGGGTTACCCCCCTCTCTCTCTCTCTCTCTCTCTCTCTCTCTCTCTCTCTCTCTCTCTCTCTCTCTCTCTCTCTCTCTCTCTCTCTCTCTCTCTCTCTCTCTCTCTCTCTCTCTCTCTCTCTCTCTCTCTCTCTCTTCACTTTGCTTTGCCATTGGGTGACGGGCGCCCTCTCAACGGGACGAACGAAGGATGCGTAATCAAAGTGACAAGCTGACAGGGGACGGGTCCAGGGGGCTGTGTCTGTCGGACCACTCGCTGCTCCGCGGCTGGACCTGTCACACCACGTCAGGCCACCCAGTGGGGGCGCGCAGCGGTAACACCCCCCCCCCCCTGTACCACCGCTTCCTGGTCAGAGACAGTGAGCATGGTGGACAGCTGTGTTCACAGTCCATGATCCTCAAGGCTGTGGCGACATGGGGCCCTAGGTGGCACGGAGAAGGGGTGTCCCTGATAGAGAATCACGTGCTGGTTGTGGTTCCAGGGAATAGGAAGCCATGGAGCCAGAACAGGTATTTTATCTTGCAGATCGTTTGGCTTTGTGTGTTCCGAGATCATTTTTGCTCAGACCTTATCAGTCATTATCTAGTAACAAGATATATGCGCTAAATCATATTTGTTTGTGAGGTTTTTGCTTCTATATGAACATTTCTAATGTGGTTTGGTTAATCAAATACCATAGCCCTGCCTATGAGGTGGAACAGATACTGAAACTGGTTTCATACTCAGGCTTTGAAATATCCATTGAAGTGCTTTTGAGACCGTAAGTGGCCAATTTGCTGTGATAGTAACCACGGGCTTTCCAAATCGGATCTTCTTAATAAAAAGAGGAAAAGGCCCACTCTATCCTTTGTGTGTGAGAAAAATAAAAAAACTGCCAGTGCAGACAGTACCGCAGGCCACTGGTCTCTGACATTCGAAGGTCAGAATGTAGCTTTTTAATACGTTTGAACAAAGTGAGTGTCTTTGACGTTCAGAGGGAAAGAGAAAGGTCAGGGGAGTAACCGTTACCCTGAATGTATCGTGGCGCGTGGTGGAATGCGTGCGCTCCATACCGTCGGTGGGACCAACTATAACGGCGTTCTTGACGTGAATGGTTTCTCGATCATTTTCATGAATATATGGCTAGTGTGAATGGAATGTTTGAATGTCAGTGGATTAAAGTGGGCTGTTTTATACTGCGTGGTCCGTGGATTAAAGTGGGCTGTTTTATACCGCGTGGTGGTCCGCTTAGGTGTAGTCGGAGTCTGCGTGTTTCCCTTTGAGGCTCTCAAGGTCAGCCCGTCGATCTCCAACTCTGTTTTTGTCACGCCAGGGGAAACATAAACTGGGCCATGCAGTCTTAAATCCTCCTCCAAAGTTCCTTCTTTCATTCTCCGTCCCTCTCCACAGTCTGGGAATAAACTGTTTGCACTGTAGCAGACAGTGCCGCTGACAGTCGGCCTCAGTCTGTATCCAAGAAACATATTTCTTTCCTTTGCCTGCGCAGAGTTCCTGCAGGCTGTAGAGAAAGCCTCAGTGAATATATTCAACCTGGCAGTACAGAGTGAGCCTCATCATCCGCACCTGTCACACTGGCCTCATTTATAAGCATAATATTTAACAAAAATGGAATAACGACAGGGAAACATCCATCCTCCCTCACAAACTTACCTTGCAGCTTTTTATATACTCTTCATATCGCTACATATTAAGACATCCTATATTGTCTCACTCAGGTAGTGTGGCTCCTGTATAGATTTAACATTGTTTTGTTATAGCTTCTGTATGTAGTTTCTGGTTTTGGGAACCCCTACCGTTGCTTAGTGTAATTATTTTACCTGACCGTCGCAAAGAAGACATGCAGAATGCTCTTGGTCACTGCATGTCGCTAGCACGATCAACAACTATACTGAAAGTATGATATTTTCTTCCTAATTTAGTGACGCACTTCCTTGTGCCATAAAGCAATTTGTCACAGTTTCGCAGGAGATCGTAACTGGTGGCAGACAAAATTTATGTTAAATATTGAGACTTTTCATTTCCCATAGACATTACAATGTGCAAACTGTAGGAATGTATTGATAATCCGTTACAAAAAGTAGCATATAGCCGCTTTAATGAAGCAGGTTTTTGTGTCTATTTTGTGTCTGTCTCTCTCTCTGTGTGGATGTGTGTGTGTGTTAGTGTGTCTTTGCTATTAGCTGTCAGCGTGATGCAATGTAAATGGAAGACTATGGCTATTCAGTGCACCATGGCTATGTTGACTTTTAATGAATTTCCACAGGTCTCAAAAAACGAATCCGTTATCCCAACCATTTGTGATTCCCTTCTATTCAAGATATTAAAAATCCTTGACGAAATACTTAAGAGGACATGAAATTACACAATTACTTCACAACTTTGGGACATCTAACTCTGAAATTGCAATCATTGTGTGCGATATCCATGCAATTCCAGTATCATTATTATTCATTGCTTTTTGCAAGAGCGGCACACACATCCTTGGCATGTTGAAATGTATGTATATTCCAGAGGAGGTCCGCATACACTAAATTATCCCGCCACTGTGCATAATACTCACAACATTTACCTGACCTGCACTTTGTCCTGCAGAGTGAGCCTTTACATTTGTCCTTTTTACATGTTTACTTGGATGTCAGGTTGATACTGACATGACCAGACATGTTCCACCAGCTGTTGACCTTAAAAACAAGCGCATTACATCTTACATGAAGTCACATGTGTAGAGTGCTTTGGTATAGTACCAGGAGCATGGGTAATGAGAACATTTGGTATGACATGTATGACATTCAAGACTGTGTACATTGGAGAAAGCATGTTGTTTTATCCCTCAAGGTTAGGAGTGCAACCTGCAGCGTGGCTCACATGGGCCCATCCATGGGACATGTATTACACTATTATACCAGTAGTGTGGTGCATTGTTACATGTTATTGAGTGAGCAGTCAGTGAGTCATTAAGTGTATCTGCTTCATACGTCGTAGCTCCATGCATACTACTGATGTTGGGCTGGTTGCACAATTACAGCTCCTACACAAGATGCCCCATAGCGGCGTCCCTTTTCTAAAGCCACACTTGGTGGGATCGGAGAAATGTGTTAATTAAAAGTATGTTTAGAGGTGAAAAGGACATGTTGCAGAGGCTTTATCTCTCCTTGAGCTCCAATGGAACGTTAAGAGTGACTTGTCAATCACTGACCTAGTCTCGGCAACCGAGCAGAAGGATAGAAGAAGAAAGATGCGAGTGAGGCGGTTGGAATACCAGCAGAGCTTCTTGCCTCTAAGCTCTCTCTCTCTCTCTCTCTCTCTCTCTCTCTCTCTCTCTCTCTCTCTCTCTCTCTCTCTCTCTCTCTCTCTCTCTCTCTCTCTCTGACTGTGTGTGACATTGCCAAGGTTGAGGCTCTTAGCACTCTTACAGCATCTGGAGTTATAAAAAAAAGTAGCTTGATTGCTATGGTGAATAATTGGTATTGCGACTGCCCCCTAAAGCTTATCTTCGTACATCGGCTCTGGACAAGGCTTACATGCACACAGAAAACAACATACACATCCAGAGACACACCCCTTTTCTAGCAGCCATGAGATCTTATGACCATAGCAGGTCCCCCTAATCCCCCTGTAGTGGATGACAGGTCTAAAATGACACGAGCTCATTAGGAACAGGAAAAGGTTGAGAGAGAGAGAGAGAGAGAGAGAGAGAGAGAGAGAGAGAGAGAGAGAGAGAGAGAGAGAGAGAGAGAGAGAGAGAGAGAGAGAGAGAGCGAGAGAGAGAGAGGAGTTTGTTCATGCTAGTATGCCCGTTCCTCTTTCACCATAGCCAGACATGCCCAGAGCACTGGGGTTCTGCTCTGAGTGTGATGGAGTCTAACGCAGAGTGACAGGGCCGCACTGAGAAACATGTGGACTGACAGGGAGTTTGTTTCTTTGGCTCGACACGGGAGCAGCTTGTCACGTAGCAGTGTGGAGGGGTTTGGGCTGTAGTACCAGAAAAAAAGAAAGAAAAAAAAGCTCCCTGATCCTGTGTGGGGTTTGACATTATTCTGAGCCCTTTCATCATTTTCTGATTCCTACTAAGCTACCTGATACATACATTCAACTGGCACGGGTGAGATCTGTGCCATGGCTGCTGGCCAGTCTCCCCACTTCCCCCGTCTGTGTGGGAAGGGGAGTTAAGACATAATGAGAGACGGTACTGCCTGTCATATGCTGTTAGAGGGCTGAAGACTTGTTTACTCTAGGTGTCCTTTACAACTTTATGAAGAAAAAAAGTTTATTTTCAAACAATTAATCTTGAGTTCACCCTTCAAGTTGGATGGAAGAATGCCCTCTCACAAGCAATGCAGCCTTGATTGGCACACACTAATCATGTTTGCTCAGCACACACACACACACACACACACACACACACACACACTCGTCCAATCAAAAAGTTGAGTCCTCGGTCTCTGTGGGCATTAAAAGAGGCGTTTATTAGGAGGCAATTGACACTGACATAAAGGCTTCAGATGCATGCATTCTGTGGTTCACACACGCCTACTCATCAGGCGAAAACAAACAAATACACACACGCACAGGCGCACACAGTCATTTCCAGATGGTTTACAGCACCTTTTATGGAAGCTGGTACCCTTCTGGCACTTTCTGCCACAAGGATATCCAAATAAACGTGTATTGTGATATTAAAAACCTAGTTACCACAAATTACCCTGTATGTTTAAAAAATAATTTTACTAATTACAAATTTAAGAACACGTAATTTTGCTTTCTACCTTTACTTACGCTGGCTGTGTCTGTGTCTGTGTGTCTATGTGCAGGGAACATCTTTGTGGTGAGCCTGGCCGTGGCGGACCTGCTGGTGGCCATCTACCCTTACCCGCTCGTCCTCACCTCCATCTTCCACAACGGCTGGAACCTGGGCTACGCCCACTGCCAGATCAGCGGCTTCCTCATGGGCGTCAGCGTCATCGGCTCCATCTTCAACATCACCGGCATCGCCCTCAACCGCTACTGCTACATCTGCCACAGCCTCCGGTACGACAAGCTGTACAGCGACAGCAACTCCGTCTGCTACGTGCTGCTCATCTGGGTGCTGACCGTGGTGGCCATCGTGCCCAACCTGTTCGTGGGCTCGCTGCAGTACGACCCGCGCGTCTACTCCTGCACCTTCGAGCAGTCGGCCAGCTCGGCCTACACCATCGCCGTGGTCTTCTTCCACTTCATCCTGCCCATCATGATTGTCACCTACTGCTACCTGCGCATCTGGATCCTGGTCATCCAGGTGCGGCGGCGGGTCAAGCCCGACAACCGGCCCAAGCTCACCCCTCACGACGTGCGGAACTTTGTCACCATGTTCGTGGTGTTCGTGCTGTTCGCCGTGTGCTGGGCACCGCTCAACTTCATCGGCTTGGCGGTGGCCATCAACCCGGGGGTGGTGATGCCGCTCATCCCCGAGTGGCTTTTCGTGGCCAGCTACTTCATGGCCTACTTCAACAGCTGCCTTAACGCCATTGTGTACGGGGTGCTGAACCAGAACTTTCGGCGAGAGTACAAGCGCATCGTGGTGTCGGTGTGCACGGCGCGCATCTTCTTCCAGGACAGCTCCAACGACGCGGTGGAGAGGCTCAAGAGCAAGCCGTCGCCTCTCATGACCAACAACAACCACCGCCAGGTGAAGGTGGACTCTGTGTGAGTCAGGCCTCCCCAACCACAGCGTGGCCGGTGGGACCAGTGGAAAGGCTGAGGCGACCAAGAGAGAAAGAAGGGATCGAGATGAAACTCCAACCAAATACAAACTTTCAATACAGCTTCCACCCTTCTAAACCGTACACAAATGGTGCTTTCTTAACTTTATACACCGATGTTGAACAGGGGAAATGTAACTTTGTCTTTTCTCAAGCTTTTTTTTTTTTTTTTGTTGTGGGACCATGAATACTGTGTGAGGTCCCCTCATGTTTAATGTTTACAGTTATTATATTAATAAATCTATGTATGATGTACTATAGGTATTTATTTTGTATAAAATGTAGATATATACTAGAATATGTCAGATTTATTTCACCCAAAGAAAGGGTTTGATAGTGTAAAGATTATAATAAACATTCCTGCACATTGTGTTAGCTATACAATTCAAACGTTAATATAATATCATATTAATATTTATATTTTATGGATATATTCTCTAGGATGCACATAGTCTATTACGATTACGTCTTTGTTCCTAAAAATTTTCACAAAAATGTTTTGTTTGCATAGCTAATACAGTGTGCTCCTCTTTCAGTTTTGGAGAAAAAAGAGTCTGCAAACTTGTGGCCTAAACTTTAGGTGAGCACCAGCACCTCTCGTCTCTTAACAAATATCATGGCGTTAGAAGAGAACAGGTTACTATCATGACTGATTTCAAAAGTGGCAAAACAGTTTAATATTGATCTTACAAGTTGTTGTAACAATGTTTTAGTGTGAAACTATTGCAGTGCAATCAATATGATGGGGGTTGCTGCTAGCTAATGGTGCCCTTTAAAAACTGTTTTGTTTGACTATATAAATGTAAATTATGTCATTGTCAGAAAGGTGTAACGAGGAACAAAAGAAAGTGTTGTGGAAGTTGATCGTGTGTACAAACCATGACCATTTCTTTCAGAGCCTCAAATGTCTGGAGAAGACTAAATAAACGACATCTATGTCCTTTATGACTTTTTATTTTTTTATCTTATTGTTGTTTTTTTTACTTTTTATTTTTTGTTTATATAGCATTAAGTGTAACATACACATGCTGTCAAGTATACAACATGAGCTCTATTTTCTCTCTATCTCTTACTATCATCTCTCTCTCTCTCTCCCTTTCTCCCTTCTCTCTCTCCTTCTCAGTCACTCTGGAAAACTGTTGTGATGTATGCATGGACTTGAAGAGACGTTCATATGCAAAATAAAATCTGATGTTGTTGGAATTTCTGACGTCGTTCTATTAACTGTTAGCTGACAACAAAGCGCACCACCTTGTCCATACTTCTAGAGCTAGAACAACCGCTATTTAAGATATTGTTATTATTGTAACATATTGAAAAGGTCATCAACACAATATAATTATCACACTAAATACCTTTCAGCATTAGCACCATATTGCTGTTAATCTAGCACAATGTGTTCAAATTGTTTTGGGTAGAGGCATAATAAAGACATACCATGCTACAGTTTTCAGACCTGTATGAATGCACACACGTATGCCATGCTCCTTGGGTACCTCTTGCCTTCAGAAATATAGTTTTGACCGGCCTGAAAAACGTATATTATCATCCCACATCTACCTATGCATGGGTTAGTAATGGAGTCAGAAATGCAAACAGTGCATGGTTTTGTAAGCAATGGCTTTTTACCGTGTGCTGTATAGCGTGTGTGGGCAAGTTGGTTACATTGGGACATAGAGGAAGATGATCAGATCATATGGCACCAAACTCGACAGACAGACAGTGTTTGACAGAGGCGGAAATGCGTATTTGACATCAGTCTTGATTACACAACAGATTCTAACCATCTGACCATCACTCCATTGCAACCCATTGTTGCAAGAGCCAGTTGACCTCATCAAACCTACCCCCTCCACCTTTCCTATCTGTTTATTCCTCAGACGCGCTGTGTGTATTTGTACGTGAAGAGGGCGGGGGTTGGGGTGGTGAACAGTGTGGAAAAAAATACACAAATACCCAGGATTTACACTGCCCTTAAACAGAATTATGCACTAATCTGGTTTCCTCTGAGACCTTTATGTCCGTTCGTGGTACCAGGATGTGCTTGACAACAACATGGGAGGAAAGAGGAAAGAGGAGGCAGGACTGGGGCGATGATTAAGTCCCATGCCTCATTACTAGTTTATTATTGAGAGAGGCAAATGGAACATGACCCTCACCCTGATGGGGCTACAGATAAAACAGATTGAACTGAACATGACCTCATATGGGCCTCCTCATCTATTCTGGACAAGTTTCATTATGTCAAGACGGGTCCAGCCAGTACTTGCTCATAATAATATTATTCCAACCTCTACTCAAAAAGAAGCCGAAAGCAGAATGAATGTTTACCTCAACTGTATTGGAAATATTTCAGTCCAGGATGGGTCTGGTGTTCTCACAAACTGTTTTTACGCGGAAAGAAACTGTACATTGTACTGGCGTCCTCGGAGCAGATCCTGTTGCTGAACAATTGCGAAGCGATGTGCTTTTGCTCCATCACTTCATTACGCAATGCGCCAACCAGTGTCTGTGGATTCACATGGCGCACATAACTGAATGAATAGGAACAGATACAGATCTGATAGCCCAAGATTTTTTAACAAATAAAATAAACTAACACGAAGTTTTAATGTAGCAACGACGTTTATATGTTTTAACACACCTTTATGGTATTACTTGCTTTTGTGAATTATATATCATACTCTCAAAGTTTTATATTATGTTCTCACAATCTAAACAGATATAAAAATGTTGGGGATATCTTTGGCCATGACATAAAACAGAGCGTGTGATTAAGCAAAGATATGACTGTGGGTGTGTGAATTAATATTAACATGTTTATGCATCAACTTTATAAAAAATGTTGCTTCTCCTTGTGCTGGATGTTCAAAAGAACAACCGTTTTTAAATCACAAACACCCATATTTGGTTCACTTGGGAATCAATCCAGGCCGATATTGGTGTTTTTGTGTCTGAAAAACATTTTTCAGATGTCAAGCAGGGTGGGATGATACATCACAATGGCTAAATAAATCCGGAGGCCCTGAAGACAGCCAACATTGACATTATGATAGGTCCAAGAAACCCAAATAGCTACATTAATCACTGAATAAAGACAGGGGTACACACTGAAAGGGCGGAGGAGGAGAAACAACAACAATTCAGGATTATTTTACAGTAGACTGACACATTTTGTGGTCCTTGCTTTGTGTGTGTGTGTGTGTGTGTGTGTGTGTGTGTGTGGTACATAGAGTCAAAATTGCAAAGCATTTAATCTTCTATTTACCATTTTGTTGGCACCATGAATAATCTTTCTCTTCACAAATAACCAAGCCACGTCTGTGATGGTGATTAGAGAAGCTGCATGCCACCCCCCCACTGTATGCATAAACAAATGACTTTGTGCGCACACACATACACACACACACACACACACACACACACACACACACACACACACACACACACACACACACACACACACACACACACACACACACACACACACACACACACACACACACACACACACACACACACACACACACAGTGCACTGTGAGAGGGGGTTGACTTGAGAAGGATGTTACATATTCTCCACTCTCGAGTTAACCTGACTACGTTACCCACATACCTTGGCAGCCCATGTTCTGTAGTATATCTTTAGCTTTGAACATTTGACAATTACAAGTTAAACCAGCAATACCCAGCAATAACCCTGCATTTTGACCATTAAAAAAGGTTAGAGTCTAAAGTCTCAATTGCCTACTTAAGATAATAACTTTATCAATATGACAATTCATCATAGCGTGTTATCATATATCAACATGTATTACCTCGATGAGTCTCTCCTCATAGTCAGAAGAACACTGCATCATCAACTTCACCTTTTGTGAATGGTGTGAATTAACTGTACACTCCAAATATCACAATAATAAATTAATGAATGAAGAATCAACATGTTACAGTTGTGCAATACATAAATTATGCATTATTCAGGACCTGCCCATTTTTTAAATACATTTAAATCCTGTACAAATTTGTCAGATGTTTTTTTTCCTGAAGAGTATACACTACTATACTATGCATACTATGTAATACGTCTCATGAACTAACCGGACCTGTGCTGATGTGTGTGTCCAATGTCCCAAATGGCTCCATCATAAATGTTCTTAGCTTTCAATGCCTGTTGTTTTTAAATGGCTGTTTTGCTTTCTCTGAAAGGTTATCCAGTATTCCATGCACTTAAAAAGTGGAGCGGACTTTACCAAGTAACATTTTAAAACAGAGGTGCCTGATCATTTTAAAAGCTTGCGATCTCATTTGAACATTGCGCGGTCCAATTGACGTGGCAGACAACGCCGTGGTGTTTACCCTGTCTGAGAAAGGGCCGCTCACTATACCAGCTGTTATGACTGACCAAGGCACAGGCATTGAACTTGTGTCTTCTTATAGGGACTTGGGAACTTCACTATAAATCTTTCTTTCAAGACTAAGCGTAAATTGGTGGCAGCCATGTTTTGTTTTTTTACATTTCATTGACTAAGGTGATATTCTTTACATGCATGCCTCTGCACAGTGTTTGCCATCCATGGACAGTTTTCCGTGGGGCACTGGCGTTCATTTTAAGCTGTAAAGCTCTTACCCACTTTTGTTCCTTATGTACTCGGGTTGGGTGGCCTGTCTTATCTACTAGGAAACTTGGACACTAGTAAATGTTTATTTGCAGGTTCTCCTGGCCTTGCTCCATTTTTATCTGAGCTCGTACATCACACGGAAAAGGGACACAAGGTAATGCTTACGCTCTGAGGGCTTTTATTTGAAGTTCCCCAGGTTCCAACTGAGAGGCAAGAGTCATATTATAACGATCAAACTTTCCTACAATTTATCGACAGTTCTATTTTTTTCATCCATCATACACAAAATGATTGTTAAACCTGTTTAATTTATCGTTTTTTCTTTCATAAAGAAAACAACATTCCATCCATGCATGGTAGATTTAAAATGTCAGATTTAGTCTTTATTACTTTTCCATCTCATTGCATGGCCATATCGGGCCAAAAAGGGAGAGAAAAAAAAATGGGCCAAAAAGGAAATCCACCACAGCTGGTGTGGAGAACCGACGTTAGATGGGTCAGATGAACTAACATGCCATGTACAGTGCCTTGCAAAAGTATTCACCCCCCTTGGCTTGTTACTTATTTTGTTAAATTACAACCTGAAATTTAAATGTTTTTTTAATCTGAATTTTATGTGATGGATCTGCACAAAATAGTCTAAGTTGGGGAAGTGAAATGAGAAAAATATATATTAAAAATTATTTTTTTAAATAAAAATCTGGAAATTGGCATGTGCATATGTATTCACCCCCTTTGCTATGAAGCCCCTCAAAAGTTCTGGTGCAACCAATTACCTTCAGAAGTAACATAATTAGTGAAATGAAGTCCACCTGTGTGTAATCTAAGTGTCACATGATCTGTCAGTATAAACACACCTTTTCTGAAAGGTCCCAGAGGCTGCAACACCACCAAGCAAGAGGCATCACACCATGAAGACCAAGGAGCTCTCCAAACAAGTCAGGGACAAAGTTGTTGAGAAGTACTAGTCAGGGTTGGGTTATAAAAAAATATCAAAATATTTGATGATCCCCGGAGCACCATCAAATCCATCATCTTCAAATGGAAAAAACATGGTACCACAACAAACCTGCCAAGAGAGGGCCGCACACCAAAACTCACAGACCGGGCAAGGAGGGCATTAATCAGAGAGGCAGCACAGAGACCAAAGGTAACCCTAAAGGAGCTGCAGAGTTCCACAGCAGAGACTGGTGTATCTGCGCATGGGACCACAATGGGACGTACACTCCATAGAGCTGGGCTTTATGGAAGAGTGGCCAGAAAAAAGCCATTACGTAGTGTTAAAAATAAGAAGGCACGTTTTGAGTTTGCCAAAAGGCATGTGAGCGACTCCCCAAATGTATGGAGAAAGGTGCTCTGGTCAGATGAGACTAAAATTTAACTTTTCGGCCACCAAGGAAAACGCTATGTCTGGCGCAAACCCAACACATCCCATCACCCCAAGAACACCATACCCACAGTGAAACATGGTGGTGGCAGCATCATGCTGTTGGGATGTTTTTCAGCAGCAGGGACTGGGAAACTGATTAGAGTCGAGGGAAAGATGGATGGTGCTAAATACAGGGATATTCTTGAGCAAAACCTGTTTCAGTCTGCCTGTGATTTGAGACTGGGACGGAGGTTCACCTTCCAGCAGGACAATGACCCGAAGCATACTGCTAAAGCGACACTCGAGTGGTTTAAGGGGAAACATTTAAATGTGTTGGAATGGCCTAGTCAAAGCCCAGATCTCAATTCAATTGAGAATTTGTGGTCAGACTTGAAGATTGCTGTTCACAAGCGGAAACCATCCAACATGAAAGAGCTGGAGCAGTTTTGCCTTGAGGAATGGGCAAAAATCCCAGTGGCAAGATGTGGTAAGCTCATAGAGACTTATCCAAAGCGACTTGCAGCTGTAATTGCCGCAAAAGGTGGCTCTACAAAGTACTGACCTTAGGGGGGTGAATATTTATGCACGCTGAAGTTTTCTGTTATTTTGTCCTATTTGTTGTTTGCTTCACAATAAAAAAAAAAATCACATCTTCAAAGTTGTAGGCATGTTCTCTGGATGAAATGATGCAAACCTTCAAACAATCCATTCTAATTCCAGGTTGTGAGGCAACAAAACATGAAAAATGCCAAGGGGGGTGAATACTTTTGCAAGGCACTGTATGTCTTTCTATTTCTTCAACCTCCTTTCATTACCAGCCATTGTATTATTTAGATTGAAGAAATGTAATATATAATTTAACACTGTTGGGCATGTTTAAACTCTGTGGAAAACTGTGCATGAAAGGTTAATTAGATCACCTAATCTGTACATGCAATGCTTGTAGGTGTCTATTGGGCTTTGTGGGACCTTGTGGATTGAGAAGGAGTTGGGTTCCAACCAACTACTGTATGTTCCAATTCAAAAACATACTGCCGTCCCACTGAACTGGGCATATGTTGCAGCTCTATACATCTGAAAAGATGTTGTAATATTTTAGCAAATACCGTATTAATGATTATTAAAACATCTTATTTTATAAATGTTTGTTAACATAATTTACCAATAGATAGAAAGCCAAGCATTATTTAATGCAAAAACTTTAAAATGACTTAGCAGCTACAAAGAAATCAAACTTGGTTTCACTCCGTTAGTGAAATTAGAATTACTTTTAAATTAACTTCTTCAATTTACATGTACATGCTTTTTCCTATAAATGACCTTTTATTAAATGCACATCATAATCTCAAACGCGTACACAAGAGTTAAATAAATATTGCATCAAATGAACAAAGAACCTCATTAAAAGCTGACAGGCAGTTAATTTAAACTTTCCCAAATCAAAGCATCTGACTATTGATGGGATAATGGTGTCTTAGTGTGGAATTAGTTTGTGCAGCCTAGACCACTATGAGCGCTTTTACATCAATAATTGCACTAATTAAGAAGTCCATTTATCCAAGATTAAACTTGGATCAAATAATGTGAATGAATCAGATGAAGAAAGGTGGGGGGAATTTGGAGCCATGTAAATGCTGACAAAAGGCCCAGGTTTAAGGACCTCATCAGCAATAACACCTTTGGCCGTTGCACCCATGATTACGCGCCAGTACAAATCAATTGTAGCTGTCTTGGAAAAAGAGTCCAAGACTACAGTTCTATGTTCTAAGTCAAAACAATTGTAAGGGTTAATACTCCTATCAGTGCCCTGACCAAGGCACTGCCAATAGAACTGGAGTCGGTACAGTATGTGTGTCTGATGTGTGGTGAGCAAGTCTGCCGCAAACTGGCTGCCGTGGTATCATCCAGACTGATTGTTGTGATTGATAACTGTCTGTCCTTTCCTTGTGTCTCTGTGTGCACTGGCAACCAATTTGTAAAGCACATTGAGTCCTTGAGAAAAAAGGGCTTAAAAATAAATACAATTAATTATTACGTTGAGTCAATGTGTGTCATACATGTAACATGTAAATTCAATGCATGAATGATTGCTCAGTATACAAATTGCGGTTACATAACATTTTAAGATATATCAGTTAAGGCATGAACACAGAAAAAATGTTTTGTTAGACAGCAATTCATATATGCATGTGTTTACCTACAAGGTTGGTTACCCCATGAACAGATGTCTGGCCATTAATCTGGCCATAAATTATGCTTAAAAGATCATTACTGCTGACAAAGGCCCTTCCAACCATCTGCTATTTTAAGTGGTGTATGAATACAAGGAATGCAGAATATTCACATCCAAAGAAGAATCCCAGGAGTTTGTTGAAATCTACAGTATATTTCATTGTACTTCAACTTGTGGTGGAACCAAACTACATCTCTGTGTGACTAGATAAGTAAGAATGCTTTTCTTAAGTCAACTAGCTGGTAGGTTTTGAGTGTTTTTATTAGATAGTACTTGGTAGCTGACAGTGTGTAGTCTCTAGTGTTGTTGTTCTGTTGAAACTGGTCTGTGCCCATTTGAGGCCTTTGTCACAGCTGAGTGTGTGGGTGGAGCTAACAGGACTGACAGGATGCCGCCCATTAGGGCCATTGTCTTTATTAGCAGGCACAGGCAGGCTGTCACTGTCACACAACCTGTTTACATTCACATTGTCGTTCTCTACCGCCCACCTAGCTCACTTGGCATATTCTTGGAAGATCTCTTGTCCCACTTCCCCGTAGACAGCCGTGATTCGCCATGGTGTCTTTAACATCTCCACAGACAAGTTTGCATCCTCTAATTTTCTCTCGCTCTAATCCTCTTTTTCTCCAACAGCCTCCCAATCCCCTCCAACTCACACATTTGGCAATCAGCTTGATCTCGTTCTAACCAGGACTTGCTGTACCACCGATCTCACAGTTGCTTCTGGCCATTACTTTGTTTCCTATTCCCGTCCCCTGTCTCCTAAACACTTCAATTCCACTGGTGGAACCTCAGCTCTTTGGCTCCCTAGGCCCTCTCATCCTCTATCCTGGCATCCCTCCCTTCAGTAGACTCCTATACCCAGCTCTGCCCGACACTGCCACTAAGACGTTTCTCTCCACCCTCACCACTACCCCGGACCCCCTTTGCCCTCTCACCACCAGGCCGGCTCAAACTGAACCCCCTGCTGATGTCTGATGCAGTGTGCACTGCAGAGAGGCAATTGCAGAAATACCTAAGCACCTAAGTAGCATTCAAACTCTCTTCACTAAATTCTCATCTTCTGTTTCTGCTGCAAAAAGCCTCTTTCTACCTATCCAAATTATCAGAGTATGCCTCCAACCCCAGAAAACTGTTTGTCACCTTCTCCTCACTGCTTAACCCACCAACCCCTACCCCGAACATCCTCCCTCCAACCACGGGACTTTCTTATCTTCTTTAAGAAAAAAAGAGGATATGCGTTCCTCCTTCCCCCCTTCACCCATCATAACCTCCTGCTCTAAACCTTGAACTAACCTATCTACCTTCATGCCCATCACCCCTGACAAAACCTTGCACCTCCTAACCTCTAAACGACCTACCACCTGCCCACTCGACCCTATTCCTACCAACATCCTACAATCTATCTCGGAGGACCTCCTCCTGTTCCTCACCCATCTCTTTAACGCATGCCAAGTCAACGGGTATTTCCCAGCTGCCTTCAAAATAGCTAGAGTCACACCCCTTCTCAAACAAATCCTCTCTTAATCTATCTGATGTTGACAACTACATGCCTGTTTCTCTTCTCCCCTACCAGTCCAAAACCCTTGTACGAGCTATGCTCAACCAACGTTCTTCCTATCTCAAGCAGAACAACCTCCTAGGTCTGCACCAGTCCAGATTCAAGGCAGGCCACTCAACAAAGACCGCCCTTCTCGCGGTTACGGGGCACTCCACACGGCAAGAGCAGACTCCCTTCTCCTCTGTTCTCGCTCTCCTGGACCTCTGCTGCTTTTGACACCGACGCCACCAGACTCTCTTCCTTTCACTCGAAGACCTGGACATCTCGGGCCGATCATACCAGGCAGCATGGAGAGGGTTGGTCCCTTATTGGTGGAATAACCTCCAAAAGGATCAAAGCGTCTGCTAAATGATTGTAATGTAATGTATTATCTACATTGACAGTCACTCAAGAAATACCAATTATAATTCGAAGGTCAACCATAATCAGTTCTTGATTTAATTAATTGGGCAATTTCTTTACTGAATTTTTCATATTCTACCCCATCAGGTGCACTCAGTAGAAGCTCAATTCTCTGACTGTACAATTACAGGCCATTTTACTGGAGCTTAGTTACAAGGTTCCATCTCCATTTAGGCTACTTAAGAGATATTGAGGATCAAAATGTTCACATCTAAGCTGGCAAAATGGGTATTTAGTTTTTATTTTATGACTTAATGACCCCCAAAAAATATGGAAAAATAAATAAAACAACACCACACAGACATTAAGAAACACCCAAATGTTTAAAATGTGCAAAAAACTCAATTTCAACAAAAATGGAGATTATAACTCTAAACTCTCAATTTGCTGTGCCTGAAACCCATCCTGTCATCATCTTCCAGGTCAGCCCCAGTGTGTCGAAAGCCCGAGAGTATTTGATAAATGCCAAGCATTTGTTGTGGCATTGTCTCACACAAACAAACTGTACCCGAGGTCCCCTTGCGGGCCAGAATCCGTATCTGCAAAACAATGAATTGACCTTGTACCCAACCAGCTGTGAAGGTGTTACATTGTTCTGTGATGAATGGAACGGAGAACACTTTGAAACGTCTCAAGCTTCAGGTCAGATTTGCCGTTTCTGCCGCTCCGGCCGCTTTCTGTGTCATCTGTTCTACCAATGAGAAAATAAATCTTGTTCCTCTCGCTCTCCCTTTCCCTCACACTTTCTCTATTGTTGCAGAACTTTTTTAATTCACTTTTTTCAAACAGGATAAAGCACACAGGGAACTGTGAATTCTCATGGTGCAAGTTGAGTGTTGTTTGTGGTCTTTTTGCAGAAGTAGGACTTAATGCATAATCATAATGCCAAAGCTCCTGCCGTAATACCAGCGTTTTTTAATGTGAGTTCACTGGCAGCAAATACAATGCATTTGTTTACATCTGGCAAATGATAGTGGGAAGTGATACAATGAAACCAGGATTTGTGTGAATTTAGTCTACCTTTATTGTTATCGCAGAGTTTAAGTTTCCCACTAGATGAAGTGGGAAGTGTGGAGGCAAATTACAAAACTGTGGCCCAATTTAAAAAAAACAAATTACATAGATATGGGTTTGGATTTTCTGTATATGTATGACTGGATCATAAAAAGTATAGTCAAATGTACTGTACTTTGTTATGATTATATTGTGTAGCCATTCCATTATGTGTATTACAGTATCTACAGAATATGTGGTTCTAGAGAGATGGTGTTGCATACTTCTGGGTGTGCATTAGTGCACAGAGTGTAGCATATGGGGTTGTTGAACTGTACTTTACGCAGCATATGCCCTGGCTTCCTCAACAGAAGATAGCCCTTCCGTCCCTCCAGCTGGCTCTCTGTCCCTGCCATGCTGCCGGACATCCTATTGTGAGAGCAAGGTAAACCTGAAGGTCAGCATCAGTGTGCATGTTGTCAATGTCAGACTGTCTGTTGGTGTGTCAGTAAAGCTGGGATGTGTGTGAGTGAGTGAGTGAGTGAGTGAGTGAGTGAGTGAGTGAGTGAGTGAGTGAGTGAGTGAGTGAGTGAGTGAGTGAGTGAGTGAGTGAATGAATGAGTGAGTGTTAGCTTGCTAACCAGGTCAGCTAAGCCAAAAGCCAAAAAGAAACGGGAAATACTGATTGATTTCCCACCAGCTCTTTTCCCCTGATACTGTAGTGCCTTCATTTTCAGAAAGCATTCAACAGTGAAAGCAAAAAAGAATTGTGTCGCGGTAATTAGAAAAAGTTGTCTAAACATGGTCCGATTCCATTCAACTTTCGCCGTCTTTGAGGGGTGTTAGTTAGTTAGTTTTTAGGGTGATAAGAAGCTGCCCTTCGACGGTTAGGCCGTTCAATGGTTAGGCTGAATACTAAATATACAAAGCTGAGCCACAATTACAAAGCAGAGGTACTGCTCAGGACTGTATATTTGCACAGGTGTCCGGTTATCTCTGCTTCTAATTTAAAGAAGACTGGAGAGGTGTCAACCAAGATGTCATGTGGGTGTGGGGATAGTGGGAGGAATGATGCTGTCCACTCATGGTCCATAGTCTTGTAATGAATGATTGTTAGATGTCGTTCACCCAATTTAGAGGGGATCCCATTCCATGCAACTGGTCACATGATCTAAACAAGGGTCACGATATGTACAGACGGAGGTAGAGAGCGTGGGATTAACATACATCGAAAGGGCCAGGGAGTAAATTGAGCCTTTTGTCAGCTGGCCCGGGAACAACGGTTGGAAACTAGCCATGTAGGCTAAAGCTGCCCCATCTACTGTGATACAGTCCATTAATGGGTAATGTCCACGTAATAATAAACTAATGATAAATACAAATAAATAGTACACAAAATCACAAATATGTGGTATGAGCCTGGTTTGAGTGATATACGACCCAAAGTGTTCCATATGCTCCCAGTTGTTTTGGGATTATAGGTATGCAAGCAGACACGTTGTGTGTGTGGGAGAACGAGGATCCATCTGAGCTCACGTCAAGTCAGTCAGGCAGAAAACCTGACCTTTTACATCGATAGAAAGAGGGAGGGGGAGGGGGGAGTAAAAAAAGGGTGAGAGATGAGTAAATATGATTCATGGTCAAAGAGGGAAGACAGGTGGAAGACAATTGAGAAGTGGGAGCTCAGAAAAATGTGAACGTGAGGATAAGAGAGATCGTGTGTGTGTGTGTGTGTGTGCGCGTGTGCGTGCGTGCGTGCGTGTTCATGTGCACAATGTGTCCTGACACTCTTTTGGACTTGTTGGTGGTGTCTGTTCCAGAAGTGCTCGTCCATAGGCATGAAGCCTTGAGCGGGTGCGATGGGGGGCCCATCATGTCACCCTCTGAGTTGGATGGTGTTGTCAGGGAGGTGAACACGCACTGATAAATCACACACATGTCTTCTCATCCAGGAGGGAACATTTCAGCCAAGCAGCAAGTAAGTCAGCCACCCGGGCCAGCGTCATGTTTTATTCTTAGCCAAAGCCCCTGGCGCTCTCACTACCTTTCGATATACACACATGCAGACAACCAGATCAAGACATATTTGCATATGCTCACATATTGACACTCACAAACACACACAGGTATAAGTATTACATACTTTGTGCCAGTAAAACGCTTTTGATCGACAGTCCCAGAATGCTAAAGCGGATTACGCTGGATTATGCCAGGACTACACAGTGACGACTGGGGAGTCTCCCTCATTGATACTGTGGAGTCTTTCTGCCTCCTCGGCCCCAGCAAGTTCAGCTCCCTCACCAAGGAAGCACATCAGAGGATGTTTCTCCTGCGGCAGCTGAAGAAGTTCCAAAAACCAAAGCCAGTGATGAAGTGCTGCTACTCCGCCATCATTGAGTCCACCCTCACCTCCTCCATCAACATCTGGAACGCTGCTGCTTCTGCTGCCAAGGGCAGGGGTAGACCTCAGCGTGTCATCCGATCCGCATAGAAGGTGATTGGCTGCGATCTGCCATCCCTTCTTCTACACCTCCAGGTTCCCGAGGCGAGCAGGAAGGATAGGGGCCGACCCCTCTCATCCCGGACATAAACACTTTGAATGACTTCCTGTCCGGTAAGAGGCTGAGGTCGGTTAAGACCAAAGCCTCACGCCACAAGATCAGTTTCTTCCCGTCTGTACTTTGTCACTAGTAGTTAGACACTGCTTCTGACACTGTTTTCTTATTTTTGACCCATTATTATTTATTATTATTATTATTATTATTATCTCTGTACTTTCATAGAGACAATAAACTGTATAGCTCATATTGAAAAACATATTTTTTATATATTTTATTGTGAATCTCTCAGCATTTTGAGTATACACTGTATATGTAAATTTTTGCTTGTATGTGTTAAACTACCTGGCAATAAACCTGATTCTGATTTACTAGATGAAAAATAATTGGTTTCTCCTCTGAAACCAATTACTAAAAAACACTATACAGAGCAACTACAATCAGAGTTATATCTTTGTATTGTTTTGACTGACAGGTGTGTGCTATGAAGAAAAGGGAAAAGATGCAATGTAAGATTATTCAGAATAATATGAGAAAAAAGTAAGATAACATATTTAACACATTTATTTCATTGTCCTGTACCTTTATGCTACAACTGGTCAGCAACAATGCTTGTCTAAAGTGTGCTTGTTTCATCAACATTAATCCATTATAAGCGTCATTTCTCATTATTTTAGGATTCTTAATTTAGTTTTAAGGTACATGCACATGCTGCACTTATTCCACTCTTGTTCTTTCTCAGTTGACAGTCTTACCACCGGGTACTTAGCAGAACAATTATTTTCTTTGTACCTGTCTCACCCTCTTGTACTCTTTTGGTACTCTCTCTCCAATGAACACAGGAACGACAACTCTGTACCTCTGGGCTTTGTCAACTAGCCCACGTCTCCAATGCTACAGACAGCTCTGCGTTTTCCTAGCAGCACCCTGTGGGCAGAGTTGCTAATTTGAAGTGTCCCTGAATGAGACAGCTCAGAGAAAGTATACGCTGGAGTCAGTAGAGGGGGTACTTACAATGCCTCCGCGCTCTAATACCCTTCCAGCTCCAACACAAAACGTGAGAGCTGTTTTTAGAAAGCCAAATTAACCTCACAGCGCCTGCTACTCGTGGTGTCCTAAAATAAACTCAGAAGGCGAGGACTCTACATTTTTAATGCCTGCACAATCCGTTTTGGGAAGCGAACGCGACAACTTCTCAAACAAAGCCAAACAGAAGACTACATGCTAAATATAGAGGTTCAGAAGGTGTCTAACCCAATGGTCTGTTTTCAATGATGTGTACAATCTTTGCCAGAGCCAGAGTCAAAAGTTTCTAATGAGCAATTGTCCTTATCTAACATCACTTTATGCCTTTATAGTTGTTTTTATGCTCAGTACCAGGTTAGGTATCTCGATAATCCTGGGTATCTTTGAATCCTACGTTTTAGAAGAATAGGAAATGCAATTGCCTTATTGCATGCATATTGATAATAAAGGGATATTTTTTATCTCAAAACGTCATGCACAAACATATGATTTCAATGTCCATGATCTGTTCAATTGACATTTGTGAGTACTTACCATACTGTATATACGTTTTATTTCCATTTACCCCTGTACTGGCTTATGTTGACTTTTAAAGCCTTAAATAACTTAGCGCTTGTAACTGCTCAATGTCAGGAAAAATTGTTTTCTTCATCAGTGATCAGATTGTGAGTCTGACTACCCAATGCGTAAGAGGCTAAATATGTTTGATTCCCATTAAACCATGCAAATGTTTTTACTTATTCAGACTGGTCAAAAGACAACAAATAAGATAATAACGCATGATCATGTTTTGTTTAGCCAAAGGCACCTGCTTTAATTAGCCACCAAGCACAGCCTATCATTATGTTCTAAAAATATCCTATCAGTCTTTCAATAAATGAGGCAACGTGCTTTGGCAGAGCTAGTTCAGAAGGACACCGCAGACACAGCATTATTAGTATCCACGTCACACCAATCAACCATTCGCGTACGCTCATTAGTTTAACGCGGCCTGCTTGAATCACAGGTAACTCACCACACTGCGCCAGTGATGCATCACACTATGCTCTTGTTTGTGCTGCGGTCCACCTTCACCACAGCGTAACCCTATTTCGGGTCAATTGATCAGTCTCTATCTGACAGGGGAATCTGCAGATATTTGCTCCCATGGCTGTTCACTGAGTGTTTGTATATGACCTCGGGCAGGAAAGTAATTCACAACAGCAGAACCTTGACACCAAAGTTCAATGTATTTCCATGTATGTAATAAACAGTTAAACATATCGTAAGTGGTGTCCAGACTGAACTTATTTAACTTTGATTTGGGGCTGTTTGACTGGCAGGTTACATAAAGTACATCTGAATGGATGCTGCCAATTCAGATACAATTTTTACAAACAGAAATTGTGGTACAAACAGTAATTTCGCTATTAGTTGCAAGGATGGATTTGAAAACAAAGCAGCACGAAGAGTATTTAAGCTCATCCATATTTCATAAGCAGATCAAAAAAGATAGTGTGTTCAGTCATATCAATCCAACAGAAACTGCTTCTATTTTTAGTTTTGGCCGTGTCAACAGAAGGCTGAAGATAACAAAGTGGGAGATGAGACATGTTCATGGTGTTCTGTTTTGTTGCTACCGCTCAATCCTATTTCTGTCATCGCAACCCAAAGCCCAAGAGATGTGACAGCCAACGGCAAAGCACAGCGAAAAGACCAAGACTAGGTGGAGAGAAAGGGACCACGAAAGATGAAGATCGAATAAGACAGGAAGACATGGACCTGGATACTGAAGCCAAAATGAAGCCAAAATGCCAGCAGGGATAAGACATTTGAGTCACAATTTAATTAAATGGAATGATTGCAAATTAAACAGTAAATGGAGGATGCATAAGTAAGAAACTTAAAGAGACACCAAGGTCATTACCATATTTTCAATTTCTGGGTTTAACAGAAGTTCAGCAAAATTCCTAGGCTAATAATTGTATCCTTAAGTGTCACAGGCGTAAAGGGGCTTCTGCACCACCCGCAAAGGCTCAGCCGACCCGACTGTCAAAGCGCTCCTAATCACCAATATTGTTTTGACCTGTTGGCTGTTGGTTTCTCCTTCATTCCATTATTTGATCTAAGTTGTATCAGAGATTTTGACATACTTAAGTAACACCTATTACGTTTTCTCACTAAATTTGAGTAAGAACCCTTATTTGATTGAACCCGGGCCCCTGTGGTAAGGACTGGCCTTCAGTGATATGCACTCTTTGCCAGGTGAGCTACCAGGGCACCCTCGGAAAGAACAGTTTTGACCCTGGGTCCAGTGGTGGAAACACGGTGAGTTCCTGGGGAAAGTTCCTGGTTCCTGGGGAACGTTTCTGCGGTGGAAACGTGGCTTTAAATCCACTTTATCCCGTTTTATAAATTACCACACCTGTAATTGAGGGTATGGAAGAGCAATGAGACGATTTTGTGTACTAATATGGCTTTATTATTTATTCAGATTTGGTGATGAAAAAATTGTGTTGTCTGAATTGACACACATTGAAAAATTGCTACACACAAACGCTCACACAGGCAGAGCAAATTGGTGATATTCAGACTGTAAAGTTGTACCCATGTTATCTAGTACTCAAAGGTACTCAAAGGTTAAATTCAAGGACATTTATGTTTGCTATTGGTGATATTCAGACTGTAAAGTTGTACCCATGTTATCTATACTTTGCAGTGCCATCTGTAAGAAGAGGGGGTTGACCCACAGTGGCCTCATCTCATGCACATTTACATGGTTTTATTATTACGTTGACCTGTTTTGGGGGCAGGCTGTATTATTGCACTACATTGGTCTCATTGTTTTGAACATCATTCGTAATATCTGACAGTCCATATTAGGAAGCGCAAAATATTCAGCCTTGGGCTTGCCATGCTCTTCTCTCTGAATGGAAGCAATTTTGTCTTGACCTCAGTTTCCACTTCTGTGCCAGGCACAAAGAGCAGTGTTAAACAGCAGTTCCAGCAACGCATCCTTTTTATTAACAGTATTTACATTTCATGCTTGTTTAATTAATTTCTCATTAAATTGAGCAAGTGTTTTCAGAATCTTAAGTAGATGTTCTCTTATGAGTTGCTTATTTGATACCAGGTTATACATAGATTTGTGCAATTAGCTAAACCGATATTGCATCAAAGAAATAGCAGGGTGCATATGAATTACTCACTCAGGGAAATTGATCTCTGCATATCTGATTAGCCAGCAACATTTACATAATCAGGTATGCCTTTCGGGATACTTGATAGATAAACATGTTAATAAATCTAAATAGTTATCAGCGTAAACACTGGCAAAGTAAAAGGATTTAGCCACTGGAAGAGCCAGTAGCAGTTTATTAGTGATATTGTCTCTTTATCAAAACACAAGATGAGTAGACAGGATAGTACGACCTCATAGTTTAGCTAAAGGAAGACAATTAACAAGGATTATATTTATCGTCTCATTAATTGTGTCTGCACTTCTTAACAATAGTGTAGATCAGTAGATATGTGTAGATTTTCACCCACACACACTCATGTGCTACTGAATGCATAAACACAGTCAATCAGAATGGCGCATTGAATGTGGCAATCGAAAATAGGAAATCTATAAATTGAATATCTCAGACAAATCTTCTTAGCTGGTCCATGGGGGTAATTGACACACTACTGTGAATTATAAATGCAAATATGAGTTTGCCATACCTGCACAGTCCTCAGCCCATCGGCATAGACACATCACACAAATCGAATCTTATATGCTTCAGACAGTAAACTCCAATATGAGATTTGGGATGCGTGTCCTCAGTGAATGGGAGGGTTAGAATTGAACGCATCCCTCGCCATCCTTCTTGGCTTGATACACATTCTGAAGGTACTCTCAAAATCACAAGAAAAAGAAAAGCCATGCTTTAGGCCAGGGCATCCTGCAGAAGGGTAAACTCAACTACCTTGTGCCTGTGGAACCAGGACAGGGGCTCACCAGAGCCAGCAGCTTCCATTAACTAGTAACTGTAGATCAAGAGAGTCAACATAAATATAAATTCCTTTCACTTTCAATATCAGTTGTAATGGTATTTTTTATTTTAAAGTAATAAGATCTTAACAAAAATGACTTATTTCATAACATTTTCAGTCTAATTAGAGCACAGAAGTGTTTACATGTTCCGGCTATGCTGGCATGGCCCGTTATTTGTTGTTTCTTCTCTCAGCTGTTCTAGTGATCTTGACATTTCTTGCAGCACTAATGACACCAAGTCCACTGTCTGGTGGTGGCTTGTGGAGGACGTTTTGAAAGGCATGCAAACTGTTTTATTTATTTACTGGTTTTGTTTTCGTGCTTGTCAACAAAAGGCCGCTGTTGATGTGATCGTGCCTGCACTTGTTCTATATTTAGAAATATAAAATATAAAATTGCTCGAATCAGCTGTAAATATTTTAGGTACTGGAGTAACTCGTCTATAAGCTTCGTCACTTTTTTAAATATAGCTTCACGTCCACAACAAACAAATAATTAAGTGGCACATTTATGATTAAGCACACACATTTATGAATAAGCACACACATTTATGATTAAGCACACACATTTATGAATAAGCACACACATTTATGAGTAGGCCCACACATGTTTCCTTAACTGATTTGTGAGCTCCAATTCAGGGTTCAATACAACTTTGGACAACATTCTGATCAGGAGTCATTGTCCGTTAAATTCACCAGATTTGTTTTTAAAAAGCACTGATCAAAAATTTTATCATTAAAAAATAAAAGAATAATAAAAGCATCAAAATGTGAGCAAGAGCAAAATATGTAAACTCCTAATATTTAGGCGGTGGACAGTAAAGCGGTCCTGAGTAGATAATACATACTGTAATTATGAATAGAGGGCAATGTAGCAAGACGTAATCGCCATAGCCGTGTAACTGGTACAGACAACAAAAGAATAAAGGTTCACAGGGGTGAAGGGTTGATGAATGCCGGTGGGGGCACAGCGACCCAAATCCAGAACCACAGGTGGTCAAACAGGGCTTGGCGGACGAAATAGCCAATCTGTCTTGTGATTGTTGTTGGCCCCGTTTCCACTGAAAAAAAATACATTATTTCTTTTCACATAACTTTCTACTGCATCTCTTTTTCTAATAACGTAGCATGTCCTTCTACAGACCCCCAAGAAATAGCTCCAACGACTTTCATCCAGCAAATTTTTTAACCAATTGGATAACACTGCAAACTTGGCTAGGGCTGTATAACAGCAATTCATTTCAGATAACTGACACTTAAAATAAAAGCCAAACTCTAAGAAGAAGTTGCAACTCATTTCTCCCACCTGCGCTCTTTCAGTCCTTCCAGTTGTTCTCTGCTACCCTGATTCCATTTGTGTAATTAACATCTGACACCAGTATGGAAGCAGTGGTGGCTCAAACCAAACCTAATTGCTTCATGCTGAATCAAGCTAAATTAAATGGTGTCAAGTGTGTTGCTTCTCATGAGCACAAACTCAGGTTCAACTGATCTGTGGCATTAATTAGTAATTAATAAGTAATTATAAGTAAGTAATTATGGCCTGTACCCTATAGACTTGCCCATCACAGTCCTTGGAGATCAAACTCTCCTGCAAAGTTGGAGCTTCAGGAGAAGTGTGACTCTCCTTGGACATCTTTTGGTGCGACACCTCACGCAAATAGCTGTTGATTGACATTGAGAGTTGCTTGGCACAACCTTAAGAAAAGCATAACAGCTAAATCACTGGTGAAGTGCAGCTCACCGCTACGGTCATAGGACTATCCCTCTTCTGGAGGAACGTGGCGAGAGGCAAGCAGATCGATGATTGCGGAGTCTAGGAAGGGGCTCTGTAGTTTTATTTTACTCTGTTGGTTAACCTCACATATTTTATTGTTTTTATTGAAATAACAGCACAACCATAGTTTTGTTGGGGAAAAAAAGAGAAAGGTGCAACGTGGAACGTACATTATTCATCAACTTTGCTACATGTGACATTTTCAGCTCCTAGCTTGCTGGCCTCAATGAATCAGAGGTAATGGTTGAGGTGAGTTGAAAAAGATGGGATTAGAGTGGAAGAAATTAGCACGGTAGAAACCTCATTAGTTGGACTGTGTAAGGGAAAATGTTGACATCCTCACGGATGTTCAAGCCTAAACTGCTGTTCCGATGTGAGGGAAGGGTCCGATTGAAGGCCTGGTCACAAAAGAGACAGTATGTGCCTTTTGGAGACACTGAAGGCTAGAGTTTGGTGTCTTATCCATAACATAAAGTTATGTCTAAGTGTCCTATGTACATGTCCTTATTAATGCTGATTACGTCCACTCTCCTCCACCTTGACCAATGGGAGGATTGTTTGTTTATCTTATCCGAAATATTCTTTTCAACCTTGTCAACTGATCAGGACTTACTACGTTGTTAGACTGAACTAACTGTAGTAATTTCTCTGTGTACAGACCTGCACTCTGTAGTCATTAATAAAATTGTGCTTGGTCATTGCTTGTTCCCTTCCCTCTGTTGAAATGGTTATTCTCTGTGAAACAGTTAAAATATCCTTGACAATTGTCACGGAGGTGGGGGAGCGAGTGGGAGAAGAGGGGTGTACTCTCTTGGGCACTTGGGACCATGCTCCATGTTTACATACAGTGTTTGCATGTACAGTGGCAGCGGGATGAGGATAAAACACAATTCTATTTTTTTTCTCGATGCCTATTCAGCCATTGGTTTGTGTCTTCATTGATACTGTGTGTGTTCACACCATTCATAGTCCAATGTATGTCCTCTCAACATGTTTTAGCTGTGAACCGGATTGACTCATTTTCATTCAACTATGCTTTTAGGGATGCTTAGCTAGCCCACAGACATCAGCTTTAATACTGTGTTCAAAACCTCATTCAGACTGGCAGTCTGCAGGACGGAACACTGTCTCTAGGCCGGAGAATGCCTCTGCTCCACGTTGGGCCACCCAGAACACAAAGGGGATGCAAGACTGCCGTGTCCCCCAGGTGTTTAGCAAATCAGACGCCCTGTGAGCATTCACACACACACACACACACACACACACACACACACAGACACACACACACACACACACACACACACACACACACACACACACACACACACGCGCGCGCACACACACACACACACACACACACACACACACGCACACATTATCACTCATATACACACATTAACACACACAATAAGCCTACACAAAAAAGCCAACCCATCACATAATTGCACTTAATATGTTCAAAAAAGAATTTAAAGAATTAAAGGAAGTTAAAATAACTATTAAAAGCTTGTGTATATCTGCTGGTAGACCCATCTCCTCATGTGTAGACCAAAGGGGCCTGACAGACATAAAAAGCAACTCTGAATTTCTGGTTATACATCCATGTTTTTGCTCCCACTCAGAGTGACCGGAGGGCAACATGGGTTACTGAATACAGTACTAGCTGATGGCCAAGTAATACCAAAGCTCTAGCAACTTCTAAAGATAGCCTAGCGTGAGGCATGCCCAGGTTGTCATGGGGACACATCTCTCAAGGGACTCAGCAGAACTACTCAGGCGTTCAAAATGTTAAAAGTTTTTTAACCTCTGAAGTCCTGGTGATCGTGGGGGTGCACTGCAAGCATTCCTTTGCCCAAGTCATTCTTTATTTATTGATCCATGTGCAGCTGCAGTTTAATGCTTGCTTGCCTTGTAATATAAAAAATCTAAACTACAAAACTGCTCACTGATATGCAGGATATTGAAAGTGGCTTTAAGCACATAACACTGAAATCTACAGACCCTTATCCGAAACATGGTGCGGATTCTATTTCCATCCAGTCGCTATTGTGAGTGCTGCTTTTCGTACTACGATATTTCGGAATTCTGCAAATGCCATTTCTAATCTAGATTTAGAGCACTTAAATTCTTCTTTTTATGTTTTTGACTTTTGTGATGGGTATATCATACACTCTCAATGGCCACATGAGCTGGAGTAGTGAACTGTAGGCACTCTAGCTTTAGCTTTCCTGGTAACCACAACTTCTCAATGCTCTCTGGGCCTTTGTTAAATGATATTCCTCAACCTGCTCTGAATCTTTAAAGGTAACATCATGCCATTTTCCCAGACTTTTAACAGGCTTTTCGATCACAGTAAACATTTGATTCTCATTTCTGGAGAATATTTTTTGCACAATTTTCTCTGGCACGCTTCTAGATTGGCTTGGTTTTATTGCACTTTAGCATATTTAAGGTTACTGATTAAGTTTAAGTTTAAGGTTAAGTTTACTTAGTAGTCGTATAGTACAAGAAGCAGTTATTTTCAATATTGTCCATATATCCTCGAATGGGAGGAAGGTGTTGCCCTAACCTTAACCCTTGCCCATTTGGATGCTCGGATAATTACTTCCATGTCCATGAGAGGGTGAGAGGTTAAGATTCTACATCCGGCCATGATGCCTGCCAATCTCCAGAAACAACCGTGTTGTGACCAATTTTGAGTGACCTCTCCCTCACTCAACATTAAGCAAGCAAATTGGTTGGAACTCGCTAATGCCACCAAAATATTTATCTTTGTGAATAAGCACTCCACTAGCTAGATGCCACGCGCTGGTCATAATTTGCTTTTCCCAAGCTACCTTCATTGTTTCAAAGAAAACGTAAGACATCAGGTGCATTTTTGTACGGTCTCTAAGTCCTGGTGCCGATTCGGCTATCGCACGCCTAACTGCATTTTCCACTTCTTTCCATTTTGGAGGGCTGGTGCCCATTTGTTCCTCCTCTCTTATCAGTTTCCTTTAGGTGGTTTTCCAGTTCCTGTTTGGTTGCGGTCTTTGTAAAATGAATTCCCTGCTTGTTTTTTTTTCTTTCGGTTTCTCTGTAGGTTCTTGACTTGGCTCTCCTCGGTGTTGACGAACATTTATTTAAACTGTCAGTCCCCAATGACTACCTTTCAAATTTCAGACACCTTTTTTCCATTGCTTTTTTTAATGGCCTTCTTTGTTTTTATAAGCTTGTTGAGCTCTTGTTGCCTCCTTAATGTTTTTGGTTCCACCAGTGTTTTCTCCAAGTTTCTCCTACAACCCAAATCTCTCCTTTCCATAGAATCATGTGACATCCCCTATTTTCCCTTTCACCTGGGCCCCTGAGTTGTTCAAGTGTCTTTGAGTCTATGGCAATAGAGTACCAAAGCTTCTTTTCAGTGTCAGATGGCCACTCCACTTTAGGTTTTTAACCACTGAGCTCGTCCTTGGATATTTTATTTGGCTGATTGGGCTCCACCACCTATCACCTTGCTTCTTGTGCTCGTTGCGATGGCTAGGGTCCAAACGGTGATATTAATATGTGAGTCACTCCCCCCCCCCCCCCCCCCCTTTCCAGACTCTAGGGGTATTTTCACTTTAGTTATCTTCTTGGCGCCTTTTTGCGGGGGCACTCAGTCCACTGATTACAGTGTTTAGGGCTGCAGACACGAGTTGCTAGCCCATGTCGGCCCCATTGGGGTCTATTCCCTCCGGTCAGCTGTCTCTCCAATCTGTCACAAGGACTTTCCCTTGTTGTCAGTTGGCCCATTCACAACAGTCACCAGAAAACCATCTGGATGGGACATTTCAAAATACACAGGATACGGTGTTATGATGATCCATAATGAATCTCTTCTGCGCTCTACATCTATCTCATCCTCTCTTTTTCCGCTTCACTCTCTGTCCACTGCCCCCCCCCCCCCCCCTCCATCTATTTCTTCCTTTGATGGAGGCTTGGGACAGCAGAGCACTTAAGGGATAAGTAGAGGGCCACTCTGCATTGAGCTGTGAAAATCAAGGCCTGAGGGTCTTACTCATTTTTTTTCAAACACTGCAACCCATTACAACTGAAGACAGCTTTTATGCTGAGAGGTAAGAGGGCACATTCTGAATCCCGAATGCTCAGCAACACCAAAGCACATCACCTCACTAATTTAAGGGAGAGATGCTATTTTTACCTTATCCTGGAGTTACCCCGCAGTACAGTAGTTTATCTGGACGTGGGGTTTCTAGCCTGTAACAAAGTAACAACATGAACATGACCATAGCGTATGTATTATACCCTATGGACTCTTACAGACAGTCAATTTGAGTCAATTCATTGTGGGGTGCCACACAATTTCAGAACGCCATCCAGTGGGAGCACACAGCCTCTAAGCCTCCTTAATGCTTTCCTCTCCTCCTTGCTCACAGTGACATAGCACAGGCTATAATTTTGTGAGGTTTTTACACGAGTGAGTGTGTTTTAAAGCTTGTGTTAACAGCAAGGAAAGCAACTCTGTGTTCATTCATCATACATGCGTATCAGCTTGTATCAAATCAGGACGGTGAATGTGCAGGTTAATATCAGCGTGTGTGTGTGTGTGAGTGTGTGTGTGTGTGTGAGTGTGTGTGTGTGTGTGTGTGTGTGTCATCACATCTACTTGATGGTTTACTCCAATACACGTTCTGTTTGCTTGCAAGTGTAGGTTTACCCGTCGTAGCGTGTCTGAAAGTGAACACGCTAAATCCAGATGATGCATTCCTAATTGATGCAGTTGACATCAGATCATCAGGGCTTAGTCTGTCTGGAAGTCTGTCTGTGACTGCTCCCTGATAGTGTTAATGCATCAGCAGAGGTCCCCTCTAAAATTCTGCCGGACTCCATATCCAGCCCTCACCCCCCCCTCTCTCTCTCTCTCTCTCTCTCTCTCTCTCTCTCTCTCTCTCTCTCTCTCTCTCTCTCTCTCTCTCTCTCTCTCTCTCTCACTCTCTCTCTCTGCCTCACTCACTCCTCACTCCCTCACTCACTGTTTATCTTACTCCACCGCACGCACACACAATCTCTCTCTCCCTGACTACGCTTCGCTGCCCCCGCCCCCTTCCACTTCATTCAGCAGCTCATCTCTGACTACACACGTGGTCACGTTTTGCTTCATACTTTTCCATTGGAGCGGAGCCATCTTTGGGGATTTAACAGCACAACAGCACTCGTAGACAAACACACACACAGAAAGAGACACACATTCTCCAGCTCAAACATAGTAGGTGTGTGCTCTAAACGGAAGATGCCTATTGTGCTTGACAAACACTCTCACAAAGCCCTCTGTTGTGCTTCCCGTGTGTCCTTAACCTGCCACGGCCGATTGTTGAAGCGGGGGCGAGATATCGCGGCATGCTTTTCACAACCAAGTCAAGCATGCACTAGCAGCAGAGGAGGAATTGACCCGAGAGGCAGCAGGCATGCCAGTACTCCTATGTACAGTGTGAATACACTTGGCTATAAGAATAGAGTAGGACAAAAAAGAAGACATATGTGTATGCCGTAGTTATTTCTACGACACTGACGTCCCTCATCCTTTATCGCACTCTTCTGCTCTCCCAGCTTTCAAGCTTTCATTCAACTATTAGTTTGCCTCTGGCTGTTTCTGGAGGTGCTCTAAAAATAGAGGTAGTTCCACTGCACGTGTGTGAGAGATTTCCTTTTTACGCTCTTGCACACACCCACACACACGCGCTCTCTCTCTCTCTCTCTCTCTCTCTCTCTCTCTCTCTCTTTCTCTCTCTGTCTTTCTCTCTATACGCTTCATTCAAACATCCTCCTCACTAATTAATTATTTCCGCTTCATCGAAGATAGGGGAGGCTGTAGAGGAGGGATATTAGATGAATGTATCTCAAATAAATTTTCATTAGTTTTAATCCTGGCTTCTTAAACCTAATAAAGCATCCCTTATATTTTTATATTGCAACACTTTCTAATCCAAAGATAGCATATTACGCAGCCCAAATGCACAGCTGTCTGGCTGCTTCCTTTAACCAAAATATATTTCCAGTATGATTACGTAATGTTTTATATATGTGTTTAATGGAATGTGCGTGTTATTGCATACCATGGGCATCAGGAAGTAGAGCATAAGGGCATCTAATGTCATTTAGTCTAATGCCTTTCCCACGGAAGTGGGATGGTTTAGTTTTTCCAGGAGGAATTAAATGGGTTGGTCTATAGCCATGTCAAACAAAAACAGAATTAGTGGGCTATAGTCAGCTTGCAGTGGTGGGGCTGCGACGCAATTACTGTACTGTACATGACAGGTTGTAAGCTCTGAGCTAATGGAAAGTCTGTGTTGTTGGGAAATCGATGCCAATGAAAACATAGCGGTCGGCGAGATGGACAAGATGGTCTAGGGAGGGTGAGATAGTGGAGCTATGGAGTGCCTCTGTCGCGGACGCAGTGCTGAGACGAGGGACAAGTAAAGCAGAAAGGCTCCCTACGCTATGATGCCATGCAGACAGTAATGACATGAACGTACATTTTCACCAAGCAGAAGCACCAAGCTTTCTCTGTGATAGAGTTACCAGAGCATGTGTGAAATTGTCACGCAGCGACTATGTTTGACGGTTGAGAGAGGGCACTGTAACGGTGAGCGACATATCGACAAACACTCCACAGATCTGGTGTCAGAAGTGGTTTGTCAGCAGAGAGATGTGAAGAGTGGCTACTTTGATACATAAGCAGACGACTTGTTGCTTTAGCACTCTTCCAGATAAATGTTCCCAGGCACTTTACACTCACTGTCTCCCCTGATCAGTGTCAACAATTTGTTTCTTTGTGTGTGTGGCTGAGTGATCTGTCCTTTGAATTACTCTGGCGGTGTCTGCGTGTACACACCTGATAGTGTGAGTGCTGGCTGCAGCACGACCTGTGCGTGCATTCCATCATTGCTTTGTGAGTCACCCTTCTCCCAAGTTCCTCCATTCCCTAAACTGTGCGAGTCGCATGCTGTGAATCTCTTCACTTGTTGGAAATATTAGTTCGATGTCACTCGATCTTGCCAAAGGATTTAAGGGGGGGGGGGGGGGGGGGGGGGCATAGAGGACCCTACTTGGAGACACACGGGGGCCAAATCAGGGAGGTCGCCATGTCACCATGGAACTTGGTGCACTGCAGTGATGAACACACCGGAGCACAGGCAATTATCTAAACTGGTCCCTCACTGTGTGGAATCATGTGCTGTGAACCTCTTCACTCGCCTAATCAGATGTCACTCAATCCTGCCAAGAGATTGAAGGGGAAATCATACCGCTCATCTAGAGAGAGAGAGAGAGAGAGAGAGAGAGAGAGAGAGAGAGAGAGAGAGAGAGAGAGAGAGAGAGAGAGAGATGCTGCTGTTAAAATCCCAGCATGGGATGGGGGCATTGCTGATATAGAGGACCCTACCAGGAGACACACGGGGGCAAATCAAAGAGATCTCCATGTCACCATGCGCCGTGGTGAGCGTTTCCCCGTTGACTAACAATCCAGAGCACGGCCAACAGAGCACAACGATCACACATACCAGAACATGGTGTGTCATTCTAGTCACTCTTTTACTATTACACACACTTCGTTGCCAAATAATAGCTTCTTTTTTTTTTGCCTTTGATGTTCTCATGGGGAATCCGCAGCTTCGACAGTGTCGAGAGAGTTTTTCTGCTCATAATCGTCCCCAATCGCAGCCCCTCCCACTGACCCACATTTATCTTAATTCCATTAATTAGATCAGGGCCATGGTTCTGATCCACATGCGAGTGTGGCCTGCTTTAAATTTCCGGCAGGACCAAGAGATGAGCTTTATTATGATGTACAATGGACTGTCAGCGTGACACAACTCTGCTGATGTTGCCACTGTATGGATCCAAAGAAGTAGATCTATTTTGGCTGGGTGGAGAAAAATGTAAACCCGACAAAGGGCAGGATAACTGACTTACCATTCAACAGGATGAAACCATTTATGTGAGCAGCAATGCCATTTCTTTTCGATAGCAGACTGTTAAGTCTCACCGCGATACACGTTCCATGCCGGTTCAAGGTCACCACATCATCAAATCGTCTAGTTGTAAAGAGTGTGAGGAATAACCTGTCAAAGGGAAGAACCGATGGGTGAGGAGCATGACCCTTGGAGAACATGCTTCTGTTAGCCTCATCCTGTGCGCACGTTTGTGCAGTTGAATTGATTTGAGCATTTGATCCCTGTATTACACTGCCTTTCCTGAAAGGCTTGCTTGGATGGTTGGCCGTGAGTGCTGATTCAAATCATGAAGCTTTGTTTTAGTTTTTTTACTTTTCGGTCTGCTGTCAGCTCAGTTATTATTTACATAACATTTTTCCCACTGAACTTGCCAACCAAGCCCATCTCTCAATGAAATTTAATTTCAAAAGATGCACACGTATGCTTGCAGCAATATTCACTTTCCATTTTTCCTTACAATGGCACATTCTGATTTTGGTAAAACTTCATAATAAAATGTTTTAGTCATTACAGTTGAGTGTCAAGTCCCTGTTTCACAGCCAGTGCAAAAGAACAAATGCACACTTTTAAAACACAGATGGTTGTGTTTTCGTCGCAAAGACTACAAACAAAAAGGGTTAATAGCCGAATAGCCGAGCACATGCATGACCTCACCTCGACCCCTCACACATATACATATTATCACCATAAAACCAAACTATGGTTAACGTAAGATGTTGTTAAAATAATCCATAACTTATTGTCATTATATCAGAACGATGTCCAAATTAGGCTGGTGGTTAGTTAGAGTTATTCTGATTCTAAGGTCTTCATCTCATGCAAGTCGTGACCTCAACAAAGTCAGAATGTTGAATTAACCACATTTTGTCCATCTTGACAACTTTTAATTTGCTATTTTATCACTTTATAAGTTTAAATTAAATTTAGACCCAGATTCAACTTCATTGTCTGTGGAAATCAAAGCAGCAGCAGAACAGGCCGTCCAAAGTAAAAATTGCTGTCAATGCGATGGATAAATCCAGTGATTAAAGGGGTTACTGGGATTTTAAAGCATAGCCTATATGCAACCAAATCCCTACACACACATACACGTTCATATCGTTGACAGCAGCAGTAACACGCCTCGACGATGCTAATATTATCATCCTGCTGTGTAAGATTAGGTAGACCACCTGTCCATGTTGACTTTGACAAGTTGACATTTTCTCTCAGTAGATTTGTTTAAATCTATCTGAGCCTCTGCCTGATTTCCCTTAATCTTTCAGAAATCGCTCTACTGAACAAACCATAATGAAAATGCATGTAAGATCAAGTCTATAAAAATATTTTGGGGGAATTATTGTTGAGTCAAATATTTGGAATTATATTTCAAATAATTAAAATATTTATGAAAGTGTCTTATGAAGGGCTAATTAAGTTGCTATAGATTCCATAGGTTGATATATTATATTAGTTTATATAAATCCAAATCAATGTATGATCGAATGCTTGTAAATGCACGGATAATGATTACTGTGCAGTTGACAAAGGTCTTCTGGCACGGAGACTATGGGGCCCACTCAGGCTTTTTCATACTTCTGGAACAAACTACATACTGCCACCCACCATAAAAATCCAAATTAAACTGCCACCCAAAGGCTTCCACATAAATGCATTATAGCTTTTGAAAGATAACAAACCCAGCCTGTAAAAAAAAAATATTCTTTCAAGTTTAACAGCCTCTATATTTCTGGTTTTCCTTGAATGGGGTGTACTTGCCAACCGAAAATATCAATGCTCTGAGTGTGAAATCTGTAAGGGGCTTTGAATGTAGGAGAGCGACAGCATATCAATTCAAAGCATAGCCATGTGAGGTTACGAGTCCTTTGCTTTTCTTCAAGTTCACTGAAAAGTTTGAGTTTTCTTATGAATAAAAGACCCATTCTCTATATTTGCCACACATCACATATATGATGGAGCACAATTGATCCAAAGACTTGAGCGGCCACCCTATTGGATTTCATGAGACCAGAGTCCGATAACATTTGGATTGGCAAATCAATATAGACAGTTCATCAAAAGCATATGGATTCCATTTGAATTATTTATTGATCTGTGTCATTGATACGGTGACTTCATTTAGATGTTGAGTAATTTTGATTGTGTTACATTAGTTTCCTGTTTATTGGATACAACTCTGTTTTACTACTATTATTATTGTACAATTATTGTAAATTTGTTTTGAAATATTTAAATATTAGGGTTGTTCTTTTTAAAAAATTTTGATTAGTAATATTCTAGACATAAATCACACGTACATGTACAGTTTGTTTTATTTGATGTTCTGTTTTGAAAGGCCTTTTGTATAGATTATGAATGGATGATGTGCAATTTATTCAAACAATATGTAATTTGGTTAACTGGTATGTCATGCATGTTTTAATGTTCTGCAAATGCATATAGAAAACACATCCTTGGTTCTGTTCAATGAAAGCAGCTGTATTCTTGCAATATCGCAACATCATAGCCTTTGCTTTTTCCATCCCACCTTTCTTGACAACATCATCTGAAGAGACACCCTGCCTGCTAGCACAAAGACATAGGAGGATATATAATTTGGGCATCACCTGTCACGAAACGTGCCGATAGCAGCACCTGAACAGGCCACTTAATTCAATTTTCTCTTCACCCAAAATAGGCATGCTCAATCATTACTTGCTGTTCAATTATGATTGTGATGAATGAACAGAGGGGCCACCATCGGGCTGTGATTAAGACTACCCACAACTAATCAGTACATCGGAGGACAGACAAACACACACAGTACACCCCCTGTAATGCCATCAAACCCATCCATAAGGAGAATCCCTGTAACAACCACCGTAAACACGAAGCACTGGGCAGGAAGAGAAGGATGTCATGAAAGGGGAACTGATCAGACACAGGAATCAGCTGCAGAGTGTTCCTTGCCTTCCGTTTCTATGGGATTAGTGCCTCCCTCAGCAGAAACAGTCATTCAAGTCCACGCTATGAATAAAGCATATGGCTGCTCATGTTACATGTACTTTAAGTACATTATGTGGGTCAAACCTACTCGTGTGAGTATGCACATCTTGGTGTGAATACAGGCAGAGAATTAGATGACCTGGGTTTATCAACAGAGTAACAAAAAGAATGGTGGTTGAAAGTCAAATAATAAAAAAAGGATCATTTATTTATATGAAAGCAACCATTGCTCAAGTCCATCCCTTTGTTAAATGCTTGTTTTCTGTGAAGGAGTGAAAATATCTGTGATACTCATATGTCTTGGTAAGCAACAGGCTGTTTTCTGTAAGCAGACAATCAAACATAAGTATGTGGGCCAATACAGTGCTCCCCTGTGTCTAGACACCAGGTTTGTACTTTAGGTTTGTTGCAGTTAACACCTCTACAAAGATTGCAAAAATAATTTGAGTATCGTTTCACATGACATGTATTTATTGCTTCTAGCCACAGCACTCAACCGTTAACCCGCTGTCACGTTGCAAAACGTTAGAGGCTTATGTTTACTGTTTGCTGAATTGGCAGCACATTTGGTTGAGTCGGCTTCCATGTAATTATTCCTAGTTATGTATGAATGATTTTCTCACCTTACTGAGGACGCATGTACCATGAATGCAAATAGACCATGCGTCATCCCCCCGTAGTGTAGGCCGAGTCTTAATGTAAACACATAGCATGATACTTTGTTGTCGAAAACTTAGCTTGCTGTAAAGAAAAATCCAATGTGCAACTTTTATTCTAGAACTTATTGACATCTGCTAAGCAAATGTCCTGGATCATATAGATCCATAGAGTTCTCTGCAAGAAGGTAAATAAATCAGCACTCTAGGTCTGTATTGCATCAAGTTATTTATTCAATGTATCTGAAAAAAAGTCTCACTTGATTCTCTAACTCGCCTGTTGAACGGAGTAAAGAGAAAAACAACCTTTTCCTTTCCTTTTGAGGCAGAACTCAGGGAATACCAGTTAGCCTCGGAGCGCCATTTCACATAGTTCACAGTACTGACATAAGCAGCTTTAGCTGACCCATTGTTCCTTGCTGTACACAGACACTTAGGCCAAGCTGTTGGAAATAAAATAAAATTTTACTTTTGTTTCTGGTGAATTTATTCTTGATATCTGCCTTGATGGTGAGGATTACAAAAGGGATATTTAATACATGTACTGTAAATCCACCAGGTTTGCAACATTTCTATACATTTTTCAACAACCATTTATGCAACAGCAAAGAGTCAACTACTTGAACTTTTTGTCATGTTCCTCAAACCATTTCTGAACAATTTGCAGTGACAGGGCTCATTATCCTGCTGAAAGAGGACCCTGCCATCAGTGAATACCGTTGCCATGAAGGGGTACAATTGTTCTGCAACAATGTTTAGGTATGTGGTACCTGTCAAAGTAACAAACACATGAATCAGGACCTAAGGTTTCCCAGCACAACATTGCCCAGAGCATCACACTGCCTCTGCCAGTTTGCCTTCTTAACATAGTGCATCCTTTCGGTGGTGGACAGGAGTCAGCATGGGCACTCTGATCTGGGAACTCCCCACAAGACCTGCCATTTTGGAGATGCTCTGAGCCGGTCGTCTATCCATCACAGTTTGGCCCTTGTCAAAGTCCCTCAAATCCTTACACTTGCCCAATTCCCACCTTCACCTGTCGATGGTTTAAATGTAGTGGCTGATCAGTGCATTTTGACTAATTATGCTGTTGTTTTTATCATCTGTGAAAACATATCAACCCAGGAGAAAGAAATGATTGGCCCTGTCTCTCCAGTAGTTTAAAGGACACCTTTGTATGAAGGAGCGGGAGATGGTGTCTGTTTGAGTTTGTGTGGCGTGTTGTGTGGATGTACTTCAATTATAGGCTAGGAACTGCATAACATAACTATGAATTCCATTAATAAAGACATGACGATTAGAGTTAAAAGGTTATTTGTAATTTGTACAGGGCAGCAGCTCATGCATTAGCTCATGTGTGCTGGTATTAGATGCGTTCCCCAGGTAGGGGAATCTTCAGATGTGCTCTCGTCACAATTCACAAGCCTAGCGGATTAACGGATGATCTCACCTTGGTCCCACCCCCGCACTCTCTTAAATATTTAAGAGTCCCACAGGGGCAGGTGTAGGAGGTCGAGGGTATCATTGCCATTCGTGTCGTTTTCATCTCTGTCTCCTTTGTTCAACATGCATGGGGAGAGGGTGAAGAGACTGTCTGCAGACCATAATGACACCTTAAAGCACTTAGCAATGTGACCTGTTCAGTATCTTTGATTCTTACAAAAAGGGGCAAAGTGTTCCCTAATCAAGTCTGCCACTGAGTGACAGCTTATCAAAGAGATGGTTTAAGGGTTCAAGCACTTAGCGAGTCCCCACGGCCAACCTTACAACCCGAGAAAAAAAGTTGACAATCAATTATTGTCTTTACAAGATAATCTAATTATTGTTTGTAGCACACAGGTGACTTTTCTTTAATGGTTGGCTTTGTACCCTCACAAAGTGCACTTGCCTCGTTACCCCCTTCTACAGATGGCAATTCGGTTCAATTAACCTGAATAATTTTGCAACTATTTATATATATATATAAACACACACACACACACACATAGGGAGAGAGAGAACCCTTTAAAGAAAAACAAGATTAACAGGCAAATGACAAGGCCGTTTGTTTATGAACAGAAATGTATACTTTTTAGCGTGTATGTATGTATGTATGTATGTATGTATGGTTGAGTTGAAAGAACTGAAAGAGGAGGCCAAACGTTTGAGGGTGGTTGATGATTTTCATTTTACTCATCAGCATCCATGAAGCAAAACAAGAATGCATAGCACTCAGTGTGCACTGTGTGCTGACAGAAGCCTTTAAGGTTCCCTGGACCACGAAGGGAAGGCCAGGGGATGGAAGAGGAGAAACAAGTAGAGATCCTTCAGATCCTGGCTTTAGTGAGGGTCTGTGTCAACAGATGGAAACAAGCGACGATGGTGTCAATTTACCCAAAAAATGTTTATAATTGATAGTTCTAAAATAGAATGCCGCTAAATATTGCTGATGGGCAGTGGTTGAGTTGATGGTGGCGAATTAGGCAGTGGTTGCTTGGCTGTCAACCTAAAACTGCCATGTTGTGACAGCTTCTGTAAGATACATGTAGTAACATCAGTATTTTTTCATTCCTCACTTCTAAGTTTCTTCTCAGATAACTGTAGCCTGGATGATTACATGAAGTGCCAATCATTATCAGATATGGTATTGGCATTTTGAAATACATTTTTCAGTATATAGTATAGGGCTTATGGATCTCCTCCCAGCACTGGCAGAGCCCACCGGTTTTCAAGGGTACATTTGAAACCATACTCCACCCTATTTCCTTTTTCAGAGGAACAATTGTGTAAAGGAACACAAACACTCCCTCACTCACTTTCTGTATTCACATTCTACTTGCTATTGGTTTAGATGGAAATCCAGAAAACTCAGTCCACCGACTAAAATGTAATATTTAAGCATGGAAATGTGTGGCCTATGACAGGAACCAAACATGATCTAGACAATTGTTCTGCTGTATATCCAACACCTGCTAGCTAACACAATGTATTGAACAGGTTGACCAGATGTTGCCTTGGGTGGGAACTTTGAATCCCAGAAAGGGCTGTGGATTACTCTCAGAATTAAGAAATTGTATCATGTGAAAATATCCTTAATCCAGTGCTTCAGAAAGATAATTTTGCATGGCTACATGACCTTACCCCTCAATGCAAAGAGAAGGAATGTAGGTTTGCTGTGAACTCAAACCTCACGTGTTACTTTCCATATCCCTTATCTCCAATCCCTCAACATGCAGCGGCCATGAGCAGGACAGCTCAAAAGAGATGCATGCATTTGTCAATGTTGGAATGGAGTAGTATATAATAAGTCAAATAATGACAATTAATGGCACTTAACACAACTGGATTGAAATGAACAAAAGTTCTATGCCAAAGAATTTTGAGTGTTTTTAATGAGGATTACATTCATACCTTTTTAATGAGGATTACATTCATACCTTTTTAATGAGGATTACATTCATGCTCTCTTGTACACGCTGCTTCTAGGGGGAGAAATCAATTCTTGTATCCTTCACTTCATTGTCCACTTATCCTTCCTATAATCCTTATGTGTTTGAGTCAGCAAAGCTTTGCCTTTTCAGAGAGGACAGATATTACAAAGAGAGCACATTGGTACCAAGGGTAAACAGCAGGTGTGGATCACTGTAAGGTAATCATGCCAATGCTAGTCCCCTGCGTACCACTGCATAGCCTTGCATAGAGTTAGGCTTGTGCATTCAATAAGAACATCTCTTATCATGCGCAATATTAAGCTTTGGCACAGACGTAGTGTTAAAAGATCAACTTTTTAAGAAAAGTTTAAACCCTTTTTGCTTAGATAAGTAATGTTATCCTTTTTGCTTAGATAAGTAATGTTACCAAATCCCCATTTCATGTTTTGCCCATTATGTCCTGCAGGCCTTCTCATTAACAAATCTATATAAATATATCACATGTTGAAAGGTGCTAGTGTGCTTCCAGCCGTAGGCTGCTTTGGTACAAATAAAGGAGCTTACACCCATGGTGTGACATTAAACACTGGGTCCAAACGGTCAGAGGGGAGACCTCAGCTTAGATGCTCGTGTCTCGATGAATGAATTGATGTGTGCTATTTGTCAGGAAAAAAATGAATTAATTGAATTAATTTAGCTTCACTTTCTGTCTTTCAGCCAGGGGACAGGCCAAGCCAACTAAGCTGGCTAATATCCTCACAAATATTCACAACACAGCCTGCATTTGAGCCCTGGCACATTATTTGGTACGGACCAACTTAAGACAATTCTGTCTGTCTGTCTGTCTGTCTGTCTGTACTTGTGTGCTGGACAAGACTGAACCTGGATCCGTTACAAACTTGGCATCTCTGAGGACCCCCTGTTGTGCCCAATACAAAGTCCTTTGAAATAATGTTCCCTGTAAAAAAAAAAGCAAGACTAGACAGAATGCTAACTTTTTCTAGACATTCTATCTAAATATATCTTAAGGGATATCTTGTTTGCATGCATCCTCTTTCAGACTTATTTGAGGACTTCTAATTTACTATGTGCCTTGCATGGGACCAGACTTCCTCCTATCATCTTCTTCAGGCCACATACTTCTCTGATGTTTTTCGGGTAACTCAAACGTATATTTACTTTGGGTTTGAAGGATCCAAGCAATTTGATCAATGTAATCAATGACATCCTCCAATATCTGTTACACAGACATTAACAACCTTTTCATTCAATACTCAACAGTTATATACACATATGTACACCTTTCACGTGTATTTCAAAGGTATATGTAGTATTCAACAGAGGGAGAAGATAGAAATAAAAAGGTAAGTATGTCAGTAGTTTGTAGATGGAATAAATACATGTTAAACTGTATGTTCAATACAATATTTCTGTTTTCTCAGTGTTTTCTCATTGAATACAAAGCTGTAACATGAAGCATATCTCACAATACTCCTAAAACAGCCTTCTTGATCCTTATCGGATCTTGAAGACATGGATCAATAGTTAATAAACAATACGCTTTCCAACTCGAGAAGCCTCTGGAGTTGTCCTGATGACACTGGATCGCAGTTCGTTTTGCGACTTTAATCTTAGCGTGATCGCATCTTGTCAATATTTTTTTAAATTAGATGTCACCAAGGAAACCACCCCAAGAGTCAAATCACAGAGGTCCCCTGTTGCTAAGTCCTGTCAGCAAAGAGATTTCTACAAAAATTACCCTGGACTTTACTTCAGAGAAACAAGCTCAAAAGGGTTTATTAGAACGGAACCTCCCCTCACATCATGTCCGGGACCCTTGACATCCTCCTAATTGGTCCCATTCGTCACCTAGTTTGGGCCAGAGGGCTGCAATCAGATCTACTGAGAAAGGATATCATGTGCTGTTGTGGTTTTCAAATTCACCCCTCGCCCCTACCGAGTCCGCCACAAAAATCGAATTGGCAAGGCATCGTTCGTAGCGTTATGGAAAATCAACCTGTGATAAAGCCCACTGCTAGAGTGACATCCGTTCCTGAGACGTGAACGTACCCAAGTCAATAGCCTGTCTGCAGGGATAAACTCAACCTTGATTCAATTACTGTTACTTTAGTTTATTTAATTTTGTGCTACATCACGCAGTTTTTTTTTTATTATCGAGTTAGTTTTTCGACTCCCTCAGCATTTACTCATAACAAATGAAGCGGTTCCCCTGCACAGATGGGGCCGTGGGTATCTGGGGATCCTTTGGGCTGCCAGACTGGCTGACCTGTCCCTAGGTGGCTCTCCGAACGCCATGAGCCCTGCTGAGATCACACATGGCCAATGGATCAAAGCTGTCCTGGAGAGAAAGAAGCCCAAAGAGTTCTACTCATTTCCATTTTCATGGAGTGACTTAAGGACACGGCTGGTTTTTGGCCCAGAACTGCTCCACCAATGACCACAAAGGGCTCAATAATGTAGAATGACTATCAAATCAATCTAAAATAAAAACCTTTTGTTAAGAATCTACTCTCGTTTTCACAAAACGGAAATACCTGAAGATGAGCTTTATTTTTATAGATGGATAAGTTGGCTTGGGCCACCTCTGTCGATTCACTGCGTGTGGGGTTCCTCCCAATGCTAATGTTCAAGTTCCATCTGTGTAAACATGATGTCACTCCTTTTCCAACTTGAATTTGTAACGCATTCTTTATCATCATTCATTCCAACTCACATTTCAACTCAGACGCCCAAAAGTTCTCATGACCTCCACAAACACAATGGCGTACTAATACGTGAAAGATGTACAGTAACCATAAGATAAGATCCTATACAAACACATCTCTCTCACATGTAAAGTGTCCAGTACAACAAGCACAAAATTCAAAGATACCACACCAGTTTCTTATCATTCATATATGCGAGCAGTTGGGGTATGTGTATAAGGTAGCATTAGGGACGTTATTCAGAATTACCATGCATATACATGTACTTTTCCTCTCACATACACACATGAAACCAAACTCATTCACATACTATGCTGGGCAGCACGGTGGCTCAGAAGGTTGAAGAAGGCACTGTTGCCTCACAGCAAGAAGGTCCTTGGTTCGAACCACTGCTGACCCAAGGGCCTTTCTGTGTGGAGTCTGAATGTTCTCCCCGTGTTTGTGTGGGTTTCCACTGGGGGGCCATAACGGGTGGGGAAAAACATAGGTTAACACTCCTATCAGTGCCCTGACTAGACACTGCCAATAGAACTGGAGTCAGTCTGTCTTTGTCTGTGTGTGCAAGAGTCTGTTGCCATATGTTGGGTTTCCATTTTAACTGAAATCCTGTCATACAACAAAGTGAAATCCTCCCATACACCATACTGGAATGCTTTCATACAAAATTATATTTTTACAATAGTAACTGAACTCTTTTCAATCATTTATATGAAAGGGTTTTACAATACTTTATGTGAGCATTCTACTATTATGTTTGAAAGCTTTCAATAGCTTATGTAAAAGTTTTTTTTTTACCATACTATATGTGAGCATTTTAATTGGGGACATAAGCACACTTTACTTGTGTGTGAAAGCTTTTCAATAGTTCATGTAAATGGTTTTCACAATACTATACAAGCACATTTCACTAGTATGTGTGAAAGATTAGTTTTCAAGAGGGCTTTTCAGTTGTGTATGTGAGGTTATAATTTGTCAGTTGTTTGTGAGAGTGTTTCAGTTGTGTATGTAAAAGCATTTTACTTGTATGTGTGTGTGCTTTTCACTGTAGTATGTAAATGAGTTTGGTTTCATATGTGTGTGTGAGAGGAAAAGTACATGTATATGCATGGTAATTCTGAATAACGGCCCCTCATACATGTGCTCTATCATTTGGGTGGCAGACAGTGTGGGGAAAAAAATGATAATGCCATCATTAGTAAGAGTGACAGAAATCTCATTATATTTTATAATTACATGTGGGATTTATTATTAATCAGGTCATTTAGCAGTGAGGCTCGGTTTAGTCCCACAGTCCCCGCAACCCACGCTGACAGTCTCTCACAAGGCCTTGACTGGCATCACTAGAGTCACGTCTCAATGAACATGATGCCCCTTCAAGACCTTGGTGTTGGCAGAGTGCTACGCCGAATTGGTTTTACACATGGCGTTCCAACTTTTACATTTTTTGGAACATCATCATGGCCTTCAGCTCTGGTGAAGTCACAAAATTAAAAATAAGAATCATAATGTCACAGTTCAACCGTTATGTCTCTCGTTACAGTGCCTCTGGGGGGATGCACAGCTTGTCGAGCAAACTAAACACCAATCAACTTTGCAATGTGCAACACAGAAGCGGCGTCATGACTCCCTTCATGTCGGTAGACTTTGTGCATTTGAGAGAAGTACGCGGAGTTGACTCAGGTCACGTTTGGAGTGGGGCTCGGGGTGAGACTGAAGTGTGTATCCCCTTGTGTGCATGGATTTATAATGAGCCTGATGATTTCCAGACTCCTAATCTCCAATTTCACTTGTTAGAGTGCTCCACTAAAACCACAATCAAATTCACTTTCTCTCCTAACAAATGTTTGCCTTTGGTCTTTGCTTACCTTGTCTCAGTTCCCATGTGTTTACATTTGACAAGCCTGTCAGACAAGGCCGGTGCTTAGGCACACCTGCTAATTAGGAGTGCTGATCACTAATTGCTCATTTGCCTTGAAGCCCTGTAGACTCTGTCCTACTGATAAGCTGCTCCAAAGGTCCTCAGTGACTGACCTGTAGTCAATAGCAACAGAAAACTGACCAACTGTAGCCACAACATGCAGAACCTAACCAATTGTGTCCAACATAATAAAAACACATTAAAACATACCCACCCTGCCAGTAGCCTGTCCGATTCCCACTTTGCCATCTGGTTCCATTTGATCTGTCCTCCAAATTGTAACTGGACAGTCCTCACAGTCCCCCTTTCTCCTGGCTTCTACTCTTAAGAAAACCCTGAACCATGCCAATAATGGCAGACATTAGCCTCCATACTCAAAATCTCGATACGGAGTCTTACCTTTCTTGCACATACCTTAACCACTTTTCTTTTCCATGTCCCTCTTTCCTTTAACTAGCTCTTTATCAATCTTTCACTCTCGTTTTCTTTTTCTCTTTGTCTCTCTCTGTGCCTCTCCCCCTCATCTTTGTAATTTCTTTCAAACAAACACATGCATTATTCATCTGTGATTCCTGCTAGTAACACGGATCCCTTCTCCTCCATTTTAAGTGTCGCAGGCACAGCTGTCTATTCATGATGACCTCATTCTTAATCGGCCTTGTCTGAATAAACAGTTCAAGACAAAGTCCAAGTTTGTCAGGATCTTTTGAGTGTTACATCCAAAGAAATGTCTAAAGATGTGTCCAAATTTCACACCATCTGCCTTTCAGATCCTGTTATATGCATGGTAAAAAATGTGGGTCTCCAACACTAAGCGCAAGGAAAGATTAACACCATCTAGTCACATCAATGTTTGATAGACGGAGAAGAGACAAGGGGGGAAATGTATCAGCTCTTCCCAGCATGGTTGACTTCATGGCCAATACGGAGTCATGTTCAATTTCATCAAATGCTCTGTGGGAGGCAACTAGAGGAGAGTAGAAGACGGGGAGATGTTAATTTTTCTGTGGCTGCAGTGAGCTGGATGTGTCCTGGAAAGGTTTCCCCTGTCTTTGTGCCCTGTGAACATTAGCTATCTCCTTATCGCAGCACTTCTTTTTCACTTCGTTCTGTCCCATTGAACCTTTTCACAGAAGTGCAACACTGTTGGTGGACCCCGAAAAAGGATTGTGAGACATGCAACACATTATTTTGAATTTAATATTGCGGTCTGACACTTAGTTACTGGAACAAGCCTTACGGAAGACATGGCGGCATTTTGCAAATGGCTTACAGTATTTTTCATTGATATTAATATACTTTGGGACACAATGAAAGCCTAAAATGAATGAACACCAAAATTAGGCCGAGAGCCCTAGACATCGTTGGCTGAGCCCTTCTCATCACTTGATTGAGAAAAGGACAATGCAGGTCACTGTTCTGTAAAGAATCCTTCTACACGCTATCTCCCACCCACTCACTGAAACTCACTCACACTCACAAAGAGACAGAGTCTCAAGAAATCCAATAAAGTTGCTACTCTCCGCCCATTGTGTCCTGACAGGGATTAGTGTATGTCTGATTGAGGCGTGGGAACCACCTCCTCTCTGCCTATACTGTGCCTCACTGTCCCCAAGGAAGTGACATCATCACAGGTGCGAGAGAGATTGCTGCTTTGACAAAAGGCTTAGCAGGACACCTTTGGTTTCAGTGTTGCAGCCCAGACAGCTAGACTCTACAGGTCAGTATTAATTGAAGGGGAAGCTGAAACTCAGAAAGGACCTCATTCGAGGCTGCATGTTTCCAAATACAAAGTTCATGTTTCTTATGCGGTTAATATTTGGCCAGGTAGTTCCTTTTTAGGTATTAATGGGATTTTACGATTCCCCAATCATTTTGGCCCAACATTTTTATTGCGTTTTGATTTTTTTACAAAATGAATCAAAAGGAATTATTAAAAAAAATGTGTCTAGGAGGAAACAAACAATTGAATATAGAACATTTAAAAACACGCAAACAACGAATGTGTTTGCATTTCTGGAGGCTATTGCTACCCATCTCCTCATTTCTCATTTAGTTTGAGCCTTTCCCTAAATGTCTCTATTTGTGCTTCAATGTCTCACCCACTGTCTTGTTCATCTTTGGAAACATTGATTCGGGTAATGAAAAAGTAGCCGATCTTTGGCAAATAGAAATTCATGAGTGACGGTTATGAAATCTGTTGAAGAACAACTTTCCACCTGGACAGAAACTGAAGGAGTAAAGGACAAACGCTACATGGCGAAAGATCGATGGGGAAAGTGAAAGAGAGAAATAGCTGAAAAAATGTACACTATAAAAAAGGACAGAAGTGATCCAGAAACAAAATTTTTGGTGAAAAACCCAGTAAACACAATTTATCACTGACACTCCAAAGCAGAACCCTCTGTTTGGAGTAAGTCCGTCTTTCACTTGATGTTCGCAGAGAAACAAGGAAAAAAAACAGTTTACTCAGGCAGTATTTGTCACCTGCTTTCAATCCTCTTGATGTGGATAATGTATGCACATCATAGTTTGTGTATTTGTCTGTTTGTGTGCTTAAAAGCAGATTGGTTGCCTTTTATGACACATTGACTCAAAGCCTAGATGCAGTTGCTGCGATGTTATGAAAAACAGGATTAGAGGGCAAGGACCAATGGTTTTAAAAGGGACAAAGCTGTCGTGTTTTATTATAGGCTTATTTTAAGCTCCATCAAGATAACCTTTATCACTGCTCTGTAGGGTAATGATGTGCAGAAATCATTCAAATGTTTCTCTCTAATCTCTTTGTTTAGAGGGGCTCATTTGAATGAATGATATGAATATATCACAAAATCAATACAATGATACTTTGAATAATTTGATAACCAAAATAACAATATTCAGCCCAAAGTATCCTAAAAACAGTTGTAGCTTGTCCGTGTAAAGCTAGCCGTGCTGGTCATGCTATCATGGGCTTATCCTGGCTGCCAGAATGAGGTCACACAGTGAAAAGCATGGTGGTCTTTACAGTCTGACTGACATGCACTCAACAGTCACTCACTAGTGGATGGATGACCTTCTGACAAAGGTGAGTTTTCATGACTCAGCATAGTCTGACAATGGCCTGTAAGTGTTACTTGCACTCATGTCATACTTTTCACAAAGCCAAGTACCTCCCGGAAATTCAAATCTTTAAAGTAAAATAAATATTTTGGCCATCCTAATAAAGATAAACCTGACTAGCATTATTTTTATTATGTTGCCAAACCTAATGGTCTGGGAATTTGGTTTTATATATGTAAACTGTTTGCAGACCAGTTACATATAAGGATAAAAGGTATCAAGACAAATTTTGCAAACAACTTGACAATATTGACTATACAATATACTGTATACTGTATGACCAATGTAGGCCATTGAGAAAAACATCCAGTAAAATATCTCAGTGTTTGTGGGTGTGTTGCCTGCATTATAAGAAAATGATACGTTCAGATCATGTGCATCTATTTTTGTGTGTTTTTTTGTTTGTTTGTTTGTCTGCATGCACGTATGTGGCCAATGGGGATGGAAGGAAATGCACTGTCTGGATTGGATGCTGCAGGGGACTTCTGGGATTGAATAAAGCTTGTTCTGAGCTCGAGCCCCCGTGACACATGCTCTGACACACCACATTTATGCAAACATACTGGACTGCAACTGCGCACACACACACACACACACACCGTTGCTAACACTGCTTTGAAAGATAAGGCCCTTTAATATTTGAAATCCAAGTCATTTCTCAAAGTAAATGAAATCATTTTTCATCACATGGTCAACACATGATATTAATACTCACTGTCAATTTTATATCTTTTATTAGCGTCTTGAACTGTCAGGTACAGAACAAAGATCTGTAGAGGTGTTTATAAGCTATGCAGGTTAGCTACACCTCTGGTATTCTATATTGGTCGTTTTTAGGACTTGCTTCAAATCTTGTCAACAATGGACTACATTAACAAGACAACAAATAGTTAATACTAACAATCAAACATACACCTGTTACAGTTTCACAATCATTTCTGAGGTTATTTGTTTATCATGTGTTTCCAGGATCCTTTGAAAATGTTGTCTTTGTCATGTCTTGGTTTTATTTAATTTTAGATCAACATTTGTTGATAATTATCTGCGCACTGATTATGCATAATAAGCAAGTTCACAAGTATTACACTTGAGATATACAGAGCATCACTGCCTCACTGTGGATGGCATATGTTACATCACTTTATGAACTTGGGCACACATCGTTGGTAGGATAGGTTATTACCTTTTCTAATTCAATAAGGATAATTCCAGCATGCTATGTCTAGAGTATAAAGTCCATTTTACATGCAGACAAGTAACCATCTTAATTCCTGATTGATTCATTGCTAAAATAGAAAAAAACACAATTCACTGTTGATGCTATTCTGCTTTATTTGTAGCCAAAACTACTCGAGTGCATTTCCAGGTATTGAGTATCGCTATTATCAATAATTCAGACAATTTTATAAAAATAAGGCTCAATTCAATTCATGGTTCTATCACGTCAATGTAAGACAACAGTCCTCAGCAGGCTGGACATATAAATCCTTTTCAGACGTAAGAGTCGGTGCATTTACATCCACGACATTCTAGGATTATAACTGGTGTGATGGATCGTTGAGATCTTCATGTGATAGTAAACACATTTACTTAATCAAAAGATATACTCAACACCAAGAAAATTGGGAATGTCTAGTAATGTAAGAGGTGAGGTCTTCAATATGGATGTTAAAGAAGGAGAATTCAACTGAAATGAATTAGATACTCAAAAATGGAACCTGAAAGAAGAAGATGTTCACATAGTGAGTGGCCATTCAGTGCAGCCTCGAGGTCTCACAGGGTAAAACTTTCTAATAAACATAGACGGCCCCTCAGTAACACTGCCTGTGATGTTTGATGCAAAGTGGACATAATTGGAGATTGGATGAGAGGCAACGATTGAGAGCGAGGACTTCTAAGTTACATCCCCAGAGACCAGAAGAAAGGAACCAAAACCAACTGGGTCAAATGTTTCTCTACATTTGCTTGAAATAATAAATTGAAGGCCAAACATTGAACTTGCAAGAGCCTAGGTTTCACCAGAGTATCACTTAATTTACCAAATTCATATTTTTTCCAATGTGCAGTTCACCATTCTGATAAATTGCAAAAGTATTGTTGTGTTAACTATGTTCATTGACAAAGCTAAACCGTGTGTAAAATATAAAGTTCATTTAAAAGAAAGTAACATTTAAATGTAAGGGTATTTGCATGCATCGTCAAATCATGTTAGTTTGATTTAGTAATTGTCTGGTATAAGTGGGTTATGTGCTGTAGTCCAGTTATAAGATGCTGTGAGAACATGCATTACTGTATCAACCAGATTAATGCAAATTAAACTGGGAACATGTTTTAGTATAATTAAGTCTTAATTTTCCGCTTCTGCAGTTTGATCCAGATGCCTTTCTCTGGTCGAAGGATGAGTTCCCCTAGTGGTTGGAGGTCCTCCCGTCTCTGGCACGCCTCAATGTTGAAGGAGCGCAAGATGGACGCCAGAACCACTTTTTCCTCAATTAGGGCAAAACGCTGACCTGCAGTAAGAAACAGTTAATGAGAACATCACCTATATTGAAAAATACACAGAGCACACAAACTGTTTAAACGTTTTCACAAATTTTCAAAACACTGTTCAGTCAGGTGTGTTTGACATTTTGGGATTTCTAAAAATATTATTAAAAAAGTGCTCATCATCAGACTTCAGACAAAGTAACACTGCAAATGACCTCTTTGAAAAATACGTTCGGATATTATACCAATGCAGTTGCGCAGTCCAGCAGAGAAAGGGATGTATGCATACGGATGCCTTCCAACTGAGTTCTCCGGCAGAAAGCGCTCTGGTCGGAACTCTTCGGGGTCTGGGAAGTTGTTGGGGTCACGGTGAAGGGCGTAGGGACATATGAAGGCATTAACACCTTCGGGGACCTTGAATCCATCTATGGGTGAAGCAACTATTTAATCAGCCTGATGATTAGTAAGGAAAAATATGAACAAGCCTGTCTAAGTGTTTTCTAACCCAGTCCTCAACCACGGGAGAGAAACACTGCACTGACTAAGAGCATTCCTTAATAGGCCTCCAATGTAGGTTTCTAATGCTGAAACCACAATTTATATTTTCTAACCTTGTGTTATACATTGCACATTCATTTGCAACACACACACCAACAGTAATTGGGTGTGGACTTAAAAATAAAATTCATAATGTTCAGTATGTCACCCACTAATAACGCAATCTTCACAGATGCTGCGGGCAAAGAAGGGCACGGAGGGGAACAGCCGAAGTGACTCCTTAACCACACACTCCAGGTACTTTAGCTTCTTGAGATCCTCCACATTGATGGGCCGGTCTGACACACCTGAACACAGAGATACAGTCACAGTATGTGACACGGAGCGAAGACATCCGAGCGAGAGGAGAAGAGAAAAGCCTGGGTATTTTCTAGGGAATTTTATTTAATCAGACACATAATTAGGTAGTGTAGACATGGGGCTTGTTTTCTGAAATATTCATAGAAAAATGTGTATGCTAGCATGGGGACAGAATTATTCTACTAAGTGATTCCAATATTGTACCCGCATGCTCAAAACTTACAGTAAAAGGATATAATGCTTTTTTAGATTACATTTTTTGTGTTATTTATGTATTTATTAATTGCTGCAGACTTGTCCCGATATCCAATCCAATCTATTGTAAGAGGATTGTAGATCTGTAGTTTGATCTAGCTAGTCGTCGTTAGTTAAATTAGTGATATAAACATTTCAAAGTGCTTACACCAACTAGCGAGAGTATGCAAGATCCACAGAAATAAACTCCACACAGCACTAAAAGAATGCTGTCGCTTAGGTCTTGAGAAGGAGTTAATCGTCTACATATTTCATAAAAAACATTTTGAGGTAACTTAAGTTGAACATTTCTGAATGAGAGGGTACTTTAGATATCCCTTAAACACCTATAAGGCATACTGCTTACGTCACAGAAAATCGCTTGCACAGTCAGTCAACACATGCCTCTGAGCATATTGTAATGATTCACTTTGTTTTGAAGAGACGTTTAGCCAACCTTTCCACCGTGTTTTAACTTCCGCTGACAGTTGGCAGAACAAATGAGAATCACAAAGGGAGCTTGACCCTGGTCAAGAAAACTAATGATACAACAAAATCGAGAAGGCAATGCCATGGGAAAGACTATGTGGCCAGCGTTACCTAAAACATCCTGTAGTTCCTGCTGGACTTTCCTTTGCACCTCTGGATGGGAGCCCAGTAGGTGAATAGCCCAGTTCATTGCTGCTGCTGTGGTGTCATGACCCTGCACACAAACACATTGTTTGTACAAATGAAACCCACAAACACAACTTACTTCTTAATGTATGCTATATTGGGTCAAAACGTGTATTGGAGAACATGCCTCAAACATGAAGGTATCCACTTCCTCCTGGATATCTTCGTGACTCAGTTTGTTGCCCTCCTCGTCGGTGGCCTTCAGGAGCATGTCCAGAAAGGCCCTTCTCTTCCTCATGCCCTGGTCTGACTCGCTGTCCGATTCATTACAAGGAATATTTTCTGCCCTTTCATATATCACCTGTAACGCAGTAAAAGGTTTCATTGCGGTAGTTTAATAATTTTCTCTTCCCATGTAAGAGATATGATAGAGCTAACATTCCTCATCACTAACATTAAGCGCACTGCATACTTTGCAATAGCATTGGAGATTGCCTCTCTACTTACGTTGGATGTGAAGGAGTGGAGGACTTTGAGGGTCTTATCGTGCTTTCGACCCTCACTGCAAAATCTGTAGACCCAGTCAGGCCAGAACCATGGCATCCTCTGTCTGCGAGATATGATGTCACTCATCCTGAGATTACAGAAACGTTTCAAATTTTACCCTCAGTAAAACTCAATTCAGTTTCACCGAAATTAGTTTCCTGAGATTTCTTTGGGCTCTCTATGTACAGCTTATCTACCTGGGTTGATCTATAGTAGAGCATGTTAAAGGAGATGCATGCACATTACATGTATTTGAAGCTGTTGATCTGATGGGTATAGATGGTATTTTGAACACAACTGCGGAAGAAAACACAGTACCCAATCTTGCTACCCTAAATGCAATGCACATAATTGATCAATACAACCTCTGTAACCCGATTGGTTCCCACCTCCAATTTACAACATACCAAACTCCTTTCTGTAGAGGACTCACTTGTACACACATTGGACATACTCCGAATCATAGTTGCTTTGGGCATATATTTTCTTTCCCATTGCAGTCTCTAAAAGACAAGAACAGGATTCTTAGTGTGCACATTGTATGGGCATGAGTGTGATTTTATTAGTTGGTGCAGCTTAATGTGTACTTTGATCTGGAGTGTAGCCAAATAGATTTGGCGATAGTAGACTTTAGTCGCAGTAGGTTACTCCAGCCCTTTTTAAGGGTCTGCAAACATGGATATACACGAAATAATATCATCCTTCATATTTTCCATATAACTGATAACGGATGGAAACAAAAAAAGTCTCTTCAATGTCACGATAGTACGGTGCACACACTCGCACAAACACTCACTGACCGCAAATGATGTCGAGGGCACAGAGGGTGACATGGGGGAAGCAGTTGAAGGGGCCCTTCTCTGCCTCCTTCTCCAGCTTCTCCACCAGTACCTCAGCCTGCTCGTTCATCACCTCCAGGAACTCCGTGAGGATGGAGAAGTGAAAGGTTGGTGTCAACATCTTCCTCCGCCGACGCCATTTATTACCCGTGCTGGGTGACAGAGAAAGAAAGAAGGAAAGAAAGAAAGAAAGAAAGAAAGAAAGAAAGAAAGAAAGAAAGAAAGAAAGAAGATTTCCCACTTCATCAGGCGAATTCGTATAAGGGGACAACTGCAGATGGTTTTTCTGAACATTTTGCTGTTTTTGTGTGTGCTTGTGTGGCCATGTATTTTATTATTGGTCCATATCATATTGATGATTTTTTAAAGAATTGCCTTGGGACACTTGCCTAGTAAGCAGACCAGTGCCAAGCCATGGTTGCAGATACTTGTATGCAAAGGACTTGTCGATATGAGTTGAGTTGTTTAGGATAGTCTAGAGATATGTATGGCATATCAGACAAGTACTCAATACAGGGGTTTGAATCAGCAATGACAACCAAAGATTTTGCAATAATCATTGTGGTAGGAGAAGCATAGCTTACAGGGTACCTCAACGGTTTCCGCATGATACAGAATTACGAATGGGATTGGTCCCATCCAGAATTTCACCAATGGAACGGTACGTAGTTCCTCTGTGGATTCAACAATCTGACAGAAGAAATCTGAAAACCAGGCGGATCAAAATAAAGTACACAGATAACCCCAGGTAACCTCTTTCTTTTTTTCATAGCTTTTCTTGCGCTCTCTTTTCTCACCTCTGGCACCTGATTTCAGAAGCAAAACATTGCCAATGATGGGGTATGTCTTAGCGATGTCAGGTATAGACTTCATCACGGTCCATTGGTGCTGATATCTACTTATCTGTCGGCGGGCAGAGTAAATCACGATAGCAATCAAGAAAATAAATACAAGTAAAACCAATGTACCTAAACTTAATACAATTGCCATCTCATATTCTTCCTGATGCTCATTGGGATTGGAAAAACAAATGAAGAACTACATGAGAGAACAGAATAACAGCTGTTGATTCAAGTGAAACTAAGCATGTCTGTTGTTGGTCACTTTGTCCCTGCCCACCCACTGACCTTGAATCAGCAGCCAATGGAAAAGACGGTCCTCCCGGTCTCTAGTTCCTTGTTTGCAATTATCAGACTTTGATACTTGTAGCGCCCTGATTGCGGAGGGTACCCTGCCAAGTGTCTTGAAATTAGGACACCATTGTGCAATATGTCTATGGCAATGTGAAGTACTTTCTTTTAATTACAACAAAGTTTACTGAGGTACTTCTCATAACACAAATGTTATTGTACCTTAGATGTAAGTTTTCAATACCAGTAGATATGCAGTATTTATAATTTCAGTCTAATCTTACCCCTAACATTTGAATATTTCCCTGCCCTGCGACTGAACTTGGCTCAGATGCACATGGGCTACAGTAGAAGAACCTGCATCACCCAAAGACAAATGTAATGTAACCTATTTTTATCGTTATCAGAGGTATTGCAGGCTGTGACACAGTGTGATTTGTTAGATTTACACTAAATCTGTAATTTTTTCTCAGATGTAAATTAAATTGTTGCCTATTTCTTTTAGATGCACAATAGATATAGATTTTATTCATATTTTTTTATTTAAGACTTGAATCCTTTTTTATGTGAGTTTTACGTGTATATATAAATAAATATTTATGTATTTAATTTTATTTCTTAAATCTTTGGTTAAAACTTAAATATTTAAAGGAAAGTATATATATTTATTTAAAAAAAAAAGTTTGGAGTGCTCAGAAGTTTAAATTCCCTCTTTGGTAGGGAATATAAAAGTTATAAAAAGGAGGTCCAAAGCAGTGTTTTTGTTAAAAAGCCTTTATTGAGATGGCCATATCATAATGAAATTCTTATGAATATGCATGTTAAAAAACAGGACTAGATAACATCGCACACGTAGCAGCACAAACAGCCTTCTTCAGGGTGTACATACATTTATATTCAATCCAATATAGTATATGATACAATATCAGAAAACCAGATGGAAAGATATGGTATGATAAACAGGGCCATGAAAGGAACCTGAATGATGAAGAAAAGATACAGTGGAAACATGCACACACTCAAAGCGGTGCAAACAGCATGATCACCATGCCCCGTGGTAGGAGGATCGTGTTTTACAGAACGGTCTAACCCCAGAAGTAAAGAACCAGTCAAGAGAAATAAGACACAGTAGGCAGTGTGAGTAAATTAGGTATTTGCTAAGCATTTTAACGTCCACCTGTTTGTTTGCTACAGACCTGCTACAGACATGTTACAGGTCTGGTAATCTGATGTCATAATGTAATGAATCCTGGACACATTATACAGTGTAGGAAGGTATAAGAACCTCTACTGTTGAGGTTCGGTTGTAAACTGCGATGAGAACATGCCTCTCTACCACCTAGTTGTACCAAACCAGAATAAAGCAACTCAAAATGGGAAGAAGTGTTAGTACTGTTTGGTCTTAAGATTCCGCTTTTGCAGTTTGATCCAAATGCCTTTTTCTGGCCGAAGGATTAGTTCCCCTAGTGGTCGGAGATCCTCACGGCTTTGGCATGACTCAATGTTGAAGACGCGCAAGATGGATGCCAGGACCACCTTCTCCTCCATTAGAGCAAAGCGCTGACCTAGTGGATAGAGTTATAGGGCGAATAAAAAAGACCAATCACTCACACTTTCAACCTTCAATTTCTAATTCACACATTCATCTGTGAGACATGAATGGCATTTTGGAGGGGAATCATGTTAAGTCCATACTCTCAACCATAACAAATTGCTCAGTTGATTTAATAGCACTGAAACGTCACTATGTGAGTTGTGTTTTTGGATATTACCAATGCAGTTGCGGAGTCCAGCGGAGAAAGGGATGTATGCATATGGATGCCTGCCTACTGAGTTCTCCGGCTGAAAGCGTTCTGGGCGGAACTCTTCCGGGTCTGGAAAGGTGTTTGGGTCACGGTGAAGAGCGTAAGGCATGATGAGGGCATTAACACCCTCGGGGACCTTGAATCCATCTATAGGTATAAAGCAGTAGCTATCAGACTAGCATGGATGGTTTCTGATGAGTAAAGGGGTTGTGAGGCACTTACTTGAGCCTTCACTTGATTTAGTATTTTACCACTCTAGTTTTACATGAAAATACAATCTGAAACCTTAATTCATCTTCCACATTGTATAACAGTACCAGTCAAACGTTTGGACACACTTTCCCATTCACTTCAATGGAAACGTGTGTCCAAATGTTTGACTGGTACTGTATATTGTACTGGAACACAGGCAACGAGGTAGGTGGGGAACGCAAGAAAAAAAAATCATGTACAGTATGTCACCCACTAATAACGCAATCTTCACAGATGCTGCGGGCAAAGAAGGGCACGGAGGGGAACAGCCGAAGTGACTCCTTAACCACACACTCCAGGTACTTTAGCTTCTTGAGATCCTCCACATTGATGGGCCGGTCTGACACACCTGAACACAGAGATGCAGTAACGGTGTTGTAATGGGAAGAGAGTGGAGGGTTGTTAGAAATTGTGTGGGGTTGGGGGGGGGGGGGGGGGGGTCTGCGTCATATCTTATTACTATTAGATTCACACTTTTAGAATGGACAAAAAAATATATTAATGTAAAAAATAAAACTTGCCTGCTTGGGGAAAGAATGTTCTATACAAGCCCATTTCTTGGGCAAGTGCTTATGCAATATGTCAATTCATGGCCTGTTTTCTCTTCAATGTTTTTGTTCTAACTAGCCTATCAGCCGTGTTTGGTCTCCCCCTGACCTCTGGCAAATCAAATGAGTGTCAACTAAGCTATTATTCAATAGTCCCTGGTCAGGAAAACTAGAGATGTAATTCAATTGGGTGGGTATATGACAGGTAAAAATTATGTGTGGGTACATTACCCAAAACATCCTGTAGTTCTTGCTGGACTTTCCTTTGCACCTCTGGATGGGAGCCCAGTAGGTGAATAGCCCAGTTCATTGCTGCTGCTGTGGTGTCGTGACCCTGCACACAAACACATTGTTTGTACAAATGAAACCCACAAACACAACTTACTTCTTAATGTATACTCTATTGGGTCAAAACGTGTATTGGAGAACATGCCTCAAACATGAAGGTATCCACTTCCTCTTGGATATCTTCGTGACTCAGTTTGTTGCCCTCCTCGTCGGTGGCCTTCAGGAGCATGTCCAGAAAGGCCCTTCTCTTCCTCATGCCCTGGTCTGACTCGCTGTCTGATTCAACGTAGGAGAGGTAGTCTGCTCTCTCGTATATCACCTGTTAGGCAGTTAAAAAAGGGCAAATTACCATAGATATGTTTTTTTACTGTCATATGCAGTAAATGTGTAAAACATCTGGCAAGATTTATAATGTCGTTAATGACTTTTGGTCCCCATGTTCCATACTTACATTGGACGTGAAGGAGTGGAGGACTTTGAGGGTCTTATTGTGCCTTCGACCCTCACTACATAAACCGTAGACCCAGTCATTCCAGTACCATGGCATCCTCTGTCGGCGAGATATGATGTCACTCATCCTGAGATCACAGACAACACAAAATTAAAATCGACACTATAATAATGTTTGTCTAAAATGTATTTGACCCCTTTAAAGAGCTTATCTACCTCAGTTAATGAACAGAATTTCTCATGCAAATGACAGGGTTAACTGTTACAGCATGTTTGAGTCAACATCTGAAGTATACAGATGGTCTTTGGACTACAAGAGGCAAAACCACACAAATGATGATATGAACCATTTTACACTGTTGATAGAGGTTGTGTAACCTAGTTGCTAACCTTCCTCCTTGCCAAGAAAAAAACAAACAGCAGAAAATGTCTGTCTGCAGAGGACTCACCTGTAAACACACCGGACATACTCAGAGTCACGGTTGCTTTGCGCATAGATATTCTTTCCCATTGCAGTCTCTAAAAACATAAGAACATGATTGTGTGTTTGTGTGCACATGGTATGGGCATTACATTGATGTTATCAATCTGCGTAGATTAAGGTGTACTTTGATCTGCCGTGTAGCCAAATTTATTATGCACTGATAAACGGAGTTTAATAATAAGCTTAGTCAAGGCCAGATATTGAATCCGAATGTTAGGTACTACATCACTGTAACCGTCGAGCACAGGTATGTTACAATGTACACACACAATAGACTAACATATTGGGACCTTTGAGACAATGATTGACGACACACATACACGCTCAGACAAACACTCACTGACCACAAATAATGTCGAGGGCACAGAGGGTGACATGGGGGAAGCAGTTGAAGGGGCCCTTCTCTGCCTCCTTCTCCAGCTTCTCCACCAGTACCTCAGCCTGCTCGTTCATCACCTCCAGGAACTCCGTGAGGATGGAGAAGTGAAAGGTTGGCGTCAACATCTTCCTCCGCCGACGCCATTTATTACCCGTGCTAGGTGACAGAAGAAAAAAGAAAAAAGACAGTGGTAAAAAAATATTCTTTGAATATAGGTTCAAAATAGGTTGTCAAATAGGTTCCTATTTTTTTTTACAAAAATATAAGTCCATATCACATAATAATACATGTTTGAACACTTTCCTTCACAAATCTATACAGACTTAAAAACCAGGAGTCCTGGGAAAGCTACCTGGTTAGCAGACCAGTGCCAAGCCACGGATGCAGAAACTTGTATCCAAAGGCCTTGTCGATATGAACTGGGTTGTTTAGGACTGTCTGTGATACATATATATGCATGCTATTGTCAAGCAAATAAAACACAGATTTCCATATTTCCCAATTGGGTCACTCATATTGTGGTTCCAACCAACAAATGACAGTTACAAAGTCAAACAAGAAAACTTTTAAAAGAAGCATAGGTTGCATTGTACCTCAATGGTTTCTGCATGATACAGAATTATGAATGGTATAGATCCCAGCCACATCTTCACCAGAGCAGTGTTACGGAGCGCATCTGTGTATTCAACAAGCTGACTGAAGAAATCTGAGTAAAACAAATAGAGAAAAGAACCAAACGAGCACATTAGAAATGTTTATAATATAGTATCTTTTGACAATGCAGATAATCAGCTTTCGCCCTCAGTGCTTTTCCTTCTTTCTTGTCTCACCTCTAGCATTGGATTTATACTGCAGTGTATTTCCAACAATGGGATATGTCTCTAGAAGGTCAGGTATAGACCTCATTACTATCCATTGGTGCAGAAGTCCTCTAAGATGTTGGTAGGTAGAGTGTATCAGGATAGCGACAAAGAAGATCACTACCAGTAAAACCAAGGTATCTACATTTAGTGCAATCGCCATCTCATTCTCATTCCAATGTCCACTTGAATTAAAACGAGAGTTACTCAAACAAATCCAACTAAAACTTCAGGACTGTTGGTGATTGTTTTTTACCAAAACCGAACCAGTCTGTTTGAATAGATTTATTTCTGCCCACCCACTGGCCTTGTAATGGCAGCCAATGAAAATGGGTCATGTTAGGTAACTCTAGTTCATTGTGTGTCCATTTCAGACTTTGACACTGGTTGTATACCTTCCTTGCTGAAGGTACCTTGATATCAAAGAAAAATTGTATTTAGATTAAGATACATCTTATAGTTTGGACATGGATGATTTGCCTTAACACCAATGTGCAATAAATGTATATATATACTCTTGTGCACCTTAAAGAACCATGTAGCCCCGTCAGTATTTGTTTATCTGGTCGATGGAAAAGATAGCAAGTGAACCTCTTTTGGGTTAAACTTTATGCTTAGACGCTGATGTTTAAGAGCCACACACTCTTAATGTCACATTTGCTCCTTTCAATCTAACACTTTGTGGCACATACACAATGCACAAACTACCTAGATACACACACTATACAGTGCATCCGGAAAGTATTCATACCCCTTCACTTTTTTGTGGAATGTTGAGAAAAATTTTTTATTTAATCCATTTTGGAATTAGGCTGTAAAATAATAAAATGTGGAAAAAGTGAAGGGGTATGAATACTTTCCGGATGCACTGTATTTTTTTTAAAATATATATACTACCATATATATGTGTACCCCGCCTCTTGCCCTGTGTCGGCTGGGATTGGCTCCAGACCCCCCGCGACCCTGCAAAGGATAAGCGGTACAGCTAATGGATGGATGGATGGATCCTGCTTAAAAAAATTAAAGGAACACTTTTTAATCAGAGTATTGCATCAAGTCAATTCAACTTCTGTGATATTGATCTGGTCAGTTAAGTAGCAGAGGGGGTTGTTAATCAGTTTCAACTGCTTTGGTGTTACTGAAATTAACAACAGGTGCACCAGAGGGGCAACATTGAGACAACCCCCATAACAGGAACGGTTTTCCAGGTGGAGGCCAGTGACATCTTTTCTGACTGTTTTTCACTAGTTTTGCATTTGGCTAGGGTCAGTGTCACTACTGGTAGCATTAGGCGATACCTGGACCCTACAGAGGTTGCACAGGCAGTCCAACTCCTCCAGGATGGCACATCAAAATGTGTCATTGCCAGAAGGTTTGCTGTGTCTCCCAGCACAGTCTTAAGAGCATGGAGGAGATTCCAGGAGACAGGCAGTTAATCTAGGAGAGCTGGACAAGGCCGTAGAAAACCCTTAACCCATCAGCAGGATGGACCGGTATCTGCTCCTTTGTGCAAGGAGGAACAGGATGAGCACTGCCAGAGCCCTACAAAATGACCTCCAGCAGGCCACTGACCAAACAATCAGAAACAGACTTCATGAAGCGTGGCCTGAGGTCCTCTAGTGGGCCTGTGAGGGCACCGTGGAGCTCGATTGGCACTTGCCATGGAACACCAGTGGCAGGTCCGCCACTGCCCTATGCTTTTCACAGATGCGAGCAGGTTCACCCTGAGCACATGTGACATGGAGCCGTGGAGAACGTAATGCTGGCACTTGACCCATATGGTCTGGAGAGGTATCCATGGAGGGACGCACAGACCTCTACAGGCTAGACAGCGGCACCCTAACTGCCATTAGGTATCGGGAGGAAATCCTTGGACCCATTGTCAGACCCTTCGCTGGTGCAGTGGGTCCTGGGTTCCTCCTGGTGCACGACAATGCCCGGCCTCATGTGGCGAGAGTATGCAGGCAGTTCCTGGAGGATGAAGGAATTGATACCATTGACTGGCCCCCACGCTTGCCTGACCTAAATCCAATAAACACCTCTGGGACATTATGTTTGGGTCCATCCGATGCCGCCAGGTTGCACCAGTGATGCCCTGGTCCAGATCTGGGAGAAGACACCCCAGGACACCATCCATTGTCTCATTAGGAGCATGCCCCGACGTTGTCAGGCATGCATACAAGCACGTGGAGGCAATACACAGTACTGAGTACCATTTTGAGTTGCTGCAATGGAATTTCAGCAAAATGAACAAGCCTGCTGCATAATTTTTTCACTTTGATTTTCGGTGTGTCTTTGAATTCAGCCCTCTGTAGGGTGATCATTTTCATTTCCATCAAACGACGTGGCATCCTTTCGTTCCTAACACGTTACCCAGTCCATATCAGTATAGATATCCAGCATGATTTTTTTCTCCCATTGAGATTCTGATGTGTCAAAGTGTTCCTTAAATTTTTTTGAGCAGTGGTATATATACTGTATATATATATATATATATATATATATATATATGTATATATATATATATATATCTAATCTTATATCAATTAGGTTCGGACCAACCAACTGATGACATGCTTTAATACTTAATTAACCTAATTTAGTTAGATATTCAATGAAATGCACATTACAGAACATTACATCATTCTGAAGAGCTAATATTTCCTTAATAAATTACTATTTAACAGAGTTAAAGATAACAGTGGGTAGCACGGTGGCTCAGTGGGTAGCACTGTTGCCTCACAGCAAGAATGTCCTGGGTTCAATCCCCACCTGACCCAAGGGTCTTTCTGTGTGGAGTTTGTGGGTTTCCTCCGGGTAGTCCGGTTTCCTCCCACAGTCCAAAACATGCAGGTAAATTGGGGACTCTAAATTGTCCGTAGGCGTGAGTGTGAGTTGTTGTCTGTCCCTTTGTGTCGGCCCTGTGATAGACTGGCGACCTGTCCAGGGTGTACCCCACCTCTCACCCTGTGTCGACTGGGATAGGCTCCAATCTCATTATTTTGGGAAATATTTGCAGTTTTGCAAAACAGCCACAAGATGTCATGATAACAGCATCTGATATCTGATCCTATATTTACACTACTGTGTTTGCACCAAGGTATTGCACATAAAGAACGCCAAGTGTTAACATATCTTTATTCATCCTCTCAGGAGAGGATAATACAGCCCTGTAAGTACATAAAAAGACACCAGTAGAAAATATACACAACAAGATTACACAATGAGACCCACTAGACTTCAAAGTCAGCTAAGGCAGAACGAAACCACGAGATTCAGAATTATGCACAAATAAAATCAACTACAAGTACGAACTCATTTCATTATTACCTTTACCGCCTACAGCAAAGTTATGTCAGAGAACCTAAAAAACTCCCTCATCATGAACTTTTATTATAGTCTTTGTAGAACCGGATAAACCCATAAGCTCCCTTTTGACGAGCCATACTAGCCAGAGCTACTGGCTTACAGTCATTGTGTTAAACTAGGCTGCATTTACCTACCTACTTAACCTCATTATTGGATTAACAATAACAACATTGACAACCATAAACTCGTCTAACAAAAGTAGGAACATATCTTATTTCCCCAAAAGTTGAACTATCCCTTTAACTAATATGGTAAACATTTTTAAACCAATAAAGCTTTTGTTGGTTAGACATGACCTCACTAACATAAAAATTATACAAACTATTGGAATTTTTAAATGGCAAACCAAGACCCAGTATATATGCAGTCTTTCTGTTTAGTCGTTATTTCCCAGTCCACTCTTAGTGTGGCAGCTGGCTAGGGGTGCCCAGCGCGATGCGTAAATTCTGGTGGAAGGCAGGCACCCTTTCGTGATGTTGAGGCCAGTGGAGGATGCAGCGTGACCTCAGCATGCCCCTGCGAATGAACAGCGAGCGGGCCAACCTGTAGTCATGCACCTCCTGTAGAAAGATCAAGATCACAGAGTCCCTGTTGGCCTCAATCAACTGATGGAGGGCATAGTGGACTTTGAACCTGGAGGGAGAAAATCGAAACATCAGAGTGGTTAACTAGTGTATGTATTTTATGCATGTGTGTGTGTGTGTGTGTGTGTGTGTCCACATACAAGATATATCAAAGACACGTATTACACTGATGGATTATTAGATACGATTTTTCTTCAGAAATTAAACCAATGAGCACTGACAAATCCGGTACAGAATATTAAAAAAACAACATGAAACTTAGGAATTTTCATTTCCGCTTTCACAAGTCACACACAGCCAGTAATTTACAGAAGTGTGAAGTCTATATTTGACCTACCGACTACACCAGGGGTCTCTGAGAAGCCTTTTAGAGACAACAAATACATGCTTTCTGGAATTGCGCATGTTATCCACAATGGATTCAAGTTGAGACTGGCCAGCCACAGAGTCTCGATCCTCCAGACATAGTAAATAATTCTCCTTCTCAATAGGTATCAGGCTTCTCTCCACCCAATCAAAATCCTTTTTGGCGTGAATGACATAGGCGTCGTACTCGAATGCTCTCCCCTCCGCACTTTTCTTATCACTCATGCCTAAAAAACGGCTGACCAGGATGTTCCAGTAGAACTGGATCCTCCATCCCTGGAAGCGTACTAGGAACGCACTCACCATCAGTGACAGAACGGCAGTGCTGCTCACTATATAGAGAGCGTGAAATGGAGTCATGTCCTTACAAGAAAGGGGGTCAAAATCCATGATGGAGCGGTTGAAGTAAGCTGGGGGAGTGTTACACATATACGTGTCCGTTAGGCCCGGGACACTAGCATTGGTTTTGTTGAGCCACCCTACAAACCACAAGATGCTCTCACACGTGCAGTCAAAGGGGTTTTTGTCCATGACCAATTCACTAAGGTGGACCACGGCTGGCTCAAACACTTCCCTCCTCACACCAGTAATAACATTCTTTTGAAGACGTAAAACCTTGAGTGAGCCGGGACCTTCAAAAACCGAGCCTGTTAATCTGTTTAAGACGTTATTGTTTAGACTAAGTTCGCGCAGGTTAGTTAAATTCCTAAGTGCCTTAGAGGGGATCTCATCTAGCCCAGTGTTGTCCATGTCGAGAACAGCTAAGCTTCGCAAGTCCCTTAGAAACAATGCTGGCCCTCCTGGGTTAGCACTCTTCCATACGCGGGCTAAGTTGTTATGTTGGAGCTTTAGCACCTGTAGATGCACCAGTCCATCCAACAGGCCAGAGTTGAGGTTGGCAATGTTGTTGTTGCTGAGGTCCAAGTAGGTCAGGTTTGACAGGGGTCTGAAAGGTGAGGGGTCCAGGTCTAAGGTGCCAGTGAGAGCTTTCCCCAGCATCAAGCTCCTGAGACTGGGTACGTGCACAAAAGACGTGGAGCTCAGAGTGATCTTCTGATCGTTGTTGGAGAGGTAGATCTCCTGCACCTGACCGAGGCCTTTAAACTCTTCCCCTGTCAGTGTTTGCCTAATGAAATTGCGGCCGAGAAGGAGGTTAGTTAGGTTTCCAAGATTGGAAAACGCTCCAGAACCAATGCTGGAGATACCAGTGGCAGTCAAATTCAGCAGTGTAAGTGGTGCAGTAGCGAGCGAGACAAGGGTCTTGTTTGTGATGCTTTTGAGTGTTAGACAGCTGCTCCAGCCCAGGTGAAGCTGGCGCAGACTAATCAACCCTGAAAATGTGTGCTTTGTAATCTCTCTAAATGCTGTATTCTCCATGTTCAAGTTCTCAAGTCTGCCCAATGACTGAAAAGAATAGTCATCAATAATTGGAGTTGAGGATGAATGGCTTTTCACCAGCGCCTTCCTCAGGTTGAGGTTTTTTAGACTGCGGAGCCCCTGGAAAGTAATCTTGGTTAGGTGCTTGAGGTTGTTCTCCACAAGATAAAGACTCTCCAACTTAGACAGCCACTGGAATGAGCCATTCTCAATCTTAGCCATGGTATTGTAAGATAGCTCTAGATAAGTGAGATTGGTTGACTCTAGCCCTTTGAACGTAGAGTTGTTGATTGTGACAAGGGATGTTTTCTGGAGAGAGAGGCTAGTAATTGCGGTCCCAGACAGCTCCAATGACAGATTGGACATTAATGGAGGACTGAGCTTGGTCCCATCCATTGTTAAGGTATGTATGCATGCGATGGGCTTAAAACAACCATGCTCAATCTGCAAAGAAAAAAGAGCAATTAAATAAGATAATTACATTTAGTTTGCAAATACACCTCTTTATCGCAAGACACAACTATCTTTGAATCTACTGTACACATCATTGCATAGGTTTTCTTTCTTGCATTTCACATTAATCAAACTATACATTTGCACTAAACAATCTCCTGCAACATACAGTATAGGAAGCTAATTCATTGAAAAGTGTAAGATAGCTAGAGAGCAAACAAGGTGGTTAGGCTTCCATTGATTCAATGGTCCAGCTTTCATTTCCTCTTTCACAGTCTGTTCATTACCGATTCTAATGGAAGATATGTCAGGTTGAGGAACCGTAAAGAAGGGGATCCGATGAGGAAGGAGAAGTCGCCGTTCTGGATAGTAGCCACGTCGTTGTTAGACAGAGCCAAGGTCACAAGACTGGGGAGCTGGGGCAGGGAGCCCAGCTTTACTGACGTCAAATGGTTCCTGGATACATCCAATACCATCAGACTCTGGAATGCATAGGGAAATCATACAATATAGGAAGGCCTTACTTTACATTTAGTAAAAAGTCGCAGTTCAATACTTGGAGTACTAAAATCATAAAGAAACAGTAACAATAACAATGTGACCTATCACTCCTCCAACACACAGACCTACCTGTAGGGCCATGAAAGGCTCCCCCTGTAGTTTCAGTTTGTTGCTAGCCAGGATCAGCACCGTCAGATTTGAGCAGTGTCTCAAATTTCTCTCCATCAACAGATGCACCACATTGTGCTGCATGATCAGCGTCCTCAGCAGCATTAGACTCTGACAAACGCCTTCCTCTAGTACACTAATGCTGTTGTAGCTCACGTCCAGATGGAGGAGCCCAGGGTATAGAGACAGTGCGGCCGGGGGAAGTTTCCCCAGCCTGTTGTGGGAAATATCGAGGCTGTGTATGTCTCTGGGGAGGTTGGAAGGTATCTCATTCAGGTTCATGTGATTGCAGTTAGCCTTGCCATCGTGTACCAGGCAGGTGGTCTTCATTTGGGGGGCCATGCACTTGAACTGGTCAGGCAAGAGGCAGATGAGCAATGCCAGATTGATAACAAGATGCCAGTGCATTACTCAAGACTAGATGTTCAAAAAGGAATAATAACACAATGAGACAACTATCAAATACGTTTTCATTACTTAACTTAGTCTGTACTTTATCAAAGTAAAAAAGTCATGATCTAACTCAATTGTCTGAAAATGTATTTCTGTTTACAACTGTACAAATAGTTCCGTAATACATTGTAAACACATTCGTTCCTACCTCAAGTGTCTTCGTGAGTTAATTTCTGTTGCAGTCGATCAAGGAAGGAAGCACAGTTGGCAACAAAATGCACGTAATGCGTGGGCAGTGCGTGCTCGGCATTAAACCAGGTAGTCCAAGGCGTTCATTCTAAACGCCAGCTAAAATGCAGAATATCCTTGAATCATTTAGTTGAAATGAAACTACAGGGACACGACTGCAGAGTATCAGTTCTCTGTTTGAGTCTAGTCTAGTTTCATGAGCTTTTGAACTAGTCAGAAATAACTTTCCACAGGTAACCCGTTCAGTAGCTACAGCGTTAAACCCAATTGAACGGGAATGGCTTTCGGGCGTTTTGCGAGTAGATGTCCAAAATGGGTTTAACTATCGGAACAGATGCTCACACACGTCGCATTTGCTTATTTCTTTTTCAGGCTGTATTGGCAAGTAGGTATGGGTATGAATGTCTACAAGAGAGATCCCCGCTGGGGAGGAATCGAAAGTCTACTCGCTTACCAACGTGTCCTAAATAGATTATTGTCTGACAATATTCCAATATTCAGCCAATCACTGCGAACACTCAAAGTCTGCCTTGCGCACGTCATAGCTCCGCGCAACCATTTGCGTCCCATTGTGAATTGATTTATGGACTTGTTATTCTTCTTAAAAAAAGAACTGAATCGCTCATCAAATCATGACAATGCCAGCAATCCATGGTCCAACAGCGTGGGCTAATGTATCATACGTTTTAGCTCCATTGTCAGAATAGGCAGCATTTATTTCATTCAAACTATACATGCAATAAATATTTACATGCACCTCGAACCTGGTCAAAATAGTGGGTTGGGATTACGTCATCTTCTGTAATCTTAATTTTTTTTTGTCATTTCCCTAAGCAGTAATCATTATTTGATTTGATCATGTACCCTCTTTCTCTCTCCTCGTTTTAATTTATTTTTCACAATTTCCCTTTCTTATCTTCATTCTAATCAAGTCCCCCATAATTGTCCCTTTTGCCAATTATGCACCATCTCATCTGCCTATCTCCACCATAACTATTTTCCCTCGAAACCTGTATCTTATCCCAGCCGTTCTGCCTCTGTCTCTGAGCATGTATCGATCAGGCTGCCTGCCTTTGAGTAAGTAGGAGGTAAGCCAGCTCTGGCTGTGCTGTCAGTCAGCAGCCTTTCCACTCCAGCTCATTTGGTGAGCCAATCAATAATGCAAAGACTGTTAAGTGTGCTATGCTTTTCACCATACCACCTGTTTAATGGTAGGACAGCCATTTCTGCTATTCTGTTTTGGAGAACAATAAGCGCCAGAGTGTTGTACATTTGACATGTTTAGGAACTCTGTTGGTCCCATTGAACCACACAAAGCTTTGATAAAGTAATGGAAGCTGCTGTCAGTTTGTACTACGTACTTGTGCCATGTCTCCCTTCAGGTTATATAAGACAACATACCCTGAACAGACTGAATAGATTGAATAGATGGGTCAATTGGTTGGGAAAATAGATGGCGCTTTGTATTGTATTAACAAATCTATGTTCTGTCATTGTATTTTATTAGGCTTACGGATATGATCTGACCAGGCATGCTGTAGATGGAGGGCACTAGTAGGTTTCCTGGAGATTAGGTTTATACACACACCACACCTGTACCCAGAAAACAAGGATTTCATCTGGATATGCATATTCCACTGCTGCTAAAAGCAAAGCTAACATTACATTACTTCTCTATAATGGGTGCCTACTCAAACCACCTTTCACCTGTGCATACTGTAATTAAACAAATGACCTAAGGACTTCACCCTGTTTCAGACCTTCCTTATCACTTGGTTATGAAAATTACCTTGTGAGGGCTTTTATAGGAGCATCTCTCTCTCTCTCTCTCTCTCTCTCTCTCTCTCTCTCTCTCTCTCTCTCTCTCTCTCTCTCTCTCTCTCTCTCTAAGGATTGTCATTTAGCTTTGGCTGTTCAATCTGATGTCATTTACTGTAGGCATAGTAACAAAAAATATCTGCAGATCTTATTCTTATAAAAAAATCACACCTGTTGCCTGTGACTTTTTTATCTAACCCCTAATCATCCAGATACTCACAATTAATTTGAGTTAAAACTCTTGAGATTCAGACACTCCTTATTTCTTAAAACAGGACATTTCTGGTTCCCCTCGGTGCCTCCTTTTGCTAAGCTACTGCAGCAAAAAGGACTTTTGTGCCAATGGCTTGACTGCTGAATCACAGAACTCTAGCCCTGTGCTAGCGGTATGGAGGCCACAGTAAGCTATCTAGTTTGTCTGTATAGTAGCTGGATAGGATACTGTCGTCTATGGTGTCCTGGACCACGGCTCAACAAAAGCAGATACAGTAGGCAGTTGTAGGTCAAGCCCTGGGAGTGTTGGCTATTTCTAATAAATGAGATGAAAACATATGTTTTTTGTTTTGGTTTGTTTGCATGGTATCAGATACATAGTAAAGGGAGGGAACATGCAGCAGTGTGTCGATGTATTTATTTGAACTCTCTATTTGAACAAGGCTACATAAACAGAAAAACAAGCCATGATGGGGGAAAAACAGAGAGTGAAAGACTGATAGAAGTCCGATAGAGATCAGTCTCCCTGGGGGAAAATAAACTTGGCACTGGTGCCAGTAAGCTAAGGATTGTGGGAAATGAGTACATCCATGCAGAGGACTGACTGACGTGCACAATGGGTTTCGGAAACTGCGAGCCACTGGCCTCTGTGTCTTATGTGTGATAGAGTGCATTCCTGCAGAGGGGATAATGACCTAGAGGGCGGTGGCTCCATTAATGTGTGTGTGCGTGTGTGTGTGTGTGTGTGTGTGTAAGTGAGTGTCACATTCTTTGTTTCAAGCCGCTTGTATTAAGACCCACTTGCTCAGCTGCGGGCTGCATCTCTCAGGTGCTGGAATACATTGAAAGGTGAAGGTAAGTTTTATGTCTACTTTCAAATCTGCACCTTTTTTTTTGTTTTTGGTATTACAAAGTGGATGTATCTGCAGAATACTATTTTTGCTAAATGTTATTGGACTTGGTAATATCTGTTGTTAACATAACCCAAATCAGCTAACATGCGCAAGCACTGCTCAATATGTTCCATATGAGGCAGGATGGACAGGATTAAGAATTTATATTTTGAGAAATTAGTCAAGGTACCACAAGTGCCACTTCAATATTTTTTCAATGTTTTAATTTCTAGTCTAACATATATTCTTAGCAGGGGCGTGCAGATGTATCATAAGTGGCTGTGGCTCAAATTTAACAATAATTTACCAATTTGTATCATTGAAAAATAACAGCCATGAAGAAACTTTATGACTGTGAGGGGCTCAGGTATTTTATTTTTAGGCTCTTGCTTGTACCTGCTTTTTTGCAATAGCATGACAATAATCCAAGACTGCCTCACTGATATTGCACTGCAATTTTTTATTGAAAAATCTGAAGCATTGTTTATCACTCGGTTTTACATAATTTATTTAATTAATTGATGATATAAGCTCAATTGATCTGAAACATGACTGTTTTGCACTAGCAGTGTGATGAAAATTGTGTAGCTTGGAATTAATCACAGTAATTGAAGAGACAGGTACAACAAGGGCTCCTAATAAGCCGAACAGCAGAGGAGGTAATTGGAGCCTTTTGTAAGAAAGTCCTGGGACACCTGGGATGAGAGAGAGACTGAATTTTCTCTCTCACCAGGGATGAGAGAGAAAAGAGGAGGGGGAGGGACAATTGGATTAAATGAATATCAGGTAATAGACATTGACGGAGAGAAAGGCTGTGATGTTCTCTGAACAAAAGGACAATAGACGCTGCATCGTATAGATCGAGAGTAAGTGAAGAAAAGGATGACAGGTTAAGCCAAAGAAGTTCACCACATGAGAGAGAGAGAGAGAGAGAGAGAGAGAGAGAGAGAGAGACAGCATGAGGCAGTATGGGACATGTTACGTCATGTGCTCTTCCACTTCCATAGCAAGAAACACTGCAGCATATCTCCCCCTCCCCATTTTGCTGACAAATGTTGTTTGGAGGTCAGACTCCCCGCTCTAGCAGTGGTGCTATCAGTGGGATCACAGCACAATGCTCTATGAAACTGTGCTGTATTAGAAACACGCAAACACAGGTGTCCTGCATGGCATTTATTGCAAACCAACTCCACAGAGGAAATAAATGTTGTAGTAGAATGTGTGTATTGTCACATTTATTGTGAACTGAGAAATTAGATCTGCCATTTATAATTATCTAAAGATTTGCGATTGTTGCACCCTGACACTATCAACACCATTTTAATGATCCATTGTGTTATCCCTTTCTGCCACCTTTTAACGAAAAGAGAATATATTGTCAGCTATATCAACCTCTCTTCTATACTTGCGTAGCCAGTGTAATAGTGGGTTTGAACAATGGCTGATGGCATGTGTTTCTCATCGCTGGCTAGTGAACGTGGGCTGCTGAGTCAGGGCTCTTCGCTCCGGCGAGGCCCCGGGGGGTGACAGGGCATCGATAGCAAACAGGAATCATCAGCATGGCTCTACTACTGTAGCTCTCCCCTCTGCACTGCACCGCAGCTTTGAGCCCAGCTCAAATAGTACTGTAGCGTAGTGCACACAGCAGCGTGTGCTACAGGTGTAGCTTTCTTCTGTTTGGCGAGGCGTGTAATGCGTCTGGATTAGGGAGGTCTCGTTGGGTTGCTAGGTTATTTTTGTCCCCATATTTTGACAGATGAGAATTTCTCCACTTGAGGTTTGTTACATGTGTCCTTAAGTCACTCTCACACTTTCCCATAAATGCTCTCTTGCACTTTGAATGTTTCTCCTAATCTGCTTGCCCCCCACACACTCACCCTGCAGTGTTGCCTTAACACACAGACTTGTATCTCTTGGCTCCAGCAGTGGGACTGTCAGCTGGTGCTAGTCTTGACAGTCAGTGTGTGCCAGGAGGATAGGGGCTTGCCAGCTGGCGTTTGGGCACTGACCCTAAGCTACTGGCAGTGGGAGTGAGTAACCTTATCAGAGATTAGACTTTGACCACACACAGATTGTACATTGGGAGGAGATCTTTATGCCACAGCCTTAAGTCATAGCCTGCCAGATCGAACAGCCCTCAACTGTATAGGGACAACTGCCAGCTGGTACCTGACTATCTATCTGGAGGAGGCAGATGGGTTGTTGAAACTTAAAAAAGACAACCAGAATAATTTTAGACTGTTCAGGAAAAACCTGTTTTTGTTAGGTCATTGGGCAACTATTAGAGTTGTGAAGGTGTGGTACTGTATATGACTGTAGAATACCATGTTACCTGCTAACACAAGTTTTTTTTTTCAATGTGCAAATGTAGTTTACTGATGTTATAAAGTTTATAGTGATTACCATTGATTCTGCTATGCTGAGTTGGACTACTATATTGGAAGATTTGCTTTGCGATGAGTTTTTCATCAAAACAGACGGGCAATGTAATTGACTGAGACTATTTCTTTGTGTTATTTACCAATATAAGTGTGAGGGCCGCATCCATAGTCGCAGCCACCCCAACGGTACTAAAGTTGGTAACCCCAGGCCCAGTCACATATTAGTTACCCATTACCCATATAGAGACAGTTAAATGACTACACATAGTTCTTTTGTTCATATAACATACAGTTTATTTACGTTTGTTGATTATATTACTTTCCTTATGGAGCGCGCACATTTGGTCTGTTTTATATATTTAACAATGTTAAGTTACTTCATCTGTCTTCTCTTTTGTTGTTTTACCGGGCTGGGTCTTCCGCCTCCTTCCTCTGCTGACCGGTAAGGCTAGAGGTGCTTATGTGCATATGGACATTGATGAATCACTAGAGTATGAGAAAGTGAAGTTTGCTATATTACAGAAGTATGACATTAGCCCTGAGACCTACAGGCAAAGGTTCCGTTCCCTGGAGGTTGGACCTGAAGAGAGCCCCAAGGAACTTTATGTAAGGTTAAAGGAACTGTATGGGAAGTGGGTGCAGCCGGAAGGTAAAAGTGTGCAGGAAGTTGGTGAGCTGCTTGTTTTGGAGCAGTATTTAAAAATGTTGTCCCCTGAGCTCCAGGTGTGGGTAAAGGAACGTAACCCTGAGTCAGCGGCTGCGGCTGCCACTTGGGCTGATGTGTTTGTGGCGGCAAGGAAGAAGAGCCAGGCATGGAGTAACATGGCCTGGAGGGCTTCTCAAGATGGCCGCAGACAATCGCCATCCCAGTGGGGCCAGAGAGGAGCAGCGGATGTGGGTAAGCCCCTGCTAAGGGAGAATCAGCACACACGTTTGCCGGCAAAACCTCCTAACCAGGAACCGATTTGTTATCTGTGTGGACAGGAAGGGCACACTAAACCTAGGTGTCCCAAAAACCCCGCCAGATTAACCCAAATGTGTTTTGTCCCACGACAGAAGACGGAGTTGGAATCTGTGAAGCAGCCATCAGTTAAGATAACTACAGTGACAATAAATGGGAAGAAAATCAGAGCATTGGTAGACACGGGCAGTACCCAGACCTTAGTGCACAGACGGTACGTCCCTAGCAATACCATCTGCACCATGGAAACTATCCCCATTTGCTGTGTGCACGGGGATGAGAAACATTACCCCACTGCTGATCTGTATATTGAGGTGCAGGGGCAGCCCTATCTGCTAAGTGTAGGGGTAGCCGATAAGTTGCCATATCCAGTAGTTCTGGGTGAGGATTTGCCTGTTTTATACGATTTATTGAAACCAGCTCAGACCTGCAATGTGGTGACTAGGGCCCAAGCTAAAGGAACAGAGGAGGATTCCTCACCTCTCAGTGCCCTGCCCTTCTTTGATGCGGAACTAGAACTACCATCTAGTAAATGTAGGAAACCCCGTAGTCAGAGAAGACAGGAGAAATTTGAGCACACTGTGGTAAAACCAGCGGTTGAGGCTGAACCAGATGGGCCCTTAGATTATCAGGTCCCCACCAACATAATTCAATTGCAACAGAGCGATCCAACATTGTCCGCCATTTTGTTGAGAGCTAGGGAAAAGGACCCTGGGGATGAGCCTAATGAAGAGTGTAGGTATTTTCTGCAGGGTGGTATCTTGTATCAGCAACAGGGTCAGGCTACACAGTTAGTGGTCCCTGAAGCAGCCCGAGATATAGTACTCTCTTTGGGCCACTCTACTCCCTGGGCTGGCCACCTAGGGAAACACAAGACTTTTGCCCGCATTAAGCATCATTTCCATTGGCCGGGTATGCGTTTGGATGTGGCACAGTTTTGCAAGAGTTGCCCACAGTGTCAAAAAACATCCATCAGAGGGCCCCCTAGAGCTCCACTACACCTCTTCCAATTATTGGTACCCCTTTGAGCGTTTGGGAATGGATGTTGTTGGCCCTGTTGAACGAAGTAAGGCAGGAAATCGTTTATGTTGGTCATTACAGACTATGCTACGAGATATCCGGAAGTTTTTCCATTGAAAACGGTAAAAGCAAAAACGGTGGCTATCTCCTTGATTCAGTTCTTCTCAAGGGTTGGTTTCCCCAGGAGATTTTAACTGATCAAGGTACTAACTATGTCTACGCTGTTGAAACAAGTGTACAAGCTGCTGGGCATCAGGAGTGTGCGAACCACCCCATATCACCCTCAGACCGATGGACTAACTGAGCGGTTTAATCAGACTCTTAAGCAGATGCTCCGTAAGTTTGTCAGTGACACTGGATCTGACTGGGATCAATGGCTCCCCTATCTTCTGCCTACCGGGAGGTACCTCAGGCCTCACTGGATTTTCTCCTTTGAGCTTCTTTATGGTCATGAGGTGAGGGTCCTCTGACCTTGTTGAAGGAAGTCTGGGAGGGGATCAGGGATGGATGTCATATCTTATGTTATGCAGATGAGGGAGAAACTACAGCGAATGAGTGATCTGGCTCAAACCCAAAGAAGACCATGACCAGTCAGCCCGGATGAGAGTTTCGACCCTGGACAAAAAGTGTTGGTGATGTTGCCCACCAGTGACAGCAAACTGGCAAAATGGCAAGGACCATTCGAGGTGCAGAAGAAGCTGGGGTCGACCACCTATCAGGTTTCGGATCCGGGGCGCCGGCGATCCAGCTGGGTGCTGGTCAATCTCCTTAAAGAGTGGGTCCCACGGGTTGTGAAAGGAGCAGAGGTGTTGCTTATCCAGAAGGTGGAGGAGGAAGAGAATGGATGACCAGTACCTGCCTGCACCAGCACAGTCGGACCTAGACATGAGCCACCTCACGGAAGAACAAAAGGCTCAAGTAAACCCTTTACTTGATCCAGATATTTTCAAGGATACCCAGGCCGTACGAGCCTGGTGGAACATGATATTGTGTTAAAAGCTGATGCAACGACAAGGCGTATGAGTTACAGGATCCCGGAGCGCCTCCTGGGGACGTTGAAGACGGAGGTGGACCTCATGCTGTCCCTGGGGATTATCCAAGCCTCAAAGAGCGAGTGGTGTAATCCAGTGGTTCTGGTCCCCAAGAAGGATGGAACGATAAGGTTTTGTGACTTCCGGTACCTGAATTCTGTGTCTAAATTTGACTCATATCCTACACCACGAATTGATGACCTCATTGAGCGTCTGGGGAAGGCAAAATATTTAACAACTATTGACCTCTGTAAGGGTTATTTACCCCTTACACAGTGTTCCAGGGAGTTCACTGCTTTCCGGACGCCCTGGGGCCTGTTCGAGTTCACCGTCCTGCCATTTGGTCTTCACGGAGCTCCGGCAACCTTCCAAAGACTGATGGATCAGGTACTGTGTGGACTGTCTGACTTTGCTTGTGCATACCTGGATGACATTGTCATTTACAGCACCACCTGGGCAGGGCATGTGCAGCACCTGAAGGAGGTCCTGGGCCGCTTGCAGTCGGCCGGTCTTACCATCAACCCAGCCAACACCTTGGATTCACCATTGGAGGTGGGGTGGTGAGACCACAATGTATGCTATTGAATGCTGTCCCCTTCCCCAGACTAGGAAACAGCTTCGATCCTTCCTGGGGATGGCCGGCTTCTATCATCGGTTTATACCGAACTTCTCCGCCAGGGCTGCTACCCTGACAGACAGGAACGATGTCCCAACCAGGTTCAGTGGACGACGGAGGCTGTGGCGGCTTTCCGTGACATTCAACGAGCACTGGGGAAGGGACCAGTCTTAAAGAGTCCGGACTTTGAGAAAGACTTTGTTATTCAAACTGATGCTTCTGAGAGGGGTATTGGGGCTGTGCTCCTGCAGGGACCGTCGGAGGACCAATACCCAGTGGCCTATATTAGCCGCAAATTGTTCCCCAGGGAGGTACGCTATGCAACGGTGGAGAAGGAAGCGTTGGCCATCAAATGGGCCCTCGACTCTTCAAGTACTATCTCCTGGGGAGGGAGTTTACCCTGCAGACAGACCACAAGGCACTGCAATGGCTGGAGAAGATGAGGGATACAAACGGGAGGATTACCCGGTGGTGCCTGGCTATGCAGCCCTATCGGTTCAAGGTTCACATCGCTGGAAAAGAAAATGTCACTGCCGACTACCTCTCTCGCTACCCTAGCGAGGAGTTCGAAGAGGGGGGTGTGTGAGGGCCGCATCATAGTCGCAGCCACCCCAACGGTACTAAAGTTGGTAACCCCAGGCCCAGTCACATATTAGTTACCCATTACCCATATAGAGACAGTTAAATGACTACACATAGTTCTTTTGTTCATATAACATACAGTTTATTTACGTTTGTTGATTATATACTTTCCTTATGGACGCACATTTGGTCTGTTTTATATATTTAACAATGTTATAAGTTACTTCATCTGTCTGTCTCACACTTACTTCCTGCTGCTGGAGTCGGCGGTCCAGAAGGGCCAAAGAGGGTTTCCAAGAAACAAAGGAATTAAATACCCAAATTGGTTGATTGGACTGTACCAAGTGTTTGCCACCTTCGGGGGGAGATTGGGGATTATTTAGGATGATGTAAAGTAATTGTTTGAGGTCTAATTTAGTTTGCTTAGCATTTGATATTTATGTGAGGTTGATTTATTGGAAGGTTTATTTCAGTTAAGTTGAGTTAGATTATATTGTTTCGTATTAGTTAATTAGTTGATAAACGGTTTATGTATTCCCCTGTGTGTTGTATTGGTTTGATCAGCCAGTATATATGTTCCCCTGTGTTCTTTGTTGTTGGGTCAGTTTGGGTCAGTTTGGGTTAGGTGACATGTTGTCATGTTATTTTGTATTATTTAGTTATATTCAGTTGACCTCTTTTATGATTAGAATTATGTAGTGTTGTGAATAATTTTTAATAGTTTTTGGGACTAATTAAAAATCCTTCTGATGGTGAGGAAACCTCGGCGTCTTCGTGCCTTTCTGCCGGTCCCTCACAATAAGGCACAATGTTGCCTTATTGCCACTAACTAAATTACGTATATCTGCTGGATTTACTCCACACGAAACGAGGAGCAGTGGTTATTTTGAAACGTCTTCAACTGTTTTCCAACTGCACACTTGTGCTCAGATGAGAAAGCAGTCCCGCACGTTATATAATCCTCACACACACCCATTGGCACACACAAAGCACAGCACACAAAGAAACAAGGTTAGTTGGCCTTTGCTGTGGCTTCTTTGGGAGAGACTACTGTGCGTCATGCACCACAGTGCATTGAAGAAACTGAGCTGCCTTCAGTCATTTATGCCAAATGTGACATCTGCTGTTGGAGCAAAAGCCTGAGGGAAGTTTACAACTTCAAAGAGGTTGGCTCTAAGGTCTGTGCCCACTGCTTCTGGTTAGCTTGTGGTGATTTGAAAAGCAAAACATTTTAGGGTAGATTTAAATAAGGAAGGACTACTTGGATTGGACACTTATGAATTGCCCTGGAGTTTAGAAGGAAATGAGGGGAGCATTAAAGAAGAGAGGAGAGTAACACCTTGGGACGTTATTTGAGTGCTTGAGCAAGGCACTCCCCAAGTACTGGGAAGCTCTGTTTTGTGAATGTGTGAATGAGTTTCCCCCTTTCTAGGGAATGTTCCTCAAGTGGTTGCAGACAAATAGAGCAAAAGGTTTTCAATGCACCATGACCGGGATTAATAAAGTGGAGACGTTTTTTAAAAGCATCATTGACTGCAACAGTGACACTGACAAATTCATACTGATAATGTCTCCCTTGCATCCAACATTCAGGCATTGCAGTCTGGGCAAAGGGTTTTCTACATAATTGCAAGAACCTGACAAATAGGTTGTTTCACCATGATCTTGCCCTGTGGACACATTTGCCAAATGCTGCTTTATTCAACTCTGAACTCCAAAGGAATAACAATATATTGTTTCCATCATGTTGTTAGCTTATTGGGCTGCTTGTATAGCCTTATCCTTTATCGCCTACTGTGGTATTTGTTTTTTATTATTGTATAAATTTTATATATTCATATATATTTTTTATACTGTTATGTTTCATTATTATTATTATTGTGTATTATTATTATTATTATTATTATTATTATTATTATTATTATTATTATTATTATTATTATTATTATTATTATTATTATCATTATTATTATTATCATTATTATTATTATTATTATTATTATTATTAGTAGTAGTAGTAGTAGTAGTAGTAGTAGTATTAGTAGTAGTAGTAGTAGTAGTAGTAGTAGTAGTATTTATCATATAAAACATGATGATAATGGATTATTTATTTGATGTCTTAACATGTTCTACATTATTCTTAACATCCATAAAAAAAGATTATAGGGGTTCAAGTGTATTTCTTTTTTGCTGTTCAGTTGCATTACGTAACAACCAAATCACTGCATTGCCAACGATTTTTGTTTTAGTCTTTTTAGAATGTAACAACTGGTTTTGGGAGGAAATATATCATTCAAAAAAATGATCCTTATGTTCCTCCAATCCTGTTTGTCCATCCCCTTTCCCTGCAAGTATATATTTTCTCAGTGGTCAAATTGTCATGTGGTCAAATTAATTTTCAGACGCTGGTCTCTTTTGAAGTAGCGATGGAGCACTGCTACCAAAAAAGGAAAAGACCGTGAGAGAAGTTCAAATTCTTCATCGCAAAATATGTGAGCTCCATATCAAAGCTCTCTGCTTTCTACCAAAGAAATAGCCCTGTGGGCTACATAAACATGATCTCTTGTCTATTGTTTATGGCAGATTGGACTGGCTTTTAAACATGGTCTGCCTGTGCTGTGCATACTATACCTTATTAAAAGTATGTTTACACTACAGTCAGGTTTTGTGTGCTAGTTAAAATGATTTGATGCCTATGATCACAATTACAACAGCTATTTAATATTTTGTTAACATAAACACAGGACTCAACTTGAATTCTTCAATTTGCAGAACTCTTATTGCAAAACATGAAGTGCAGTTAGATTCGAATCAAGTATATCAGAACTTAAAGCCTTCAATAAAGGCATTACTTATAAGTGTGATTTTAGCATGTTTTCTGACAAAGAAGCTGGGACAAAAATAGAATCCAGATGACTTAGTCTTTTCATTGAGTCCGACACAAGTGTTTTGAGGATGTGGCAGAGTTTTCATCCTTAGGAGTGGCAATGGTCAAATCATCTATACTCGCATACAGTCCCAGTACCATGATATGACTGACTTGTAATAATGGCTTCATATTGGTTCTTGCCGAACAGCCTTGCTCGAACCGCTGTCGGCAGTGGTCTGATGGGATTAACTGAACCATTACTTAATTACAAGCTCAAGGAAAAGCTGAAAGTCTATTAAGCGGATTAATTGCTTTACCACTGAATCAAGCACAGAACACTAAAGCAGATTTCTTTCTCATAAATACATTCCACTAACAGACACCAATTAGCAAGCAAAGGCGAGGAAAGACCAGCCCGGCTCAATTGCCAACTGTGTACAGGTCAGCTCTTGCTGGTTCAGTACTGTGCATGTTATTATATAATCCGGCGGTGGAGGTGTGTGGGGGGCGGGGAGAGATACTAAGGCTGTGCTTTAATTAAGAATAGAAGAGAGAATATCCAATATACCACTTTTTGCGCGACCAAGTGGGGGTGCTATTGCTGCATCAACAAAACAGTGCTTTTCTGTTTTTGTCCAGTGAAAAGCCAATTTCAAAACCTACGTGTCAGCCTGTGTGTGTTTGGTGTTTGGCGGTGCCTGCACTGGCACCCTCTTTAGACTCCAAAGGTCCCACCACAGCAGCCCATATTTTAGCACTTCCCTCAGTAGAGCATAACGCATTGTGTGAGTACTACCTTTTTTATTGTAGGTGCCTGCTAGCATGGAAGTGATCCTGATACTTGTCATGGCAAACTATAATGTGAAAGCAATGTGAACCATGCTGACATCCCACAATATTTGTGATAGTATAGATTAATTTATTTTGTGGATAAAAAACACCTCAGATATTACACCCCATACCTGTCAGTCCACCGGCACCTTCTCTTCATCCCCTACTACTGTAAGCAAAATTGCACGAGCGTTCAGATATGCCACATCTCCTCACAAACAAGTGAGGCTCACTTATCGAGCCATCCTGCACAGAACTAGAGAGGACGCGCCCATCCAGGGAACAAGGTGCCGAGTGAAATGCGGATGGTGTGGGCGGTAAATTTAGACGTGTGGTGCCCGTGGGGGTGGGGGGGGGGGGGGGGGGGGGGCTGTCTGTCAAGGTGCACATGGGAAACATGAAGTGGTGTGTTGCGTAATGGAGATTAACCTCTGCTGCCATGCCTCCATAAGGAAATAGTGAGAGGTGCAGATGGTTGTTACCTCAGCAGGATATGTGCGGTATGTGGAGGATGGGGGGAGGGGGGAGAATATTTGGTGACACTTCATGAACTACCTTTAATATATGAGGGATCTTCTGAAGCATGTGTGGTATGTTACGAGAGATACCAGTGAGCTTACATGGACATATTTACTTTTACTCTTAATAAGCCACTTAAATGCAGTCTGCAGGAGGGTATGCGCTGTGGATGCATTTTGGATGCGTTGGGTTAGACAAGCCCGTTCTCTTTTGTCTCTTGTTGTTTCATAAATGCCTGTTGTGACAAATGACATATAGCCCATTAGTCTGGCCCCCATCGTTTGGGTGAAAGAGAACAGAGAGAGAAAGGAAAGAGAGAGACAAAGGGAAAACACATTTTGTAGATGTAAACAGAAAAGCATTCAAATTAAGTTATTGAGAAATCCCAAGTACACTGTCTGAAGAGAGAGGTGATCAAGCCATTGACAGGGATTCAATTTAAAGTGAGCGAGAGAAAGCAAGTGACAGAGATCTCTAATTTTCACTCCAGAAGTCAAACTGCCTCTGTGTGATGTGATGTCTTAATTAACACTTCCTTGAACGTGTGAACGTTGACAGCCCCTGTCTACGGCAGCCCAGCATCGGTTGCAGACTGAGAGGGAGGTCTGAGTTGCCATGAGTCATCCACGGCGGGCTCTGCTTTTCTCACCTCCTGAATACCAATGGAAACATTGTAAATATGAGGTGTAAATTGTAGGAACAAAAATGTGGTGCCAGTGAACTGGGACAACTTACTTCATTGTGCGTGTGAGAGAGAATGTAGTGTATGTATTTGTACTTGTGCAAGGATTTTTTCAAGATTTGTTTTGTGTGTGTGTATTTTATGTTTTTGTTTAGCATTTGGGTGGATAACATGTTGACTGCTTCAATTCAGTATGCACATTTGTATTCACAAAATGTATTTTGTGTACGTAAATTTTAAGGTATGTGAATGTACTGTTTTTCAGGCTACGTTGGATGTTCGACAGTGCAGGTCATTCCCCTGTGTCTGTCAGCGCAGCGAGCTCAGCACATCTTAGAGCAGTAGCACTGATAGGGCGGTTCTGGGAACTGCTTGGCAAAGCCCTTCACTGCCAGCCGATAATGAAGTCACCACATTAAAACACACGCTTTTGATACTTTGAGAGTGTGGTAGCTGCCATTGTAGCAGGTGTTGACAGATGAGTGATAGCAGGATTAAATCATTTGCTTCATAAAACAGGTATCATTAAACTTCAGAACTTCATTTTTGTTGTTTTGCCATAATTTGTGAAGTAATTACATTGGTAATTGCTTCGAAATAAAGGTAATCCATTTTATACACAAGTATTTTAGCTGAATGTGTGGACGTTAGCAAATCGTCAGAAAGTCTCAGCCTGTGACTCTCTCCTGTTTGCCTCCGCCTTCACTGTCAAACTGTTCAGTTGTCTAGATGTCTCACTGTCTTAATTTGTCAGTTCATCACTGACGGATCCCAGATAAACAACATAGCCTTACAAAACCAGCTGACCTTATGAGAAATGAAGTAGCATGAATATCATTTGGCATTGTCCATTGGGACAACATGTAAGACAGTAGATCTGATGGGAAGGGAGTCTGCCTCTTGATGTTGAGCATGGCGGGTGGGAACAAAAGTGTGTTTGTTTATCCCTCCATCTGAGCAAGTTGGACATCCCTTGACAGTTGAGAACAGCAGCCAATAACAGTTAATAAAGAAAAATCATTGTGTGGGGATTCAGAACATAGAGAATGGAAAGCCATCCAAACAGAAATAAAAGACTAAAACCGAAAATTCCCTCAAAGCCGATGCAACTCTACACAACTTCTGCGCTAGCACAGACTTTATAAATTTGTCTCACATGATATTTGATCAACTTGTTCAACCAGTAGACCTCGTTATCTGCCTCATCAACCTTTCAAATCAGCAGCCGGCAGAGTCAAGTGGTGCTGGCTGGCCCTGGAGCATCAAAGCGCGTTCAGAATGTCATGCCCAGACGATCCCACTGAGCGCTCCTCTTAGATGCCAGAGATCCGTTCAGCACCGCACCGAACAGTAGACAGGGCAACGATAAAGGCCCTCAAGTTCAGAATGTGGGACTTTCTAGAAGCCAAAAGTGGAAGCATGTGAGCGCCATAACTCAGATAAGGGGCTTTATTTCTCTGCCGTGTGTCAGCCCTGTCTCCTTTATGTGTGCTGCTGCAAGCACAACCACAAGTGAGTTAAGGCAAGGTGTGCTTAGATGTTTAGACCCTCAAAGTGAATTAATTGTAGACATGAATTCATAAATAAATAATAAATAAAAGCATTAAGTGAATTAACTGATATCATTGTTGTATGGGGCAGAGAGGATTCATTATGTCAGTGTGTTAGATAATGTGTATTTACAGTAGCCACTTCAAGACACTATAGGAGAGTTAGCTTTGTCCATTCCTGCTGGTATGCCCCCAGCACCGCCCCATGGATATCTGTGTCCATACGTACGTCATAGCCAGGTCTGCGCAGCGTCACCCTGTCCCCAGGACCCAACGAGGGGTCTGTCCCGCTGTAAATGCGGAGGCGTATAAGGGGGCTGCTAAAAATGGGGCCACCACTATGTCTCCGGATAACATAACCCCTAAAAAAAGCCCCCACTTCACAACAGGACGACGCTTTTAAAGGTAGGGCTGATTTTGGAGACGGGGTGGGGAAGATACAAAATATTGTGCATGCAAACACACACACACACACACACACACACACACACACACACACACACACACACACACACACACACACCACAAAGGTCAGGTATCAAAGACAGGTTATATTTGGTACATTTTTGATGTGGGTTAAAGAAGAAGGGGAGTTTTATGTGTGTGTATATTTGTGTGTGTGTGTGTGTGTGTGTGTGTGTTTAGGGGTGGGGGGTCTATGTGTTGCTCAGAAAGATAACAAGCTCTACTTTAAATTTAGGATGAGAAAATGCTATCTGTCAGTGCCAGAGAGAAGGAGATACAGTGACTTTATATCAGTCTCAAATGGCAACTAAATTACACACACTTCACAAGTAATGATGTCAGCTGCAAATGTAGATATGGTCATCATTACACAGGCCACATCTCATTAGAGGGGTTGCCTGACTTTCCTTCTATATTGACTTGCATTGACGTGCTCACTAGACCATTGAGAATGGCCTTTGGTAGAAACACATTTAAAGAATTCATGAGAAATGTGTTTGTCGTAGTATGTGAGACCGCTCTTCCCATCTCCGTCCCATTCTATTCTTTTATCACTTGCTACTGTCATGGAGAAATGACACACTACGTTATGATCCTGATATACCATGACTACGCTGTAACCTCTTCGCCTGCTTAGGATTTCCTAGGTTTCTCCACAGTTCCTGATAGCCTTCACCAAATAATTGCCTATTGCTAACTTTTCTTGTCCTTGCTGCTGTATGAGACAGATAAAGAGAGGTGAAGTATAGTACTTGAACAACAAAGGCGACACTTATCTATCAGATAAGGATAAACCAATCTCGGGCTATCGTGGCTGCCAAATACTAGGTAGGTTACTTACACCATCACTCTATTTGATCTGTCACATTCCAATTTCAGAGCTCATAGGGTCAATTCAATTGATATTAGGCTATAATGTGCACTACTGTAGTAGACCCTATTCGAGTGTGTGAAAACCTGCTAGCGCACTCCATGCCACATATTCAAATCACAAGGGACATCATGTGCTACTATATGGGTCAGCTGATATCCCTACTAGGCTCTATTTGTGAATAATTTAACACTGTGTGTGTGTGTGTGTGTGTGTGTGTGTGTGTGTGTGTGTGTGTGTGTGTGTGTGTGTGTGTGTGTGTGTGTGTGTGTGTGTGTGTGTGTGTGTGTGTGTGTGCGTGTGTGTGTGTGTATGTGTAGTGTTTGTATGTGTTTGTGTACAGGTAATGTGGGGACCCAGGCTCTATTATTGTGTTTGGCTCAATGGCATGTGAATGATATATGGCAAAGTCTGGTGTGTTTTTTGTCTCACTCTAACATGCTAATGCTCCATATAATGCAATTACATTATACAGCCTGTGATAATTAATTGGCTATAATAGGATGTGGACTTCACAGAATGTGCAAAAAACATAATCCTGTTTTTCAAGATATAGTTTAAGTTGAGGACTATCAGTCTGCTAAAACAATGTGCAGAGTTATTGATATTCATTGGCCTGTAGCATTGTTGTAGTTGTAGGTGCATGACAATATTCTAACTCATTGTGTGTGCCCCATTACCTGGTTGCAATGCACATCTCCTGTCCCAACGCCATTGAACCGCGGGCGTTGCCATGACTACACAGCACCAATGAGTGGCCCGCTGGAGAGCGCTGCTGTTCTGGACTCCTGGCTGATGAGCTGAATGAAACACAGAGGCCATTTTGCACAGAGCAGCAATGCATCATTCACGAATAATAGCTTATTTTCACTGAGAAACAAAAAGGCTTGCTCGAGTCATTGGATGGTATTTGATAAAGCCAGCAAGGAGCTGATAGATCGTGGCAAACTTGTAACAGCTACGGCCACTCGGGACTGCGCAGACGCGCAAAGAGGGAGCGGAAAATAATGTGCGCCCCACCTCCTTTTTTTTGTATCAAGAGGGTCGTATGAGTCGTTTATGTCATAAGGGGGAACGAACAGAGCCATTGATACTACACTGCTCATCTCAATAGCTTCCCAGAAAGTGAGAGCAAGTGACCCGCACGGAAGAGGGAGCCGTTTTCTTTGACTGTGCACTGCGCCAACTGGAAACGTCCCTTAACGCTGAGGAGATAAGAGCAAGTGGCAGGTGTGCGGTTTCATTCGGGAATTCCTCTAGTAGAGGTTATGTACTGCCCGCTCTCCGTCCGGCTATCATATTAGTGGACTTAGTTCTTGCTGCTACAGGACTGGGTTGGCGGCCTACCGTGTTGCAGAATATTCTGAAATTCATCAACGTTTCGTTCACAGTCAAGAGGTAGGATGCAGCCTTGCAGCCTCATGCTTGTTGTCACCGCATTCTAGAATACACACGCTATTGGCTTGCGGCAATATATTGTTTCATTGAGATGCATAGCAATCACTACACTGAACAAAACTGTAGTGCTGCGCGCCTAACACATAGTCCACGAAAACAACCTTGGGGAATGTTCACGTTAAGCGAATCCGTGATGCTAGATGTTGTGATGCTATTATGGTGTATTCATGTGAAAACATCCTATATTGTCTTCAAATAGGATTAAAGTTTTAAAAGGTATATAGTCAGCTCGATTTTAAAGCTAGTTCACATTTTTCAGTTAATCTGTTTTTCTAAGATAATCCATATAGCTGCTGTTTTACCTTCACAACAGCTATACTCAATGAGGATAAACATTAAGTTTGTTATTGCATTCAGCTCAGTCCCTAGCATAGTCTATAATTTAAAAATCGCTTATTATAAGTCTATTATTGACTATATGAAGAGGTAGGTAGAAAATATAAATGTAATATAAATGTATTTATTATAAATATAGTTCTAGTCACACATTGTCTACATAATGTATTTTGATGATTTACAGGCCAGCTGCAATTTCTTTAAACATCCATCAACTGGTTTTATGTCACACTTGGCTTAACCTTCCATTTACTGGGCAATAAGCATCAAAGGCACAATGTACATTAAGACGAATAAACTGCAAATTGTTCCAGCATTACCTGAATATCTTCCTCTCAGCAGAATACAAATTTGATTTGAGCTTTGATGTAAATATTGGATTTGTTTATGCACTATGATTTATCTTGGTGTAAGCGATTTTTCTGTATTATGTGTTGCATGCATTCATTTGACTAAAGTGTAGTTTCCACGTCTGTCATATTTGAACTGTCAGTGAACTTTTTCCAGTGTCCCAAAGCTACGTTTCTGTTTGTCCACCTGCTTGTCTGCAACCTGGGCAGATAAGGGTTTGCTTATTGAAACGTTTCCTATCTGTACAACCTGGTCCCACCCTATATTAAAGGAAGGGTGCAATGAAACAGATAGAAATAGGTTTTCAGTTGTGGTTAGTTCCTTTTGATTTTCTTAAAATGTTCTGTGCATGGGAAGAGCAAAGATACCTGATAACAGTATACAATAAAGAGATTTTCAACATATCGATTTTTCTCGCCAGATTGTGTACCTCTTTTTAAAATGTAGGGCAATCAGAATTTGGTATCCATGGTGTCAACAAGACAACCAAAAGGGATGAAGTATAATCAACAATTTTGGCCATATTAATGGTAGATGGCTTATGAGAAAGTGCAAACAGCTATTTGGTTGCACCTGTTACCTGCCTGTTACATTTACTAAGAAAAAGACCGAGCGGGAGGGAGGGAAAGAGGACAGGGGATCAAGGGAGGCCATCAGGCCACCAGGGAGTTGGAGAATGCGATACAGTTTCTCTCGAAAGTACAGAGTGTTACAGGGCTTATTCTGTCACCCCCTCACCCCCACCCCCGCCCACCTCTCTCTCGCCTCTCAGACGCGTCCGTCCTGCTCTCTGTCTCTGCCATCCTCTTTCTGTCTAGCTTGGATTCTCCCACTCCTTTTGTGCCATGTGTACTCTCTGTTTAACTCTACCTTCCTGTTGGCTCTCTGTCAACCCCCCCCCTGCCTTGGAGGAAGAGCTGATGTCATGGTTCAAGTGGTCAGTGAAGACCTCCTGTTTCCAGAAATAAAACTGAAACCTGGAGCACTTTGCTAGCTATTCCAATTTTCTTCATCTCTTTTTTATTATTTTTATTTTTGGTTATAATTCAAAGCCATGAAGGATAGGCAATTGAAGTGGATGGTCAATATTGTATGCCTTGCATATAAGGCGTTTGCTAAAGTAAGCAGCTCAAAGGTGGCCCATGCGCTAGTCCTATTAGCGACACTATCAAAGGATTACATGGTTACTCAAGGTTGTTGTGGAAAGCAGTTTCCATGTAGAATGCCTTTGTGTTTAACTCTCCTCTGTCTCTAGAAAAATGTATAATTAGTTTACCGTCCGACTAGAATGCTGCCTAATTCCCTTTTACCCGTTGATGAACAGCTTCTCAGTTGCTAATCATACTTTCATTGCTCTCAGATGTAGAACCTCTGGTTAATGAGGAAATGTGTCGGCTTGGCTAAGTAAATCTTGAATCAATGGCTAGCCACCTCGAATGCAATCACTGAATAACAAGGAAGTCTGAAACATAAAGCTCCAAGTGACAAATGATGGCTTTGGCCTTTGCCCAGAGGGGATATGACTATATTCCACAGCCAGGAGACTTAGAGGGTTGATGTCGCCAAACATACGCAATCCTATCTTTGAAAGAGAGCACACAATAGCCTGGCACTTACAAAACCAGCGTGCTATTGTTCTTCTCTAAAGCACCAGAGGGGAAGAAAAAGTTTCAGTTTACTTAACCCCCCCTCTCCCTACTGGAAACATAAAATGTATTGCTGAGTCAAGCCTTGTAGACTTAAGGCAGTGTGCAATTTACTAGAGTAGAATTGGCTACAAATTCATTTTTACGCTTGGCGAAACATGCAAATTTGTATCTATAAAACGACTACTTTAACAAATTCTTGTTGTGATGAATAGACTGCAAAACATAGCATTTTAAGCACTGAACAACAACTTAAAACACTTAAAACCACTTAAACACTTCAATGTTTTAAATGCAATTTTCTATAGTTTGTAAATCAAACAAGACTTTATTAATATAGTTTTATCAAGTTACTATAACATAATTACTATAATTAGTTTATGTTAGTAACTTATGTTGTGCCACCTTACAGATCTAAAACTTAACTGTAGTTAAAGGTCCACTACATCCTCATTTTTTTGCATCCTGTTGGCTATGGACTTTAAAGCATGCAGTGGCTCATGGGTTAAAGGTCATACTCTCTCTGAATATACAAAATAGAGCGGCCCCAAGCCGCGGCATGTTGCGTCGTGACCTTTGAAGGGCCTCAACCCAGGCTGCAGTGAAACTGAGCTGTGAGGATTACCAACAAGGAAAGCTTTAATGACATTCCGCTGTCTACCTTTAGATCTCTCCTAGTGTTGAAAAACTGGAAGGACAGCCAATGTAAGTCATGAATGAAAGGACTAACCATTATTTGAGTACAGCATTTTATACTTACGAGAATATGTTAAAATTGGAGGCAATTAGGGACCTACCTTCATTCGCAACATCTAGGCCTATAGTCTGAGTGTGTGTGTGTGTGTGTGTGTGTGTGTGTGTGTGTTTTCATAATGTCCTTGATCCTAAAAGAGTCTTGTCGACAGAACAGCAACCCCCAACCCTAACCATGGTCTGCCATGCCATTTGATGAAAGAGGTGCTCTGCTAAAGAAAGACCCTTCATCCCTAAGATCCTACCCCAGTAAAGGAAGTGCAAATCCTTAGGCTGACATGGCCTAAGCCAAAACGCCTGTGCACCGCCACCAACCATCAGATCCTGTTACCGGGCAAAGTAGTGTGGAAGCAGAGAATTGGAGCCTGATTGGCTGTCATAATGAGGTGGCAAGGCATTTGTCTGCCTGTGGGTCCCGCTGCAGAGGTGAAAGGGAGATGTTTGCTAGGTTTGATGGATGGCTATGCTGCGCCCTGTTTGTTTTACAGTATCCAGCTCTTAAGGGAACGAGCGATGTTTCAGGCTGTGACTTTGGAGGCCTAAGCCGTGTGTTTCTAGGAAAACTATGGAGTCAAGGAGAATGGTGAACATGTTGGGTTCTGGATGGACAGGCCCTTTGAGCCCTCTAGATAGGACAGCATATTTCAAGTTACGAACAAAGAAATATTAAACTGAAAAGTGAATGCACATCCCATACTAGCTCCAAAACCGGCCACAGCAATCAAACCGGGCTTTATGCATCCTAGGTTTAGTGCTATGGCACGAGCATATCTGAACTGCTAGCTCATACATAAACGTACTTCTACCTTGCAGACTTCCACCTTCAGCCAAACAGTGGTCAGTTTGTGACATGCAAGGTGACGTGTGCATACACGGCTCTCATGCTTTTTATATCCCATCACTTACTGTGCTTCGCTGGGAATGGCTGAACCATACTGGGGCTGATAATAAATTGGGTGTTGAAACTGCTCCGGTGAGACCATGTCGACGCGGCCTGTCCAGTCCTGAGTGGCTCATAGGTCAAAGTGTGTGTGTCTGTTTGTGCCTGTGCCAAGTGTTATAAAAATAGTTTGCGCTGGTACTTTGATGAGAGAATTCCAGAGCTGTTGGTGCACCATATTCAGTTAATTGTTTTTTTCACTGGTATGCTCCCTGCCCACACACGTTTATAAAACAAATGCTTTCTTAGGGCATTCATGAACCAGCACCTGGCATGGGTGAAAAGGTATTTCACTATGCTTAATCTATTCTATGGATATACAAATTGTGACTTCAACACCTTAAACTATGATTTCTACTGTACCATCAGCCTTTGATATTTAAGATGAATTGAACTAAAATAGACCTTTGACTTTGGCTTTGTTGTTTATTGGCAGGTATTTTTCAGGCTCTGAATACATATCCAAAAGTGACATCATTAGCAGGTTCCAGTCCTCGGCTTGTCGCCCTACCCCGGGGGTCTCGGGCACGAGACTGGGCCTTGGTTTTGGAGCGTCCCGTTACCGTGTGCAGCGGGTCGCTCAGAGGGCTAGCATGGCGTTGGCCGGCCTCAAGGTCCCGGGCTCAGGGGCTTAGTGCCCTACAGAGCTGCAGCTTGCCTCGTCATGTTGGCCTTTACCACTGCTCCGGTTTCCATGGGAGCCGTCTCTACCTTTTTAGCTGGGATTGTTGCATTACCACTTCATCATCGGTGCGGTGACAGCAGGACTCAGACGGTGTTGATTCAAAGGCAGTTGTGTGAATCTATATGCTACA
>JAPMUY010009339.1:202500-467500 GCA_026901105.3 Galaxias olidus
AAAACCAGGATCGTTTTACTGGTCGAGGGATATCAATTCCAAATACTGAGCTTGCAGTTTGGGGTTGTGAAATATGTAGCAGTTACATGCAGAGTCACGATTTCTATATAGCTTTGACTCTGGGGGGATTACCATTCGTCAGTCTGAAATCTTGATTTTTTTCCCAACAGGCATGGTGAAAGTCTTTTTTTACTTTATTTTTTTTTTTTTATCAATTCTTTTTACTGACTGAGAGATTCCTGTCTCACAGTATATTGCTCTAACGGGACAGCATGTATTAAACGAAAATGAAACTGTCTCTCTTAAAACAAGATCCAAAGCCAAACCCATACCCATTCTTCCACCTGTCGTGTTCTAGTACTCTTTCTCTGACTGCCCCACACTTGCCTTTCTCACTCTCTTCATTCTCTCGTTCCATTCCTTCTTTCGTCTTCTCTTCATTCTCCCTCAACAATGGCTAGCTGCAGCGATCCCTCCATTAGGCCGGTCTCAAAGGTGTTGTGGAATGTCACCTTGACCCCTTGGGTACACAGCGAGGGGTGTTCCCCATCCCCCGCCTCTGCCGCTCGGTGTCGCTTGGCCCCCCCGTTCCCCCTGATCTGACACACACAAAGACACTTTGTTGGGTCCCACTAAAAGGGACAGGGACAGCTAGTTCTCTTTTTTTTCCAGGGACACTAGCATGTTAGGACGTTGTAACACTGTAGACCCCAGGCTATCAGTATGAGCACCTTTAATCATTAAAAGATGACAAACAAATCCACCAGCAGCTCAACAACAATGCATTCAGATCTATCAATGGTTAATGGCATTTCTCACTCTGTTTTTCTCCTTTCTTCCTCATTCCATTCGGTGTGACCATTTATTTTAAAGCCTCTTTAGCACCTGCTCTCTTCACCGAGCTCAAACCATTCACCAGTTAATGGCTGTAATAGATGCAAGGACAATCAATTGGGAAATCAACACTCCTGTGTTGAAGTGTCGTTCAGATAGAAACATATGGATGTATAGTTTCTCAGACATGCATACGTTTTGAGGTGAAACTTTAGCCAAGGATCCCCAAAACACACAATTTCAGTGTTTAGTTTTTAGTTAGTTTAGTTTAGGCAGCATGGTGGCTCAGTGGTTAGCACTGATGCCTCACAGAAAGAATGTCTTGTGTACGAACCCCAGCCGATCCAGGTCCTCTGTGTGTGGAGTTTGCATGTACTCCCCATGTTTGTATGGGTTTCTGCCGGCTGCTCCGGTTTCCTTCCACCACCATAAAAACATGTTTAGGACTAAGCCTCCTGTCAATGCCCTGACCGAGGCACTGGCATAGAACTGGAGATAGTAAATTTCCCCCTACTGGGCCAGGTTGCCACTGCAAAAGAGCACTCATGCTTAGTTAGACTTACCTGGTTAAACAACGAAAAGAAAAAAAAGGTTGGCAGTCCATTATTATTAATTGGGACATGGTTTTATAAAAGGATGGACATTTGTCAGCGTAGCATCACGACTCACCAACTGTGTTTGCTATTACGATGGCCAAGATAACATTAGAAGCAGTTGTCTTATAACAAACCCATCTCAGTAGAATTTAAAGTAGAGTGGTACCATCTCCCCACCATGAAATAGAAGCAGCCTATTACAGACTTTATGCATTCTGTGTCATTAAAAACTTTGACATGTGCGTTCTCTTTTGTTAAGTATGTGTTGACTTCTTATTTAAAAAGATAAGAGGAGCCTCCCCTATCAAAGACGTGTTGGTCCTTTAGCATGGTGAACTTTATTGGCTCTTCTGACCTGTTTGTCTATTTCCCTTATGACCCCACGTTAAACTCTACAATCATTACTGCTACGTTAAGATGTCAGGAGGTCAGACCAACTGACGGCACAAAGCTGTTCACTGGTGACTAGTTACGTTGTTTTTGCTGCGTTCAAGGTGGGATTTGATCAATATCGAAGTGTCTGCAACATTATATGTGTTGGGAATATCTTTGTATTTTTAGGTTAGAGCCCCCTGAACCTATTAAGGCGCCATTGATTAAGTGCTCCCCAGGCTTTGGAGCACCGCGGAGGGTAAGGGTTTTGTCTAAGGGCAGTAAATATAGCACCAGCACTAATCAACCCCTGCTTATCAGTCTGCTAAATGCAGTTAACAGTGGCACCTGAGGAATCTATGTATGGGAATGCAATTGTAACACAGCTGATAGGCAGTGAGTGTTAGCAAGCACACTGAAATACACTCTTTAGATTTTTAAGTTATTTTATCAGAGGTCAAATTTGAAAAAATGTGCGTGTTAAAATGTCGTGATTTTTTCTCTTTGCCATTCTATTAACAGTACCTAACAGTAAATAACTGTATGCCTAGTCATTCATAATTGTTTTATGCTATGGCTAGGCGTGTCTCCTGGTGCTCGTTGCACCCTTGGTTTTCAAAAAAATATTGAAATAGTAGCTATAGAATTGAGCTCGATTTTGACCCTCCCACCTCGTTTCTGCAGAGAGACACTTTCACCTTGGAGCCAGCCTGCGATAGCGTTAGCATCATCCTTTTGGAATAATGAGGCTCTCCGTCCTTCTGTTCAAAGACTGAATTCTCCTCCGGGTGGTTTAGCACATCACAGGAAGGACTCTCTACAAGGCAAAACACCTCATTATTATCTTGAACCCGGCCCACATCTTCACTCTCCTCCTCCGCAACATCTGTTTGGACTCAAAATATGAATTGTCAGGTGTTTTGCATGGCTGCCAGGTCGAATTTAAATAAGTGGAGATACGGTAGATATTTGAGAGCAGGGTAATGTTGACACTTTAATTCAGATCCATCTATAGTCTTTTTTTGTCTAACGTAACAGGTAGTGTAGCTAATGGTTTAATAGTTTGCAAGAGACCATTCTCTAAATGCTGTAACTGAATTTTTAAGATCAAGGCGTACATGTTTTACAGATATTTGATATACTAGCCTGTTGATCCTATAAGAAATTACATTGTAAGTTTCACAGTATGTAATAAATAACCTGCTCTTTTCTAGAAATAAAAACGTTGCACTAGTCTGTCTACAGCAGTTCAAAAATGGCTTCCAGAACAAATGTACTTTATAACAATACTCTTAATAATGGGCAAGCTCCATATGACATCTCAGCATCATATCTTACAGCAGTAGAACCATTTATATGCTCTGTGTATGAGATGTTATCATTGTGGTGTTGTATTCTGCTGGAGAGTCTGCATGATAATGACATTGTGAGGATGTGCCCGAAGTAGAATGTTGATGTCTGCTGCCAGTGAAATATTAGTGTTGACAAGGCTCCTCGGCCATGGCCACAAACCAACACACACACACACACACACACACACACACACACACACACACACACACACACACACACACACACACACACAGTGTCATCAAGCAGAGCTCAGTTCTGAAAGAAAGCTGATAAGTGCTTTCCTTTTCAGACTCCGAAAACATACCACCCTAACAGATTCTACCTTAAGGCATATGCACTTTGTGTCTACTACTGTCAATTCTACTCCCACCCCACAACTTGCTGAGTTTGTCCTATAATTCAGTTGTATAGTACCAGGGGAAATGATTTTCTGCTCTTCACCAGGTACTGCCTCAACTTTGACTTGCTGCTCAGCTCTTTTCAACCGCCATGCAGAATGATGGTAACGGCTCCGTACCTACATAAAGCTGAAGTAGCCCACAGACCCCAAAACAGCAAAAACTCAAAGCAATTGTTCTGATTCAGAAAACATTTCCATGTCCTTTTCCAGAACAGCATTGTTGATGGACATGACAGTGATGTAACAGCTTTCTTTCAGAGTCCGCTCTGTGTGCCTGTGAGTCCGGCTTTTCCAATGTGAGCTCCACCAGACGGGGCTGCATGCTGTAATTACTTCCCATTAGCGCCGAGCTTTAATTTGCGTGGGCTCCGGTCTCACAGGAGCGGACACTGCGGCAGCTCTTTGGCTATTGTTCTCCGCTAAGGCTCGCTTCCCAGGGGACCTTAGCCACACAGCTTACATAACACTTCCTACTAATTGTAGCAGCTATTTTCCACCTTGCTAAAGCTCCTTTTTTTTTGCTGTCGCAATATGCTGATTTTATTCACGGCTTCAGATCCACCTTTATTCTGCCTCCCTTTGCCTTACTTAATGACTGATGTGGTCAAAGTCCCTAGTCGTCAGAAAATAATATGGAGCATTTGTATACATGGACTCCAGTATGTTGTGTATGAAGTGAATCACCTCACACACACACACACCCCCGGGGACACACTGTAGAGGGCCTTGTGTTGCATAATTGCATTAGAGCTGTCAGCCAAGTGCCTATGCTTGTTAGTTAGGCTGCGATGCACTTTGCAATCTGCAAGATACATGGTCCTCTGTTGCTCCCATAATGGGCAGCGAGTGGGCCTGACCGGGGTCAGGTCGTTGACCTTCACTGTGCTCAGCCAGAGGGGGGTCCGCTAATTAACGTGAGGTCGCACAAACAGAGCAGATAACATGGACACTTATCTGCTCTGCTTGTTCGACAACTGTTGTCGGAAGAAGTGGTGGTGAGACAGTGGTTGGGGTTGATGTGGCATTCTTTGGTGACATTCATGGTTATATTTTATTACATTGCGCAGTTTATTACATTGCACAGTTCAAGCAATTGGTAGGCCTATAAAGCACAAAACCCATGGAATGTGCTCCATCTGGGATCAACAGAACAACAAGTATGTTCCAAGATTATACTGGACATTCTTAATTTGAATGCTGGTCAGCTTAACACTGCTTCAGATATTTCTGTGTTTTGTTAACAATTTCAAGTTTTATATCTTTCATAGACATAACAAAATAGATACAATCATACAGATACAAACAGGAAACCAATAAAATGCATGGTACTTGCTGAAAATACAATGGTAAAAATGCCATTGTGTCCCTCCTTCAAATTCCTGTTTTGATTATCGAGACTCCTTTTCCGACATGTTTCCCACAAAAATGCCCAACTAAAATAACTTGGCTCTAATTCAGGGGTTTCGGAAGGGAGCAATTCCAGATTCTTCCTTTTTTTGGAGGGGTCATCCTCCCCAAACAAGTATTTGGCTAGCCATAGTCTCAACTGAGATTTAGTTTGGACTCCCAGGCACATTCTGTTGCTTTTTTGGTGGGGATTTGCTTTCTCAGGCTCTCAGGCTTAGTACAAAATTGCTTGGATTTGCTGTTCAATTTCAGCCCTGAACTGCATTACGTTCAACCCAACAGCACCATTATTGTAATGAATCACAGCACTTTAACTTAAACCTCAGGATATTGCACAATTGTCTCAATTTAACATCAATTGTATGTATTTAATATTAAGCCTTAACATGGCTTCAGTAAAGATTGAACCCTTAGGCCTAAATATAGGAAAATGTAAAGGTTTATCAGTTGCCGTTTTGGAGGCATTCTTCTAATAGTCTGGGTTCTCCAAACACTCATTTTGAGACTTGCTGACATCCTGTGAGCGTTTGTCTCTCTGAGTGGCCACTCAGGGTTCAGCATGCTGAAGGAGGAGGAGGCCTCAGTCAGCTTATCTGCAACAGACGCTCTGTATCTCCTACTGGCTGGATAGACTAAACAAATACAACTAATCATGTATGGGCTACATCTACTCTGCCTGTGTGTTTACACCACAGAAACCAAAACCACTGTAGCTACGTCTCACCTTTTTTCCATGCCAAACCATATCCCTACTGTTTGACTCGTGCTGTGAAATGAAATAGTGCCAACCTCCAGTGTACTATATTAAGTTGGTTGCAGACCTTGCTGAATGTCGGACTGCGAACAGTATGTGGCCGGTTTAAATCCAGCAGCTACTGGTAACATTTTGCTTCAACACATAGTTTTTTAACTGACCTGGATTGAATAGGGCAATAATGGTGGTGGAATAACACAATCGCTGTTCTTATTGGCATCATTGAAGCCTTACTCAATGCTATTTTGTCTGTCAATATTCTGAAACTTTCCAGGAAAATGATCGGGAAGAACATTTTTCTAGCATATAGATGTTTTCAATGGACCCTCACCATTTTTGAGGTGGGATAACTTGGTGCCATTTTATGCCTTGCTGTTCTACCACAGGCTCCAGCCCGGTCTATTTTATCTTGCCACGTTGAATTAGCTGTGACAAGCAGCCTGTATATCAGCTATTCGTAAAGTGCGTACCTCCACTTACTTAGTGATTTGGCATCGGCACACCTGACTGTGTTAATTTAAATCGGCTGTTACTTGGGGTTTGGCCATTATTATTGCACTTGTCTGCTCTGAAAAAGGTTCAGGACACAGACAGGAATAATGTGGGGTTATTGATGCTGTTGTTAGAGGATGTTTTTTAACATCCTTGTTATTTACTCAGGTCAACAAGGATGTTCCGAGTAAAGAGCTGTGGGATGACGCAAATCACTCGAGTCACTAGCTAATCTCTCAAATATATTTGAACATAAGCCATGCAATGATAGCCATAAAGTAGTCTTTCAGCAGACTAATGAAACATGCTGGATGTGAGGGTGGGCAGGGAGTCTCACTTGGGTTGGACATGCATAGCTACGGGTTGTGTTTCTGCTTTCCCAATGCAACTATATTTAGTAATTATATGCACAGAGGTCTTTAAAGCGAACCAACAAAACCTAAATTGCAATATGTGGATAAACCATCGCAACCCAAGAAAATGAAATGGCTTGAGAAAATCTCAACGTATGTTTTAAGAGGCTAGATCGAGAGAAAGAATAGAAAAGGACTTCCTTGAGGTTTGGAAGGATTATCATTGAGCTGGATGTTGTTTCTTTCTCTAGACTAGTGCTTTTAGCTTTTGGTTTCTTTTTTCTCTAAAAAAGATTAAATGTGGAGGAAACTTCAGGGGAAAGATTGAATTGAAAGCGATGTGTGTTTATAGTCGTACATAATTCATTCATACGGAGCTTCTGCATCAGCCTCAGATTTAATTGCTTTTTATGTCAGTCAAAACAGCCCCAGAGTAAAAATACCCCAGATAGTCCTAACATACTCTATGGCACCACAACTGTCAAAAATAATGATTCATACTGCAGCTTAAATTGCCCTATCATCTCGTACTCATTTTTATTTCTATTTTCTTTCACTTTTTTTAAGGGTCAGAGGAACTAATGTAACATAAATATGACATGCATAATGATTTTTTATGTTTTACTTTTGAAGTTGGATTGAAAAGGCTTGCCATCGTCAACACATTTTTACATGTGTTATTCTCTAAGTTGGCGTCATAGGAGACGGCACACAGTAAAATGAAGGTTGTATATGTTTATGGATTCAAATGACCGAGGAGATGTTAAATCTGAAATGGGACAGCGCCATATTAATCAACAAATTTCTGTCCAAGTTAAAATTGAAATACTGCAAAGCACACAGTCTGAGATGAAGTGTCTATCAAGTAAGATGGATGTGCAACTCTACCCTTTGACTCTGACCCAATAGGTTCTGGGCAATGCATCACCTTTCAAACACACATATTCACCCTATTACCTCAGGGCAAAGGCATGACCGCTCATCATATCAGCTTCTGGTTTACTGCATTAGCCCTAACTGACTGAGGCTGTTGACCAATGTCCTTCCCCCATACTGAACCCCAGGGCCTTTCAGCAAAATGAGATGTGATTGGTGGTAAGGAGAAAGCCAAACAACTATATGACTCCGTCTCACTCTGGAATGTCTTCTCTTCTGTTCACTTTAGTCTAACCTTCTCTCTCAAGCCTGTACAGAATCAAGGTTTTTAGCCCAACATTTAGCAGGGCTCCAGACTAACATGTTACACTGGTGGCAGTGCTGCCGCTGAGAGTTTCAGTTAGAGGCAGAAGCACAAAAACTGGTGGCAGTTGAGGTATTTTTAATCATATCGTACCGCGCGAGAGACAGATAAAGAAATGCTGCCGGTGGGTAGTTCAAAGAACGACAATAAATAATCAAACAAAATCGGCCAACTGTTTGACCAAAATAGGACTTGAGGATTTTAATAATAATGAAAAATAAATCAAAAACATCATGAAAATCCAGTGGCAGTACTGCCACCAATAATATATTTTTTAAATTGGTGGCAGCCTGGAGCCCTGTTTAGCATAGGGCATATCCTTTTACGCACTCCCCCTACATAGGTTTTGCGCTGCAAGTCAGATTGACGCTGTATTTTTTAGGATACATACTAAGTTTCATGGGGATGTTTGTTTATGTCTCAGAAATGTTGCACACAGTATCAGGTCCAGTCCCTAGACACGCAACGCTACATTTATTATCCAAGATAGGCCCTTCATCCTCTCCCTGTGGCACTCCACTCATCCCAGCTATGGCTGATGGTTAGACACCCTACACTACTCCTCATCAGGCTACTGTACCATCTTTTATGGACCTATGTGAATGTGTGTGTGTGTGTGTGTGTGTGTGTGTGTGTGTGTGTGTGTGTGTGTCATGCTCGCGTGTGTGTGTTTGCTTCCATTTGACACTTGTGTCCACACACATGTGACAGAAGTAGTTCAAGCAATACTTCTGGAGTGCAGTCTTTTTAAAGTTGAACAAAAGTTGGTCTGTGCTATATGCATGTTCATGCTAGTTATTTTTTATCCGAGGTCCCATTACAAAATGGCATGGATCAGCTACATGCAGCATATCAAAAGAAGCAACGTTGGACACATCATTTATGTTGCTTGAAAGTAATTATTGAAGCTGTCCACCAGCAGCCCCCAAAAAGTGAGCAGTCATTTCTCTTGCTCTGTATTCTCTGTCCCAACTCTCTCTTTGCTTCTTTTATCCTCCTTCTGTTCTATAAATGACTATTGCGTTGATCTGAGGCGAGGGCTTGTCAAGGGATTCATCAGGTGCTAGCAGCTAATGCCTCACCAACACAGCGCCGCGCTAGCTGATGAATCACCACAGCCTGCGCTTGGCTGCAAGATTTACAGCGCCTGTCACGTGCGCCTTCACTGTCTGAGCTGAGGCCTGGGACCTGTTTGTAAGCATTACTCTGGCATTGATTTTTGAAGGCCCAGAATGAGGAGCGTTGCGTGGTGGAGAAAAGACAAAGCCTTTGGAAAATGCAGTAGCGTCCCAGGCACGGTGAATGTACAGTATTTACCACAGCAGGGAAGACCAGGCTCGGTTTCAGTGTCCCGCCACAATATTACTACATGGCCACAGCTGTTGTGTCGCCACTGGTCTGTCCTCTGGAAACATGATCCGGTTTATAATCTGGCCCTAGTTTGGACGGCGACAGGCTGCGGTGCGAGACTTGTCATTTACCCCAATGACTGTGAGTCCAAGCAGCTGAGAGGTGTCTGAATGTGTGAGTATGCGCGCGCGTGCGTGCGTGTGTGTGTGTGTGTGTGTGTGTGTGTGTGTGTGTGTGTGTGTGTGTGTGTGTGTGTGTGTTTGTGAGTGTGTGTGTATGTGTGTGTGTGTGTGCGTGTGTGTGTGTGTGTGTGTGTGTGTGTGTGTGTGTGTGTGTGTGTGTGTGTGTGTGTGTGTTTGGCAGATTTATGAGGAGTTGCCAAACGCAAAGGGGGATTAGGCTCAGCAATAAGGTAGAGGGTGTCCCATAAAGCTTGGCTTTATGATGTCCCTGGACAAATTGGGCTTCCACTTTTAGCCAGTGTGAACGGCACCTCCTGGTTACCCAAGTATGCAACCGAATGATGGGCTTTTACATGGAATATATCAAATAATACCCACCTAGCTGTTTGAAAAGCTCCATCGTTCTAAATCTATAGGAAAGTCCCTGAGGTTAAGTGCTCTGTATTGCAGTGTGCATGTACTGTGATGATTTGGGACTAATTAATCTGCCATATTTTTGTGTTACCGGCAATCTAGCTGCCATTTTGGAAGCACTTTGGTGGTTTTTGGAAATACGGGTCTGTTGGCCTGAATGTCTACAATTGATTGTGCTTCTAAGTGCTATTCACTATGCTTAGATAACTGAATTGCCCAGTTAGTTTTTCCAAGCAGAGATGGCCTCTGTTACTCAATAGGTTTTAGCAGCTGTCAAGGTTTCTGGTTATTTGTTAGATTTTAAGTGGACCAAAATCAATAGAATTTAACTGATTATTCTATTATTCCTATGGCAGTGGAAGCCATTTTTAATAACAGTTTGATTTTATGGCCATTAAGAGTATGGGGTTTTTGCAAGTAACACCAATTTGGTTAACACACACATGCATGTTATTGTTTTTATTGTATTTTAAAACCTGACAATTAGATGTTTTCTTTTTTTTTTTTTTTGTACCAATGAAAGTGTGCTGTTGGTGTTGGATTTGAGCCGTGTCTACATCCAGCTCTGCGTGTGAGAAGGGTGTCATGATGGGTTACTTGATGGGTTGGTGTGTCAATAACCTGGAGACTTATGTTGGAAACAGAGATGTCACTGGTTGAGTCTCAATTGGCTATGATTGAAGACTACATACCCTTAATTTCTACAGACAACAAACTGAACAAATACACATGCGTGATAGACTCATTACTATGGGTAAAATTGATCATTTCGAGTCATTTCAAGGCCAGAAATACGACCACAGACCAGTTCCTTAACCTAAACTTTCCCTCTTTATAATGGGAAATAAATGCATTACAATAATACAGTGCAATAAAAGCAAAACTGCTACAGGTGGTTAAACTAAGTTTATTGCATTTACTTGGCTTTGAGCATCGCAGTGTTGGCCAACATTTATTAGACTATAGCACTAATGGAAAATGCGTTAGGCTATTGTAACTTTTACACTACCGTCAGTGAATTAGCAAATGTTTTATAGTGCCAAAGCAGAATGTACACCTAGCAATGCCTGGTACCTAAAGAAAGGTCTTACCGGTACTTTTGAAGGACAGTTGTAGTTGAGCTGTTGACTCAATGCATAATTTTACACGAACCATTAGAAATAGATTTCTTTCAATAGATTTTGTCATACACCGCAGGCATCTGCTAACAAATAGTTTAAATGTTAAACCATGACTGTCCCTGGTTCTATTCTGCTGAGAGCAGAATGCAGCATGCAGCACTTCCTGTCAGTCAGTGAGTCATACAGCCAGCCTGGACGTTGGTGGTTACATCCACCGCCTAGTCAACGACCAGAAATGCGACTTGACCGCGGCGCCTCCCATCCATTTTCACCTGCTGTATTTATAGTCCCCTTCCTATTCTCACAGCTGAGAAAAGGCAAAGCGACTTGTGTCTGCCCTTTACCATCGCACTGGCAGCAGCATCGTCTGCTGCTAGCACAACATCCCCGTCTGCTGAGGTCTGGGATTACTGCAGGTCGGTGGCTCTTGGGTGTGTGGTGGCGCTGACTGTAGTGCATTAATCCGTGTGGCCTTTCTCTGGATGTTAAGCTTTTGTCATCAAATTTAGAAGGCCACATGCAATTGAACTTCACTATCTACAGTGCAAGTTCTACGATTTCACTCGACAGATCATATCATGGTGTTGACAGCATGCAGATAGCCTTGTCATATGGTATAATTACAGCATAATGCTTCAACGTGGGACTCTAAACTGTCAGCAAGGTCAACTTAATTTCCATGTCATGTCATCTGATTCAACAATCAGATCTCTTCAAAAGTAGTTTATGATTCAATGTCCCACATAGGCCAGGGTAATTGATAAGAACAATTATTAAGAGTTATTGAAAACATGCATTAAGCCCTTTAGCTGTCACAAGCTGAAATAAAACGGCCACACTTACATTGTTCAAATGCCAATCCATAATATATACATAAATATTACCAAAAATAAAGATAAAATATACAGACATTGCATATTCAAAAACCAACGCTTGGCATCTTTTTTGTGTAAGTGACTTGCTTACTTATTGAATATATATTCACATTGCTTAATGTATTGATATCAAAAGTGTCATCAAGCCATCCTTAAACTACTCTAACATGTGTCATAAACGTGTCAAGCCAGTTAGCAGAGAGTCCTGGAGGTGTATTTAGACCTGAGGCAGCCATATCACAGAGGCCTCCCGGCAGGCTCCGTCTCTGCGTGCAAGCCAAGGGGGACCCGCGTGTGTGTGTCGCAATCATCTGCATACCAGACACGTATGATCCACACTGCAGCCACTGCCGCCTGTCGGTGTGCCGGATCCGTCATGCAGACTAAGTCTGGTGATGACACACACACACACACACACACACACATGCATCAATCTGACCGTCCCAGGACTTTATAATGCTTGTAAACTTTCCATCAGGACATTAGCTGCTCCCGTCGTGCGTCTTCTGGTGAGATGAATGTAACATTCGCCTGTTCTCAGAACCAATCTGTCTCCTATTTGTAATAGGGGCCAGTACAAACAGCATTAGATGGGCATGACATATGGTGGATGAGTACAGTTAAGTAACCACACTGTCAGCCTGTAGATATCATTTAGCGCCGATGTGCTTCCATGACAGCAGGGGCGTACAGTCAACGTCAACACATTTGTCAGAAGTTTTTTTTTAATTCTATGTTGTACCTTGTATAGCTTGGCAGACGCCATCTGTATCCTGTACTAGGCAGACTGCAGTAATTGGTTTTGATATGTCGGTCAGCTGCAAAATGTACCTTAGTGTAGCTAAACCAATTAGTTACTGCCTGTGACTCCCCTCGCAGATCTGTCGCCAGTACTTATGTCTCTCTGGCTCTCAGGACAATACTAATATGAACCTCTTGAGTAATGCTGTTAGGCTTCCATTCACAACAACATCTAGTTTTAATTTAATTTTATTCTTTAGTTATTTTTGGTGTTTCCTAAAGGGTATAATTATAAATAAACAAATTCAAACTTGAACAGTTTAATTTGACAATATGCCTAATTGTACCATGTGTTGCTCTGTAGCTTTGCCTGAAATGCTAAGCTCTTCCTGTCCTGTTTCCTGACCTGTTTCTACCAGCACTTTGGCTCAACTCCAGGTCTAGTCAGCTGGTATTGGGTGGCAAAGCTTTTGCCTCAATCCAAAACATTCAGGATTTGATATAAAAAACACAGTTTTTTTGGTCACCTTTTTCGGTTTCGAAGCCGTCATCTTCTGCTCGAGTGTGAAATGCACGGTAATGCTCATTGCATCCCTTCGTTCTTCTCTTTCAGGAAAGTGCGTCCATCTGTGGTAGAACCATACGGGGTGCTCTTCAACATGAATACAGGTATGCAGCTGACAACCGCGCCGTTTATGCTATTGACAAACATTGAGACGCACATCCGAAAGCGAATGTTACGGTTGGTTTCACTTCATCCTGCTCATGGCCATTCAAAACCTCATTGGCAAGCCACATGCCATCTGATCATCTATTATGAATAATTATTTTCCCTTTGTAATTAAGGTTAATAATTACATGTATTAACCTTATGTGCTTCCCTGTGACATTCTACAAAGAGAATATTTATGTTTTAACAAAGATTTCTGGTGTATCACATTTTAATCAGAATAACAGTTCTAACCTTCATTGGACATGTTCTGGTCAACTACTTATTTTCCCCTTGTCATAAATACATTTCAAAAGCTGAGATAAGCATGGCGCGTATCCCAAACATCATTGACTAATCTCGTATTCTGCCCTCTGCCCGTGTTTTTTCAATGTTTAGTCTCAGTGACTGAATGGTGACTACGCAGGCACATTTTAGACGGCTAAAAGGCTTACCTAAAATGTAAGGCCATTTCTAGGCAGATTGATCATGCAACACATCAGGGTGCCGCGGCCCCAGTCTTCTTTGTGATGGCAGTCTGTAGCTGAGCACTTTGCACACTTACCGATTCTGAATAACTGCCAAAAATCAAAACAATGTCAAAATAGTCTTATGTAGAGCAGGCACGCATGAAAATAAAGGATCCTGATGGCTTATAGTAAGTAGGGCTTCCTGTGATTGTTCAGAGTTCACTTCATGTGTTCCGTTCCGATGTGGGTAAACACAATGAACAAGATGTTGTTGTTTTAGCCTAACCAATATGCTAACCCCCAAAACATGATGCTCGCAGTAAATTGAGATGATCCGTGTCAGCCTTATATTGTCAACAACGTGTATACTGTGACCATAAGTTTGTGCTCAAAAGCTTCAAAGGGATTTGGGGTTTTGACAGTACTGCTTGATGTGAGCTGTCACCAGCCTTGTTGCATTAAGAGTGGGGCTGTCATAATGCATGTGCTTTGCTTTTTGTTTTTTGGGGCATGGTTTTGCTTTGTTTGTGTGTGTGTGTGTGTGTGTGTGTGTGTGTGTGTGTGTGTGTGTGTGTGTGTGTGTGTGTGTGTGTGTGTGTGTGTGTGTGTGTGTGTGAATGATTGCATGTTTGTGTGTGTCTTGCTTTTCTTATTTTGGCTCTGGCTGCCTGGCTGCGCTTTCCCAGATAGCGGAGGACGCGCCCGCAAAAGCACTGCTTTGTCACTTACCCTCTCCCCAATGAAGAGAGTCCAGAGCTCACCTAATCTGGCCACAGGTACTAACACTCACACATGCAGGTGCACACAGACACACACGCACAGACACACAGACGCAAACATTAGTGCTTCCATCATAACATGTAAAACACAACAGACAAAGTGGTGTATACAACCTAACTAACAAAAACGTATACATATGTGTGTAATCACTACCATTTTACTGCTTCTGTTGTTAAGAAGTGAGGTAAGAAACTAGACTAACAGAATGTATTAAGCCTTTTTACATGCTTAGTCATACAGTAATGATTAACTTTGTTGACTGGTGAAATGATATAATTGCTTGTTGAATGAAATACTACCGCTCAGACATTATTGGTCAAGTGTGTGTGTTTGACATGTCTTTTGTCCAGCCTATTCTGTTCCATGGCGTCCTCGTCTAACTTCCTGAACGTGGTTTTCCTCTCTGTGACAGCGGTCGTTTTTCATCCTTGCCCCGTCATATCCTCACTGTGTCTCCATCCTTTCTTGGCTCGCCATGCTTCACTGTCATTGTCTTTCCCTCCTCAGCTTTCGGGGGAAACGAGATCATTCCTGTCAGTGGAGATTGTTCTCGCTGTGATTGGTTAGACAGGCCCAGCTCAGAGACATATATCCCAGGATTCGCTACGGTGGATGTTTATACTATTAGCCATGAATGTGTTCGATGGCTTAAATTGTTCTGTGGCGATTTGAAATGAAACCTCTGAGGCGGTTACTTTTTGCTCCTTATTCAGCTTTGAAAACTTCTGTCTGTACTTTCTGTGGTGGGAAACTCTGTATGTAAACATTGTATTTATGTTGGACTACATAAGAAGCTCTTGCAAAGCTCTTAAATGTCCTTTCATATAAGGAAGCCTACCGCTAATTGCTGACCTGGAAAACAAATTGGCTACGTTAAATTCCAGATAGATTATCATTATTTTATGTTATGTGCAGACTTGTTTCTGTGTCTTCTACGTTTTTTTTAAATTTGATTTATAACTGGGGCTCAAAAACACTTCGTTTGTGGATAAACGGCTATTAGTCCCCACGAATTAGCAAACACTTATCGGCATTTTGCTGATAGCCATCTCAAACCATCTTAATTGGTAAATCCTACTTAACGCCTCAGGTCAACATCTCTCATCTTTAAAGTGATAGACCAATATTCCCCCCTGTGGCTAATTAGTGCCTCATGCCTCAAAATAAAAAAATCGAGGATGTGTCCTAAATTAAAACACACAGCGGCTTCCAACAGTAGTCAGAGGCATCAGCTATTAAAGCCAGTCCCTGTCAACGCGTCGAGTATATCTGGATACCCCAAATTCCCGGGGACTGTTGCAAGAGGCCTATTAAAGCGTGCCAGGGCTATAAAAACACAACCTGGCTCCTGCTAATGACGGTCTCAACATTGCTCTAGCCACATTGTGTCATGGTATTGCTTTTAGAAGTTTGAAAAACAACGCTTTAATTAAACTCAGCTACTTGACTGCAAGTTGTTTCACTTAATTCCAGGACTTGTAAATGCTTATGATACAACTGATATTTGAAGACAACTGAATCCGTTGGATGAGAACTTTATGACTGTTGAAGGTCCTTATTCTTTGGTTTCTTGAGCCTGCTGCGTTTTTTGGGTTGGAGAGGATTTTCCCTCTGGGAGTCCCGAGCTGATTCCAGCTCTAAGAATAGGCCTTTAATCCCCATTCTATTTGACTCCAATCTCCTTGTTGAGTGACAATGCTTCTATGGTCTTCCATACATGTTTACCCCTCTCTCTGGCATGCTCTTGAGTTTCCAGTCTTGGTGGAGTCAAGTGGTCTGTGCTTTAAACTCTAATCAACAAACCTTTTTTTTTTTTTTATAACTCAGATTTATTTTTATTTTTTTACCTTTGTCCACTTTTGTGTTTGTTCTAGAAAGTTGTCATGGATTGAACTGAACCCAGTGTGCCTTATCATATTATACTTTCCCTGTGGGTTTTAGTGGAGAGAAGATTGTTTCCTTATATCTCCCCTCCCATTTTACATCAGTGCTGTACCTTTTTTGTCTCTCTGTTCTTGTCTCTTGCACTTCTGAGTCTCACTCTTCTCTAAGCATTCTTTATTACAAGTTTGAGATATTGCTCTAATAAGACGTGGGGTGATTATCAAATTTGCTTAGAGTGATCTTAGAATGTATTGTTTATTATAGTGTGAGGTTGATTTAATAAAAATGTGTTCTCTTTATCCTAGGGAGTGAGTCTCACTCATCCGATTCAGGTAAACTTTTCACACCATAGTTTGTTTACATGATCAGTAGTCTTTGTTACTTTTATTTTTTAAACTAAATGTTAATTTCAATACACCTACTATTGGCCACTGTGCACCATGCTTGTACAAGTCTCTCTCATATACAGTACTACAATATAGCAAACACCAAAGTTGAGCGTAATATGGATACCTTTTCCTACAATTACATTATTAACCCAAAATGCATTCCCACCATAACTCTACCACCTTATCTTCATCCTGACCAATAGAAAGCAATGCCCAGGCTGACTGTGCTCATGTGTTTGTGTCCAGACGCCTGGCGGTCACACAGTGTCACAGATGGCCTAAGGAACGGAGACGCAGGCAACTCTTCTCTGGCTGCTAAAGGCTTCCGCAGTGTCAGGCCCAACCTGCAAGACAAGAAGTCCCCCACTCAGGTTAGTACACACACATCAAAGCACATGCACACACACACACACACACACACACACACACACACACACACACACCCAGAGAATTGCACACAAACGGACAGTAAAGAAGTGCATTACACATCGGATTTTGCGATCTGTGTGGCTTCAGTGGCTTTGTGCATTTCATTGGCTTTATTTATGCTGTACTCAGTATTTTCATACTCTACTGAGTCGAAATCAATGTTCAATGTTTTATTCACTTTTCCCATACCTTAGGATGTTTCCAAGCTGATGTGTTTATGTTTTTCAACCCCCTCGCACGAGTCTGATCAAAAAGGTCCTTTCTCTCCCAGAGGCGCATGTATTTCAGTCTGCGTCTGTTTTTATATGTATTACGTAAAGCCAAAATCCGGAGGAAAGCAGTAACATTCACCTCTAAAAACAAGTCTTATATGATTTGAGGCCAGATGTATGATGTATGATGATGTATGACAAAAATGATTAATTCATGATCACAAATGATTTGAAACATTTTAAATAATAAATTTTTTAATATGGAAGTTTGAAGTTTGAAAGATTACATGTTTTTCTTTGTTTTTATTTTCCCACTCACTCAATGTTGTCGTTGTTTTGTTTCTGTGTACTATTTCCCACTCATCTCACATGCTGCAGTCTGACAATCATATCCCCCTCCCGCCTGCCAGGAGAGAGAGCTACCTCCTGCCCCCCACCGGTACTAACCCTCCCTCCTACAGCTCCCTGGCTGCCCTCCACGACCTCTTTGGTCCGGGGTCTTTAGAAGTCTCCACCAGTAAGACGGCTATGCTGAAGAAGTCCTACGCTATAAGCACCTCCTCCTCCTACTCCGTCACTGAGAGGAGCACCACCACCACCACCACCTCCCAAGCACCACCTGAGCATGAACCCGAGCCAGAACCTAATGTTAGTCTGCCCCCCACCCCTAATGACACCACCAACTGCTCTGTCTCCACCACCAGTTCCCAGGTCCAAGAACGCAAGGTGTCCTCCCTCAAACTGACCCCTGTCACCATCCCTGACCCCCCTTTTCATGTCCAACCCAACCCAGAACACCAGCCTGAGATCCCCAGCCCAGACTATCCCCCTGTCCCTACCCCACCTCCTCGCAGGGAATCCTGCGCCTCCCAGCCCCCTGTGCACACTGCCTCGCTGTCAGTCCAGATGGCCATAAGGACCCCAGACCTCGCAGGGTCCCAGGCCACACAACCTCTGTGCCCCAAGACCCCGACCCAAACTCTGGCCTCAGATCCAGCCTCAGCCCCTGCTCCTGCCCCTGCTCCTGCTCCTGCTCCTGCTCCTGCTCCTGCTCCTGCTCCTGCTCCTGCTCCTGCTCCTGCTCCAGCCCTAGAGCAGGTTAAGATGGCCCCACCACCAGTTCCTCCAAGACCATCAGCTGCAGATGTATTGGTACATAATGGACATACCAGACTAAACCGAACACCCATCTCTCTGTTCATTCCACTACAGCACTGTTGTGTGTCTGTCGGGGCACAAACAACTCACCAACTAACGAGGATTGTTTTTCATGTTTGTGCAGGTGCAATACAAATCTTGTATTTGTCTGAAAAAAAGTAATAACACAGCTTCTTATTTACAGAGAGAATAACCCTTCCTTTGTTTTTTATGACGTTTTTGTAGCAGCCAGTGTGGTACCACAGACTACACTGGAACTGCAGAACGTCTGCCAGCCTCCCCTTACCTACACTCTCCCTGGCCGGCAGACTGACCGTACAGAATGGCTGTAAACACACTGTCCACTCTCCCCCACTAGGGTCCCCCCTCCCCCGACCGTGCGTCCTGCCGCTCCCCTTACCACCGCCACAGCGCCGATCTCCTGGACCCGCCGTCCGGCCTGATGCCCAAGGCTCTGTCGCCGACGCCGCACACCCCTAGCGGGTTTAGCGCCAGCGTGGTCGGCGCGAGCGGCGGGGGGGCAGGGGGTGGCGGCGTGTCGCCGGCGGCCTCGCCCGTGACGGTGTCCGCCCTCAGCCACTACTCCACGTCCACGGTGGGCATGCTGGAGGAGCTGCAGATCTGCAGCCTGGACTCGCCCGGGACGTCGCCCACTCCCTCGCCCACGCTCAGCCACGTCTCCACCTCCTCCGCTGCCGGCCCCGACGATAGCCTAACCACCACCACCACCACCACCGCGGCCACTGCCTCTTCAGCCACCGCCACTAACGTAACTATTCCCCCGCACCCCCCTCCCCCGCCGACCGTGAGCGCTAACGCCACCGACGGACCGCAGACCACCTTTCCCCTTTTTGTCCCGCTCCTCGGCGTCGGTTTGAGCCTCTCTTTACTAACGTGTGTTCTCTCTGGAAGACCAACCACTAACCACCACCTTCGGCTCGCTTACCGATCCGACACTGGCTCCGTACGACCCCTCGTCTCAGTGTTCCTTCACTGCTCAGTTTCGACTCTCTCACTCGTACGTGTCTCTGTAAATGTTTTCTTTTTTTTGTTCTTTAACATTGTCGGTGAGGTAAAACATTTGCTGTATTGTCATGCTCTTTCTAACGATGTTTTAATCATACCTTTGATATTGAGCACTCAAATGATTTGCCAGCAGCACCTCTACGTTGTGTATGGTCGAACTCAATGGGAGAGCCTTCCTTTTTAAACGCCTCCCATTGTAAGGTGTGCTGTGTGTGTGCAATCCATACCTAATCAATAATACAACAGATGTGACAGAGAAGTGTCTTTGTTTATTGATCTTTAATTTGTTAACCTCTTCCGTGCTCCGTGGTTGAAGGTGATTTAATGCTTTGTTTGTCTCTCCTTTGATAGTTTAATGCTCACAGTAGTGTCTACGGCACGACACACTTTGCGGTCGTCTTGTGTTAAGAATAACGTACCAGACATGACTTTATGACTTTATCAAACACTCGCACCATAACTGGGGCCTTTATCCCACTGAATATTAATTTTAAACTAATCTATGCTGTTTTAGATGTTCTCTATGAACATTTTCTTTATTCTTGATTGATACAAATAAAAATACGTATTATGGCTTTGCTAAAGCTAGCTCTGATTCTGTCTTTAATCTGTACAGGGCCAGGTCCTGTCCCAAGCTATGAATGGAAGTGCTGGTGTCCCCCCGAGGCCCATGTCCCCCCCAGCGTACCCCCCTCCTCCCGCCTCCTTCAACACCGGCCTCCACAGGCTCAGCAGGGGCTCAGGTGACACCCTGCTCTTTGTCAGTGCTAAACCATTCACAAACCTGCTGTGCTAGTGTAGACCATACAAAAACCAACGGTTCTCTGGTCACTAAGGGAGGTAGTAGAGGTATGTGGGCCGTCCAAACGCAGTTTCTCCTTAATAATGGATGCCTCTGTAGTTTTAGACTACCTTTCAATCTTTTTGTTCTTCTTGCTCGGGGATGAGGTTCATTGACCCTCTCAGCAACAGACCCCGTAACAAAACAAAATGCATGCACCGTCACATAATCAATCAGTTATGTTGTTATGCTTATTCTTGTACGTGACGGGTGCGTTGAGGCAACTTTGCCGGTCTCGCTGTGATTCACTAGAACAAAGTTATTCCGTTGTTCCCACATTGATCTCCTCCACAACTTCTACCCTTAATAGATAATAGGTATTTAATGCCCTTGTCAAGTGAAGGAACGGGGCTATTGGCAGCTGATGCCCGGCTTGATTCAGAGGATGTGATCCATATAGAGTCATTAGCCGCAGACGGAACCGATCAATAGCGAGCCACGACGGGAGATGAATGGCGGCAAAGAGGGCGGGAACGGGAAGAGGCCCAGTGGTGCGCCACCGGCTGTTTCACCGCACTGGCCGTCACGGAGTACGTGTTCTGTGTGTCTGACGGACCCTCCCTTCCTTTCTCCCCGTTCTCCAGAGGGGAGCGAGTCGGTGACCCGGGAGTCGGTGGTGTCGGGCCTCACCAGCGTCAGCAGCACGGTGCCCCTCGCCCGCTTCTCCGAGGAGGAGAAGAGGGTGTCCGTCATCAAGGCGCCGCACTACGAGGGGATCGGCCCTGTGGACGAGACCGGCATCCCCATCGCCATACGCACGGTGAGAGACCGCCGGACCCCGACACACACCGACCCCCCCCATTCCCAATAACGTCACAACAACAAATGACTCCATAAGAAAGATTCATCTTTAGATGTTTCATAGTTTCATTTTGTTTGTCATAGAGACGGGATCCTTAAGGGTGTTCTTGTCCTATGGAGGCCTTGTGTTTGCAGTGTGTCTCGTCGCAGCGAGAGGCTGACTCACCGCGTCGTCGTATTGTTATTGTTGTTTAGAGCAGGGTATAGTAGGGGAGGAATGTGGACTGTCTTTTGACCCCGCTGCCGTTGTCTGATATGTGAGCGGAGCCAGGGGGTGGAATGCTTTTGAGCTGTCAGCAGCTTTAGAAGCCCGTATTGAAAAGGCCTTTCTCTCGCCCTCACTTTGTCCCGCTCGGTCTCGCTTCCCCCGGCTCTGCCCTCTTTTTACCTACTCACTCCACCTTTGTCGTCCTCTTTCTCTTGTCTGTCTCACCACCTTTTTTTCTCTCTCCCGTCCTGCCTCTGTTTCTTCCCATGTCTGGCTCTCTCCTCCTTTGTGATGAGGAGCTCGGTCGCGGTGTGAGTCGCGCACCGTACAGCGTCCTGGTCGCTGTCTTGTGAAGCCCATGTGTTTGTGTGTGTGTTCACGATGGTGTATTTGTGTGTGCTTCTCCTGTAGCCCCTCTCTGTGTGTAAGTGTGCTTCAGTCTCTTTGTCTGTGGCTTGTAGGGTAGCTGTGAAAGCCAAACTTCTTGAGAGAGAAACCAACTGATAGAAACATAAAAAAAGAGAAATGGAGACAAGGCAATAAAAGCGGAAGAGTGGTCTAAAACAAAAGTAATCCAGAAAGTGAGAGACATATGCACGGTGTTGTGGACAAAATGGGGAAATTTTTCTCAGCTCTCTGGCTGGTAACCATGGTGTTTTTTTAGAAGTTGATTGGCACTTATAGGGGGCCAAGCCTTTGCCATCTGGGGATTCTTGGTCAGCCGGCTCAATGGTATGGACCGGCTTGCAGATGAAGTGTCTGTGTCGGTCCTTGGCTAATAGATTCAAGTCAAATAAACATGTCCTCAAATACCCACACGCACCACAACAACAAACAAGCACAATTAACCTCCATTAAAAATGTATCCCGGCTGTCCTTTCTCTCTCCCCACAGACTGTGGATAGGCCAAAGGACTGGTACAAGACGATGTTCAAGCAGATCCACATGGTGCACAAAGCAGGTGAGGAGGCTGAGGCTGGAGACTGAACTGTCTGTGGGGATAGGCAGGGATAGGCTGGCGTATTGTCCCGGCGCTGTCTGTGGTTTGTCAGCCAGACATTGGTCATTCCTCAGGGATCGAGTGTGTGTGTGTGTGTGTGTGTGTGTGTGTGTGTGTGTGTGTGTGTGTGTGTGTGTGTGTGTGTGTGTGTGTGTGTGTGTGTGTGTGTGTGTGTGTGTGTGATGTGTGTGTGTGGGTGTGTTTGCGTGTGTGTGTGTGTGTGTGTGTGTGTGCGTGCGTGCGTGCGTGCGTGTGGTGTTTTGCAGTGCAAGCACCGTGCACGTCGGTCTGTGTGTGCCAGCTCTTGTTAAATCAAAAAAACAGTCCGGAGAGCCAGAACTCATTAGACCTTCTTTGGCCAGTAAGAGATAGAGAATCGGGAGAATGGGAGTGAGTGGGAGCAACTTCTAATGGACACACAGATGCACTGGGAGCTGTGCTGTGTTTGTGTGGGCTTCACTAAATCACATAGTCAATACAAAGGTTGTTTGTTCTGAACTACCCCGGCTTCCCTCTCCATAGCATAATAGACACACAGTTGCTCTGTGTCTCTCGTTCTCTCTCTCTCTCTCTCTCTCTCTCTCTCTCTCTCTCTCTCTCTCTCTCTCTCTCTCTCTCTCTCTCTCCCTCCCTCTATCTCCCTCAATCAATCTATCTCTCTTTCATTCTTTTTTTTGCACTCTGTCCATTGATTTGTCTGTCTTTACTTGTCTCCGTCCTTCCTTACCTCGTTCTTTGTTACAGATGATGACTATGCTAATACATACAACGCCACATATGCAGTCATAGACAGCGGTAAGATGAGTGTGACAGTGATTTATGGAATTTGGCATATTTCAAAAGTGAACAGTTGTGCCTGACTTGCACTCCATCACTGTAATTCCGTCTCTTCCCCCTGAGCAGACACCTATGCCCTGTCCAACCCCACCATGGCCCACCCTCCCCCAAGGACACACACGTATCGGCCCCTGGCCAAGAGCCCCTCGGACAATGGAGGCCCCAGGGAGCCCTCGCCCTCCCCGGTGCCCCCTCCGCCTCCGCCCATGCCCTCACTTCTGCAGCTGAGGACGAGAGACAGCGACCGGGAGAGAGACTCGCCCGACATGTAAGACGAGCCTGAGGCTTAGTCCATAGCTAAAAGCTGCAGAGGAGATCTAGAGGCTTACAGTGCACATAGGCTGACCGCAGGGATTGGATTGGGGAAATGGATCGAACATTCAGTCCGTTTTTATCAAGGCCTCAATGTCATTGTGTTTGTGTGTTTTTGTTCTGCAGGAATCAGTGGGGACCAACCGACAGGAAGGTGGATACCAGAAGGTACCGAGCCGAGCCCAAGAGCATCTTTGAGTACGAGCCGGGGAAATCCTCCATTCTGGAGCACGAGAGGCCGGTGAGTGTCCCTGCATCCATCACACCTTTTATTTTTAAAGTCTAAAAAAAGCCATTCAAAACTCCATTACCCATCATCACTTTATTGCTCTTCCATGCTCCTGTTGGAAGTCTCCCTCAGGCCACATGTCTAAGATCAGTTTGTTCCATGCAGTGTGATTCACTGTCCTACTCCTTAGAAGAGCAAAAGACAGAACTGGACCAACTAGACCTTTAGACTGTTGTCTGAGACCACTGCATTGTTTCTCATTCGGCCACAGGAATCGTGACTCTAGCTGCTTGTTTTGGTAGGGCTGCTTGGGTTCAGTGAGAATGCAATTATGTGTCGGTGCTCCCTCCCATAGCGTGGGGGCAAATAGCCTCAGCGTTGTATATTGTATTCAGAGGTAATGGACTTTCACTCTTAACACAAAATACATTTTAGCGAACCCCTGTGAACATAAATAGGTTACACAACCGAAATGTGTGATTCATGTTGTTGGCTTGTTTTAAGTGGACCATTTTTAAAACAATGCAGCAACATCAACCTGCAAAATCCTCCAACGCTAAATTTGAGGAGGTACAGGGAAGGTAGTAAAAGAGGACGAGGGGAGGTCAGGGTGAGGAACAGGCTGGGTATGGAGGATTGTCAATGAGAAAGCCCCATAAAGGAATCAGTAAGGACGGAGTGAACAGAGTGGGTTAGCTCTCCAGCATGTTTCCATAGTGTTCGGGCTGATGTGTGCAGTCAGCCGCTGCAGGACGGTGACGTAGAAATCAATCCCGGGTAGACGCAGAGGGAGGGCGAGAGAGAGAGATAGAAAGAGAGAGAGAGAGAGAGAGAGAGAGAGACTGCCTGGCAGCTAGACCGCATAACTTAGGTAGGTCTACGTCCCTATACAAGCCTTTTCTAGCTTGTGTCTATGTATTGTTTCTTTGTTATCATATGATGCCCTCCAAACCCTTTTTTCTATTTTTGCTAGCGAGCTCAGACTCCCTAAATTATGTTGTCGTATCAAAGCAAACTCTTCTTGATAGGTTTGATTTAAAAGGTTCAAATGTCAAATGTTATTTTTCCTGCTAAGGCAAGCCTGTTACCACGACTGCAATTAAGATCCATTACTTGGTGTGTTCCGGTAAGCAGAGTTGACAGGACTGCTGTATGCTGCAGATTTCTCTAAGCGTCCTCTGTGGATAATGTGAAATACTCCCATCCGAGCTGAAATATCTGTTTCGTAAGATGCCAAAAAGTATTAGTTTGAACGCGGGCAGTCTCTAGCCAGCTTGTTAACCATACACATCCTAGTCAACATAGAGGTAAGAAAGAAAATCCATGCTGTTCTGCCGGCCAGCGCAGTGAGTCACTCTGTGAAAGTATCAAAAGTCATTAACTGCGACTGAGGAAGATGCCCCAGGGCCAGTGTGTAGGAGGCGCTCTACGCAACCATTATGCCCCCCCCCCCCGCCGCGACCCAGCGGGGAGAAGAGGATGGAGAGACGTTCCACTCACTCGACTACTTAGCTCCAAGGAGTCACTAATGGTGAGAACAGAAAGACTCATGTACTTAGCTGCAAGGAGTCACTAAGGGTGAGAACAGGAAGACTCTTAGCTCCAAGGAGTCACTAAGGCAAAGAACAGAAAGACTCATAGCTCCAAGGAGTCACTAAGGGTGAGATCAGAAAGACTCATGTACTTAGCTGCAAGGAGTCACTAAGGGTGAGAACAGAAAGACTCATAGCTCCGAGGAGTCACTAAGGGTGAAAACAGAGAGTTTTATTGCCGCCCCCGATCCCGATTGACTCATGAGGGTTGTCTTCCCGCTCCTCTCCTGGCTTCAGGGTTCAGCACACTGGAGACTGGAGACAGTTGGTAAACTGTTGTGCTGTGTTCTGTATGCTGTTATGTTCCGTAGGATTTAACTGCCCCCTCCTGGTGAAAAGTTGGAACTACAATACTTTTGTCTGCTACCTGCAAATAAATGTAACCAAACATGAAATTCAGTGAATAAATAATGACATAGGCATTATATATGTGTGCCTTTGTATTATATATTTTTTTGCAATACAGCATATCCTCTGGACCCAATGTGAGTTGATTATCCTGGACAACCTGTGCTTTAGTTCTCATCCAAGGCAGCATCGCATCCTGCAGCCAATCTTAACCATGAGACCCATATATCTCTCTCTGTGCCTTCTCTCTCCCCCTTCCTCTCTCTCTCTCTGTCTCTCTTTCCCTTTCTCTCCATCTCTCCTTGTTTCCTCTCCTCCCTCTCTCCTCTGTGGTGCTCGGCTCCTCCAGGCCTATGAGTTAAATCCCGATGACGTAGATTTAGAAAACGAGCCGTGGTATAAGTTCTTTTCCGAGTTGGAGTTTGGACGGCCGGTAAGTCAGGGCCCATCTACCACTCTCACCTCCACTTGCCCCCCCCCCCGCACCCTGCAGTAGACATCCACCCACAGTCTCCACCCCACCCACCATCTTGTGTCTGCACCACTAGGCAGGGTGGGGCTAGTTTGCTTGGGCATGCTGTACTGCTGGGTGCTGTGACTTTGTTCTTGGTAGAAGCCGCTCCTTTACGGTGGATTGTGTCGTGTCTCTTGAGGTCTTGGGGGGGATTTGGTCTTCTGGCTATCAGCCAACGGTAGCAGCAATTGAATGCTTAAGCACTGCAAAAACAAAAGCACTAGGCCTTCATCAAATTCGATCTGCACAGTCGATATTCCGCTATCAAAAAATGAAGGCGTACTTTTGTGTTTTGCCTTTGATATTGGCCTCTTTGTCCAGTGTTAAATGTTTGGCTTTTTTGCGGTGTGCACTTACAGCTTTCGGTGCACCTTGTTCGGAAGCTGGTTGAACAGTGGGGGACGTACTGCGTGCTTTGACGTTTGTGTCGTTTTTCCAGCATGTCGTGGTTCTTCACGGTTCCACCAGCGTCTCTCGTAGCGGTGTGGTTTCTGTTTGGTAGTATGTCTGTTTTCTCCGTTTTCACCTTGGATGCGATTTGAGATGTTTCTGAACGAAAATAGGAAAACCAGCGCCCTCTTCTGGATTTTGTTAGTAATACTCCAAGGGCGTCTAAGTTGCCTCTTGACAATGGTCTCTGAGGAGTTTCCTATTCCCAAACATTTGTTTTTAGTGAAATAGGCTGTTCTGACCTGGGATCAGTGTTAAGAGGCAGCGCTATGCCACTCATTTTCCGTATGCATGGCACCGGGACTGGTTGTAGTCCCACACAGGGCTTATTCAATACAACATTCCAATAGAGATGGGTTTTCTGGTCTTGGCAGGATTTGTTTCACTGGATCAGCAAGTCATGTCAAGTCAGAGTGCTCAATATCTCAGTGCAATGTTGTCATTGTTGCACCGCCCTGAATAAGCCTTTGGAAACAAGATGGTTTTTCCACCCACAAACACACACAGACACACACACAAATAATCTCAAACACACACAGACAGACAGATACACACACACACACACTCACACACACACTGTTTTGACAGCAATTGTCACAGTATGGATGTGTGTTTTTGAGGTCCGTAGTGATAAGACGTTGTTATCAGCATAACAAAATCAGCATCAAAGCACTTGTGTACTATCAACTAAACACTGTAGCACCGTAGTCACTGCTTCCAGCTCGCTGCTTGCTACTGCAGTCTGCATGCTGTGTGTGTCTGTGTGAGCGTGTGCTCAAGCGTATAGTATGTGTAAACGTGTTTGGTTTTATTTGAGTAAAATAAAAATATGATTAACATAGAATTGGCAGTGTTAAAGCTTGTGTGTGAAATGTGAGCAGTGATGTAAGGTATGTTTACAGAGTGTGTGTGTGTGTGTGTGTGTGTGTGTGTGTGTGTGTGTGTGTGTGTGTGTGTGTGTTGTTGTGTGTGTGTGTGTGTTTTGTTGTGATTGTGTGTGTTTTCGTGTGTGTGTGTGGGTGTGTGTGTGTGTGTGTGTGTGTGTGTGGTTGGGTGTGTGTGTGTGTGTGTGTGTGTGTGTGTGCGGACAAGAGTGCTTGTTTATATGTGTAACTCCATCTCCAAAGCCTCTCGTTCTTCTAACTGATGTCACTTTCTCCACATGTTTCTTTTTTTCTTTTTTTTTCTCCCCATGATGTCACCACTGCCTCTTCTCCTCCACCTCATCTTCACCTTCTTCCTCTCCCTCTTCCTCCTCTACTCCTCCTCCTCCTGCTCACTGCTGCTGCTTGGGGCTCAAGCCTCCTAAAAAACGTCTGGATTATAATCCAGACATCTCCGGTCGCCGACACATTGAGGTAAACAGATATTCCTGAATATTCACACAGTAATGAAAATAATAGTATTTAATTTGTAATAATTTTATGCTAACGCTAGAGTCAACCAGTATACCCGGTTAATATGTTAATCCAAATAACAAATTGACCTTTAATTAATGACCTTTTACTGTAGATGGCAAAGCTGATCAAAAACACATCCATCAGTATGGACATGAATCTGAGGCATATTCATGTGATCTCATTTATTAACTCCATCGCAACCATCTTCCATAAGCCACCATTTGACTATCAAAATACTGATGATAAATCCGATAATAAATATTTATATAAAGTATATGATACTGTATAAACTATTGCTATTGGGTGCTGTATGCAAATTATCGCTCACCGTCTCCTAAAATCTTCCCTTGAACCATTAGATGTAGTACAGTTAAACAGGATGCGTACACAAAGTAAGAGTTAGGCTTTAAATAGTTAGCATTAGCTCAGCTGAACCTGGTCTATACTAGGGTATATGGACTGCTGTTGCCACTAAAGATCCATCAAACGGAGTCCATGCCAGGTTTTGCAGGGGAGCATCAAGCTCGGCCGTCAGACAGAGCTCCCCTCGCTCGACCCCGCTCGCTGTTCCACGGTCGTCTCTCACTCCTGAGGAGCGTCCGAACAGAGCGGGTCAGAGTTCACTAGCGTGACAGAGTGCACCGTCAAGGCCTGCCCCAGGGACAGGTGCGCCATGAGGAACCTTCAAACGGAATCCCAGCCCAAGCCGGGGGAAGGCTTTGAGCGTCACACAGTGACTACCGCGACGGCGGCATGCGAGCTGAGCATTGTGAGCAGCTGTGCCTCCTCCAGTCTTTGTTCGTGCAGCGCTCACTCTGCTTCTTCTCTTTTGTTGTCTGCCCTCTTCCAGACGTCCCTGTACCTTCAGCCGACCGACAGGGCTCCCGACCGGCCTGCTAGGTAAGCCCTGCTCTCTTTTCAGTCGTCCCTCTCTCCTCTCTCCTCTCCCTCGCTTCCCTCCCTGTGTTTTCTTTCATGGCAGCAGCGGGCCCTGTTGTGAGGACGGCACGGCCTAAGGCCTTAGCACACTCACTGGTTCCCCAGCCAAAAATACTCTGGCAGGAACGGTGTGTGAGGATCGCCGTGTACGTGTGTTTGTTTATGTCTGCCTGGCTCTTTTGGACCGGGCTGTGGCGGGGCTTTCCCTCCCCCCCTCTCCTACTGCATAAATCAACCCCCGGGAGCCCATTGATTCTGTCCTTCACCTCCTCTCTCGCCCCTCCTCCACACTGGCTTTAACTGAGGCCACGCTTAGTCAATCCCGTTTTCCCAGAGTGAATGGGCCTGCCCGGAGTGGCGTGGTTTATGAATAAGCCATGTCGTTCCAGTAAGGGACATTGACCGCACTTCGTTTGGCACAATGGGGAGAAGGCCAAGGACGGTCGTCCTGCAGCGTTTGGAACAATAGAGCTCAACCTATACATCTTCCTACGCTAATGGTTGAATGCATAATAATGAGATATGAATAAGTAATGCTGATTCAGTTCCTTCAATAAAGCCCTGCAATAAGTGGAGGTGTATTTTGACATGCTTTTAATAGCTCCCTCCTATATTGTAGCTCAATTGCAAGAGGTAGGTTTATTATATGTGTGTTACCTTGTGTTGGGGGTATTAAGTAATGGAAAATTGTTGGTAGTTTTACAAGTGTGAGCTGTACTGCTGACTGCCTTTGAGTGATTCCGTCATGGCTGTGCTGTGGGCTTTGTTGCAGTGCTGCCAGCGACTATAGGAAGAGGAGGAAGTCGGAGCCTAACGCGGTGACTCAGCCTGGCGGCCAGCCGGAGCACAGCAGGGGCCCGGTCTCCCCTAAGCCTGTGGAGCCCTACAAAGGCAGCAGCAGCAGCACGCTGAGGAAGCCTACCATCCGCTCCTCCCCATCCTCACCCTCCAGAGCCAAAGGTACTCCCACACACTACGGACAATTGCTTATTTCAAAACACACACACATATATATATATATATATATATATATATATATATATATATATATATATATATATATATAGAAAAGATGCCGACATCCCAACGTGTTCTTGAGCTTTTTATTACGCACGTGCACTTGCACACATGCAAGCAAATGAGGTTAGCTCAGCACAATGCCAGAAGGACCCTCACTGGAGTATGAGAGAGCACAGTGACAAAGCCCATCTTCTCACACGCAATGCAGAGAAAAACCTTCCAGATCACAGAGCGATGGACTGACCTCTTTTTATTTTTTATTTTTTTTTTTTTATTTATTTTTTTTTTTTTTGCTTAAAGGTGAAGTAGGCAATTGTAGATAATTAAGCAAAAATGAGCAAGAATTAGAATCACAGCAGCCCAAAAAGCCAACCTCTCTGAGTCTCTGATCCCTCCTATGCCTCTCCTAAGCCCCTCCCTTCAAATGGTGTTTACACATGCCTGAGTGCTCCCTGACTTGAGTGAGCTTGAGCCAGACCGAAGGTTTGCTAGGTCAAAATGCTCCGATAACAGGAGTGCGCGCACGAGGTGACTGACCGGCAGGTAGCCACGACACTTTTCAACAACTGTACTGATTGGTTAGTGGTTGCCGGGTTTCTAACGATTTCTGAGAGGTTGAATACAGGCCAAGCGCTCATATAGTACGCAACCACTCTTAGAGCATTTGATTTATTGACATTTGCCTGGAGGTAGGAAATAAACATAAGAATAAAAAAAGAAAGAAAAGTCTCGAAAATTAAACTTAGTTCAATAAAGTTTTTAAAGTGGTTCTTATGCTGGTGTTTTCCTGACAAGTCGTGTTGCTTTAAAACCGTAGCACAAAAGCCTATTATCATTGCTTTAGCAGGTAATCTGAAATATGCAAAGCTTGTTGGTTTTGACTGCATGACAAAAACAAGACGTTGAATCTGAATCCATCCCCCATTTCCTTATGATCTCTTCCTCCTTTCTTCTTCTATGTGTTCTGGTTAACATCCTTCCTTTCCTCTTTTTTTCCTCAACCACGCTGCTCTTTGTTGGACGTCCTGAAGGTGGGGACGCATGTGACATGTACTCACCCCGTTTGAGTTCCCCAGGTCCCTACCTGCGCTCCTGTCTCTCTCCCGTCAACCCCATCCACACCCACAGGCACGGCCACAGCAGCCTGGACGACACGTCCCCCTCCAAGCGCTCCATCTCCTTTAAGGGCAGCTGGCAAGCCCAGCGGCAGGAGGCGGAGACCTGGAGCAGCATAGAGGAGAACCCCCCGTCCCCTGGCAAGCTCCGGTCGCGGAGCTGCGACGACCTCCTGAACGACGGCCATGCGAGCGCGGCGGGCCACAACGGCACGCGCTCCGAGAGCGCCGGCTCCCTGGTGTGCGACGGGGAGCCCCCGGGCCAGCCGGAGGGCTCGTCCTCCAGCTCCCTGCCCCGGCCGCACCGGCGGCGAGCGCACGACACGCCGGGCTTCCTCCAGCTCTACCGCAAGATGCACCACATTGACCGCGCCCAGCTCATCCCCTCGGACGTCATCCGCTCGGTGCGCGCCCGCATCCTGGAGCTGGAGCGCCAGCCCCACCTCCACCGCCACCGCCTGTCTCCCTGGGCGCCCTCCTGGGGCCTGGAGGTGCCCCGCGACGTGGTGCCGGCCCGCATCTCCACCTACGAGAGCCTCATCCAAAAGTCCAAGTCCATGCCCAACCTGGGGGACAGCGAGGCAGCCTCGGGCGCCACCACGCCGGGCGGATCGTCCTCTCGGGCCAGCAGTTGCGGCGGAGGGGGCGGCACGCCGAGTTACCCCAAGCGCCGCTTCTCCATCGAGTCTTTGTTAGAGGAGGACATCAATAACGGGGCGTCTCACCCACCGATGGACCCTCACCAGCACGCTCGCAGCCCGCCGGAGGGGCAGCCGCGGCCCCGCTCTGAACACGGCCGGAGCTACACCGCCGCCCCCCACGGCCCCGCCCGAGGTCGAGGCCTAACCCACCCGGAGTACTCGGACAGCGAGCAGGACGCCGTGGTCTCCGACCTCAGCGACTTCATCCAGGTGGAGGGCTCCTCCTTCTGCAGCGAGAGCGACTTTGACCACTGCTCCCTCACCTCGTCCGAGAGCCTGTGCGGCTCCTCCACCCTCCAACACCACCACCTCCGGCAAAACCACCACCCGCCCCACCACCACCACCACCACCACAACCCCAGCCACCAGAGCCTGGGCCAGAGCCAGGGCTACCAGCACCGCCACCTGGTCAGCTCCTGTAAGGGCCGCTGCCCCGCCTCCTACACCCGCTTCACCACCATGCTGCGCCACGAGCGGGAGAGGGCCCGGCAGGAGCGCCAGAGACCGCCGCCGCACAGCCAGAGCAGCCAACCCCAGGACCAAGCCTCATCGTCCCAGCAAGGGATGTCCAAGCTGGCCTACCTGGTCAGCCCCGTGCCTTTCCGCAGGAAAAAGGGCTCGCCACCTACCTCACGGAGTGGAAACGGCCGCGGCGGTAGCAGACCCAAATCCAAAGAGGCCATTTACGAGGCTTTGGACGCGGCCCTGAGGGACATATACGAGCACATCCAGAGGGAACGAGGCCGTGGCGGGGCCAGGCTACCCGATGATGGCATTCTGCGGCGGCTACTGGCCGAGATGCTGCCCGACGTGCCCAAGCGAAGCTCCTCATTGCGGGGGAGGAGGGTAACCTGTCAGGGGGGCCACTCGTCCACCTCCTCTTATCCAGACGGGAGCCCCACCTCGTACAGGCCGGACCCCTCCACGCCACGGTTACAGTCGCCAAGGCTACAGTCACCCGTTAGTGCCTGTTACAGTCGCCAAGCTGATGCCTCAAATAATAATGCTTATGGAGAAGAGCAGAGCAACTTCAATTCTCTTGGCTACACAGGTGGAGCGCATGTATATTATGCAGCACCAAACTGCACTAATATACTGATACTTGTTCACACCTACAAGCATACAAGCACACTTAGCCTTTCAGTCTCTCTCTTTCTCTCTTTCTCTCTTTCACTCGCTCTCTCTCTCTCTCTATCTCTATATCTCTCTCACTCACTCTCTCTCTCCCTCACTCACTCACTCTCTCTCTCTCTCTCTATCTCTCTATCTCACTCACTCACTCTCTCTCTCCCTCACTCACTCTCTCTCTTTCTCTCTTTATCTCTTTTTCCTAAACATGTGCAAGTACACACTCATGCCCACACACAAACACACACTCTCTTGACTATTCCCTTAGCCCCAGTACTGCCTGTGCCCCTACCTGTCACCTGTGCATTCAGCAACACTGGACCAAATAAGCCTGCTTTCCCCTGTGTTAACGTGATTGTGAATATTGTTTTATTCTTTATTTATTTATGTATTTATTTATTTAGTTATTTATTTATTTATTTATTTTCCTATGTTGGATTATGTTTAATGTACTTATGTGGTGTACACAAATGGGATTACATTTTTTTTTCCTTTTGGTCCATGTATACATTGGTTGTAAGAATGTTTCCTTATGTTCCCTTAATTTTGAAAGTCTTTTCCCTTTTGTACATTTAATGTTTTTGTTTTTTTTGCATGCTTTTCCTTTATCATACTGTACACATTTCCATGTGTTCCAAATAGAAATGGAAATAAATACTGCCGTTTTATTTAAATGCCATCTTTTCCTGTCAAAGCATCATTTCCTGGTGGAATGATTTCATCACATCTCCTTTTACCCGTGTCACTGCATGCGTGTGGCATAGTCTATTTTCACGATGGTAACTCCTATAACCTTTGGCCCTCTGTCTCTTCAAATCACAGAGCAGGATGTCTCCAGGGGCTATTCAACCATGGACGGAGGACGACACACACCCCAGAACAGGAGACCCACTCCAGACAGAGAGGTGAGGACAGGACCGTTCACTCTGCCAAATATAATTAGTTAAGTAACAAAGCTGTTCATGGCATATTCCCTACGGCAGTATCAGACCACGCGACATAAATATTGACACAATTTAGTTATGTCCATGCATGCTCTGTACATCTTTAATATTCCCCCCTGGTTAGAATGTTGTGATAAATGGTGTAAGATGACCCGAGCGTTCTACCTAAAGTCTGTGTATAAAGCACCATTTTTGCTTTCCCCGGCTCCAGCGTTCATAGTATCTCCTCTCCTCTCTCTCTCTCTCTCACATGTCTGTGCCTCCAGAGCCTCCTTTTAGTTCTAGGTCACTAGGTCTATTCTTGTGGATGCTTTTTATATCCAGTTACACACACGTTCTGTCTAATAGCGCATGCCGGCTTTTTCTCTTTCTACCTCCCGTCCTCCAGGTCTCCCATAAGCAGATGACACAACTCATTCTCTTCTCTCTCCTCCATCAGAAACAGCCTGCCAGGGCCATCTATGATTTTAAGGCACAAACAGCTAAGTGAGTACTGTGTGGGATGCAAAACATTTCAAATGGAAAAAGGGGGAAGCTTGAAAGCATGTCCCTCTCTAATGGCATATGGAAACCACTGATTACCCCCCATTAAACCATCAAGCCATCGTTGGCCAAGGACTTTGCCATGCTTTGTTTGGTTGAGTTCATCGGTTTCTTATTATTTTCTGGCAAATATGATACAAATGAATGAAAAATATTTCAATTGCAACGCATGGACGGCTTTATCTGTTTCTTGATATGACCGCATGAGAAATGACGGATTGCGGTGTGCATTCAAAAAATATCGATTTGAGCTTTTCCTGTTTCTTAACATCATTACTGATGAAGTGCGAGTTTCACTTGTTGAAGTGGCGGTGTCATAAAGTAATGGTATCATGTTGTCCAACCATGCGTTTATGAATAAACAGCGTTGCTGTATTGACTGTGTTTCAGGGAGATATCGTTTAAGAAGGGCGATGCAGTGAACATCATCCGACAGATTGATAGTAACTGGTATGAAGGAGAGCACCGTGGACGAGTCGGGATATTCCCCATCTCCTATGTCGAGGTGATTCCGAGGCTCTTATTGTTGTTTGGTGTGTGTGTGTGTGTGTGTGTGTGTGTTTGTGTTGAACTTAAGCTGCAGTATCCTTCTGTTTTCCAATAGTTTTTTATTAACTATTTCACACCCACACCCACGTAGAGGATGCCGTCGACAGAGAAGCAACAGCCGGTTAGGCCTCCTCCACCAGCACATGTCCGAGAGATCGGGGAGGGAGTGGCTCGCTACAACTTCAACGCTGACACCAACGTGGAGCTGTCTCTCAGAAAGGTGTGTGTGTGTGTGTGTGTGTGTGTGTGTGTGTGTGCCAATGTGTGCCAATGTGTGTGCCAATGTGTGTCTGTGCCGATGCATAACGGTTGTGTCCCTTTGTTATCAGTCTCTTTACACGTATTGACATCCTTTGTGCGTCTGTCCAGGGCGAGCGGGTGATCCTGCTTCGACAGGTGGATCAGAACTGGTACGAGGGAAAGATCCCGGACTCCACCAAACAGGGCATTTTTCCCGTCTCCTACGTGGACGTCGTCAAGCGCTCCCCCTCCAAGAGCCCCGCCCACCACGCAGACCCGCACAATTTCCCCAGCAACAGGACACCTGGCTCAACACCCACCAAGGTAGGGCTGTGGCAAGGCTTTATGTTATATTTACAGAAATACCACACAGTCTATTTTGCATTATCCAAATAAATTTGGGTGGATTAAAACACTTCTGGTTGAATGCTGTGGTCGGCTAGTGTGTTGATAAAGAAGTGGGTTTTGTGAGGCGTTAGGGGACTAAACAAGGAGGAAAACTAGTTTGGCTTCAGCACATCCCTGTCAGATACCAGGAAAAGTGTGGTGTGTTTTTTTTTATCTTCCCACCCCCATACCTTCATCTCTCCTGGTGTGTAAGTCTCCGTTTCTTTCTTCTCTTTCACTCTCTGTGGAGCCTTTCTACAGTGTCCCCTCCCTTCCCGGTCACCCCTCTCACCGATCCTCCCTAAACTCCATCCCCCACGCACCCTCGGGGCCTCCAAACCTGCAGGCTGTCACCAGAGAGTGGCTCACCCTCACCATGGAACCCTCCTCCACCCCTGTGCCCCCCACCCCTCCTCCCTACCCAGCCAGTTTCCTCCCTTACATGGAGGTTCAGGAGCCCAGAGCCTCGCCGCCAGCGCCGCCCAAAAGAGGTCTTACCCCTCCACCCAGAACTCAGTCACGAAACTGGACCCCGAACCTCAGACAAGGGACAGTTGAATTGGACCAGCGTCTCGCGGTCCTCCCTTTCTCTCCACCCCCTCCTCCTGATCCGCTCTTTTCATTTGCCTCTCCTTTGCCTGGTTCCTCTCTCGGTTATGGCCACAGGAGGCTAGCAGACAATGTCGACGCCCAACCCTTTCATCTGACCGATAAATGTGGATTCTTTAGTACAGAACCAGTACCAGTGGCCTCTCCTACAGAAGTGCCGCAGAGGTACAGGAAAAGTGTCCAACGACTGAGTGCCAGAAAAGAGGCTCCCTCTTTGAAACAACTGGAGGAAGATCCCTATGACCAGCTGTTGTCTATGATCCTTGATTATCCATTTAGCCCTGAAGAAGAGGGAGATGTAAGGTTGTCCTCAGCAGAGCCGCCATCGGCAACGCTGAACAACCAATCACAGAGCAGGAAAAGTCTAGATGCAGAGTTACACCTACAGCCCTACATAAAGCCCCTGGCGATGGATTCTGCACACAAATCGGAAAACAAGGTCGGGCTTGACGCGGAGGTACACAAGGCAGTGACCACCGAGCCCCTGTCAGTCACGTGGGGTGACCAATTAGACAATGTGAAAAAGCAGGAGGAACAGTCGCATAGGCTACCAACATTAGGAGGGGAGGGATTCCCTGAGTTGTTTATTCAGGAAGAGGATGAAGCAGAGAACATCAGTATTCCTATTGGTTCAACGTCCGGCGTTAATGATAGAGTAACAGTGCAGGTAGAGCATGATGTGTGGCTCAAACATTAACACATGATAAAGCACAGTAGACTGTAGTACTAGTACATAGAGTGATATGAAGACTCAAATTAAGGCTGTGTGATGTGCTGATAGCGATTTAGTTTTTTTTTCTGTCTTAGACGTTATTAGAAATGGCTGCTTTCAAATTAAAAGTGCAATAGATGTTTACTGTAAGACATTTCTGATTTATCTTTGAAAAATAGAAAGGAGAACGCACACTCGTACGTTGTTTCAAGTCTTGTATGTTACCTTTCCACCCTAGGCTGATAACTGTCCAACCAGTTCTTTGGTATCCACTCCCCTTCCCTCGTCCCCCACATCACCTCCTCCCCCTTCCTTGCCTCCCCCTTCGCCTCCCCCATCCTCTGCTGCCGCCACACAGCAGCCTGAACCTCTTACTGCTGCTCCCTCTTCCTCCCCTCCTCCTTCATCTCCTCCCATCTGTCTATCGCTCGCGGAGCAGCCTTGTCAATCCCTCTCTCAAACCCCAACCTCACCTCCTCCCCCTCTTTCACCTATCGCTACCTGCCGAAATCCCTCCTCTCCCCCAATCTCTCCCCCGCCCCCGTCTACTCCTCCTCTACTGACCCCCTCCCTCCCTGAGCCTGAAGCAGCTCTCCCACCCCCTCCTTTGCCCTCCTCTCCCCTCCCCACGCCTGTCTTCCCTCCACCACTGCCTTGTCCACAGCCTAGGTCTCCCAAGATCAAGGTACTGTTGCTTGAACCTCGCAACGAATAATTAGGTCCGGTTATCCTAAACTAACACCACAGGTTCTGTGTGGACTAAGACATTTGAATAAACATTATTGTGTCTACATCTTTCTGTGTGTGTTTATAACATTCTGCTGTACGGTTGGTGTGTGTGGATGTTCAGTAGCATGTTATGGTAGGCTCAGGCCCGTGGTGTGATGTGTGTGACTGCTGTCAGAAGGTTGATAAGCGAGAAGAGCCTGCATTTTATACCCAGCATATTAGACGGTTTGTGCACAGTGTGGCTGTGGTTTGAATAGTGCTGTGCGGTGTTGTGACATTTTTAGTGATTGTACATGAGCAGAAATCTTATCTCTGAAGCATGACCTCTGGCTTTTGAGTTTCTTTGCGAGTGTTTGTCTTTGGTAAGAAGGTAGCTGACTCGGTGGTCCCCAAAGCTTACTGCTTACGTGTTGCTTCTGGTTCTTTCAGCCTGCTTTTAAGCACGATACGGTGGTTGATGGTAAACCTCCTCGTAGCCCCATCACCACAAAGCGGTCCTGTTTGTCGCCCGTTAGAGGTCAAAGGGTAGGGGACATGTCCTCCTCGCCCCTTGCTGTGACACTCACTACCAGCAGTGCAGGATGGGATGTGGAGTTCTTTCCTAATAAAACTGTTTGCTCACCGTACCCTGGCATTCCGTGTCTTGACATGATTGCGTGCTGCTTCACCCAAATGAGATGTCCTTATCTAATTGCAGAGGAGTATATTTTCATTAAAGGAATGGTTTTTGGTCGGTTGCCTGATGCCTGTTTGTGCCTTTTTGCCTTTCATTTTCCACCTGAAACAGTCCTTCCAGAAAGAAGGTGTAACTGTGTGAAGCAGACCCAAAGTACTCTCTCAAGTGGAAATGTGGAAGATGTGGAGTGGAACAAAATTAACCAATCGAGTAATGTGCATCTATGTTGTCTCTTGCTTCTTTGAATCTCTTCTCTCTTGCAGCGATTTGTGCAGGATGCACTCCAGGGTGGGGGAGACCCGTAAGTCAACATCATCATAATCATCATCATCATCTTCATCATTATTATCATAGACAACAAATTGCTAATCTAATTTTACTGTCCTAAGGGGCCACATATTATTTATTGAAATACATCTTGGCACATCATCACTATTAAAATCATAATTGTTATTTCATTATCTCACCCTGTTAGATTTAATAATTACCCTAATTATCATTAAGCCTTTGAAGCATTACAATGATAATACTGGAACTTTCTTTCGTCAAAACTGTCAAAACTAGAGATATGTTGTGATAGAGATGCTATGTCTAGAACTGAAACATTTTAAATATGCAATTACAGTTTTTCACAATTGCTAAAACACATTTCTTGAAACCTTGCCCCATTTTCTCTAAACTTTAAACACAAATCCAAATATTCAAACTACATTCACATAACCCCTGACTCTTCTGGCAGAAATCAAACAATTCTTTCAGATCATAAACACAGCCAGTCAAAATATAACAAACGCAGAGCCTTTATTAGACATTACATCAGAAAATGGAGAGCACAGCGTCCAGGGCATATAGTTAGTCTTTTTGTACTGTAGTTAGAACGTTTTTTTTTTTTTAATGCATATAGTAAACACATTTTGGAAAAACAAAAGTATAATAGTTATCACAACTTAGTGCAGTGAACTTGCTATATTGTATACTGTAAGTACTGCAAGTACGCAGTACAGTATTGCATATCTGTAAATTCAGCTCTTGATAAAAAGTACAATAAGCCCAAAGAAAGAAAGAAAGAAAACCACACTAAATGAATAGCACATTACAGTACACTCTAAACAATTTTGCAACTGCAAAGTCAATGAGAGATTACTGTAATTCTGTCTCAGCATCACGTCTTTCACAGTTGCCTGAATTACATCAGAAATGACTGTTTTTGAGAATTGGGATTTTAAGTTTTGAGAAAATGGGTGAAGGTTTCAAGAAATGTGTTTTTAGCAATAGTGAAAAACTGCATTCTGTCTTATAGAATTGGCTTGATCATCATTTGAAACAAGTGTGAAGTATTTTGAGTCGTTGTGTTTAAACGACGACAACTGTGTTGAAGTTGTGTTTAACTTTTGACGCTAGTGTTTACCATTTTGCCACACTAGTGAATCACAGCGAAAAATGTGTTTTAGAGTTTTGCTAATTGTGTCGAACTACCTGAACTTGTTTAAGGTTGTTCCAAAAGGGTGAATGATTTGACAAGTGGGTTTAGGACACTGATAATTTGGTTCAGAGAATGGGATTTAGTGTTTTAGCAATCGTGAAAAACTGTAATAGCTTTCCCAGCTTACTTAGGACTGCAGCAGTTGAGTGCCCAGCTAGTTTTGTCATATTTCTAAAACGTTGCTTTTTCTTGTCAAACGTTTGTCCCTTGCTACAGGTTCCAGGCTCTGTACAATTACCTGCCCCGCAATGAGGATGAGTTAGAGCTGAAGGAAGGAGACATTGTTGACGTGATGGAGAAGTGTGACGATGGCTGGTTTGTTGGTAAGACAAAGCAAAGATTTTCCGTAATATTAAAATTGAACAGTTAGGCCACTATATGGGACTGGGCCTTTCATCATGCTGTTTTGCTCTCGTAGCATTGAGTAGAAGTGTTCACTTGATCTATTTACCCTGACAGATCTAACAAAGGCTGTCTAATCTGAGCGTTTGTGTGACCTTCAGCCTCTTTTTAGTGCTCAATTCCCTTCTTGCAGCTCAGCACCTGTGCTGCCAAATATCCAGTGGATGTGTTAATTTCCTGAATTTGATAGTGGTCATATTTAACTTTGTCTGGAATGGTGCTAATAGAATGAGCTGAGCCACTTAGCCTCTGCATCTTGAAAGAAGTACATAGTACAGTTTAGAGGATCGCAGTGTGATGCAGGGATGTGTGTAATGTGTGTAGAACAATGCTATCAGTTTAATACTGTTTTAACTTTTATATTGTATGAACTCTGTTTATGCATCTGTTTATGCAGCACTAGTTCATTATTTTAGAATTCACTTTCATGTTTTGTGTCAGAAAATAGCCAGGGTCAAACTATCCTTTAAACTGAGTAATTCAAAAATACTCGTGTTTTTTATTTTATGTACTCCCCCCCCCCCCCCCGGATGTGTTGTTTTGCTGCACTGAAAAAAAAAGATGTATACAAGCTGCATGTGGTGCCACTAAATCTAAAAAGACAATAATTGTTTTGTTGTTCGATTAAATAAATGCATCATCTTGTTTTTTTTTGCTGATGATCGCCAGCTCCTTTGACATAAAATAAACCGTGAATGCTGTTGACCTTTGTACTTTGTGTGCTTGTGTGCTTGTTTGTGAAGGGACCTCTCGACGGAGCAAGTCGTTTGGAACCTTCCCAGGAAACTATGTGAAGCAGCTATAATAATGATTCCGGACCCCCAGCACTCCGCCCACCCCTGTCTCCATGAGCCTACACATCTGGTCAGCACAACCCTCTTTGGATACCGCAACCCCAGAAGGGCTAAGACCCCTTGGCCACGGGTGTGTAGCTCACTGGCCACATATAAGGATATTTAGCACCGACTAGCCATCTTTATGGGACAACTGCAAACTTTTTTTGGATACATGGAACCCGCCCCCACCCCCTCACCCCCAGTTAGAAGTACATTCAGTGTATATACTGTGTGAAGGAAACAGGATGGCCGCTGTTCAGTGATGCTAAACTGAAGCAAACATTCACTTTTAAGAAGTTGTTTGATCCGTTTTTTTATAAATATAGTAAGTTTGTCATGTTGGCCATAAGTGCATTTTGGGGCTAAACGTTCAACAGAAGAGTGTATTTGAAAACCCAAGTTACATAAAAAAAAATACCAAAATGCTAATTTGCTATTCTCACATAAAAGGACGTACAAAACATATTTATTTTTCAGTGTTGAATCACAAATACCCCCTTTATTAACTATCTTTTAAGGGAGCAGTATTCTAGCAGCAGTATTTATTTAATGGTCCATTTGTATTCATGTAGCAAACACTTTATGTATTTTAAGGTCAACAGCAAGTGAGCCTGAAGAAGCTGAATGTCATTATGCAAACAATTAGGATTCAAACACTAACACAGTCTATTAATAACAACGGGTTGAACATAAGTCACCTAGCAATGCTAAATGTTAGCTGTATTGTTCAATTTTAGACATATTTTCCAGGCCAGTGCTGCCATATTGTAAAGTAAATATTATTCAGCTCATGTAAAAATTTAATTTGGCATTATATTTTAAGTTTTACAAAAAACTATACAAAATTGGCATTCATTGACAAGCTACATTGTTTATAACATTGTTCCTTTTGCTTTGTTTCATGCAAGTATATTTAATCTAACTTATATTTAATCTATTTTCTGTTAATTAGCTATTAGGATTAATAAACTTGAAAAAATCTTAAATTCACGATACATTTCTACTAAGTACAATTGAGAATCTACAACTGAAAATGGGTTAATATGGCTCTTGGCTTTGGATGGGAATTTAATACTGTTTAAAGATGTATGCAAAAAGGTTGCTTTGTATGTAAGATATTTATTAGAGGAGTGACGTGTTTGATGAGATGTCATTTAGATGTGTCCGTTCAGAGAAGTGAAAGGTAGAGAATAGATGAAACTACATTTTTCTTTCTCTATCTACTGTACGTGTTGAAGTGGCTTACGGTGAAGTGTACTTTTCTGTTATTATTTCAACAAAATCAAACCCACTCTTCAAGCTAAATTATTTAATTTTGAAGGGAATATAATTTTCAAAGATTGATGTTGAATATAACAACGGATGTATGATTGCTAATGTGCTTGAACTCATTAGTTAAATCATGCATTTTATTTGAATTTATTTAAGGCGTATGTGGAGCAAATAGCATTTTATTGAATAGAACAATTATTTTTGCTTGAGTTTTCACTACATTGTGATGGCACATTTTACTTGCCATAAGGAATGAATGGAGCGTCACTGCAATATATACAATATCATGTATTGTATTAACAGTTGAAGGTTTAGGCTAACAGCTAATGTTGCCTTTTGCTTTTTGTGTTCATTGAGTATGATTTAATACGTTCTTTTGGCCTTTTGTTTGTTTAATTGAGTTTGTATTCACATAGGACACTGACAGCAGAACAATCATTAAAGCACCTTAATATGTTATTATTTTATTTTTTATTTTTAGGTTTTCTTTGGGATTTGTTACCACGTTCCTTCACGTCACCCTTTGTCATCCACAATGTCCTTTGGTGTGAGAGCACAGTGTGTGTGTAGTGTTTTTGTAAGCCTTTTGTATGATAGCTGTATAATGGTCAACATCCGCTGCTTTATAAAGTCTTCTTTTTCTCAACCACCATCTGTTTTGGTTACCTCTCTTTATTACTTTCTATGTTCTTCTTCATTGGTGGGTACCGACCCTGCTCCTTGAGGATTTGATTGCAGACTCTTGTTCATTAGGGAGAAAGGATAGTGACCACTGCTTGAATTATGCACACCCATGCATATCCAACCTTCCTTCTGCATGGTGAAAAGATAGCATTTATGAAAGTATTTTAGCATTACCAAGAGAGATCTACATAGTATAGAGTAAGGAAATTATTGTAATTTTAGTAGTTTAGTGTAGGTTCAAATGTCTGGCTACCACTTGGAGAAATAACAGCTTTCAACTAAAGACATCCAGGATTGTTTGGCTTTTGATGTTTATATTAGATCTATAAGCAAACAGTAGCGTGACTACTACAATTTCTACAGATTGAAGGTGCAGTGGATTCAACCCACCCGCTCTCTTAGTCTTTTTATAATCTTTCTACATCCATTTGTTTGGTGATTTTAGGGAACTGTATTCCTAATAAAATGTAGTTGACATATGTCTCTTTCATTTAATTCATAAATGTTTTAGGTAGTTCATCGGTATGTAGGCGTAATAGTTGTTTGTTTGTATAGCAATGTTTTTGTAGGTACCATAAACCATTGTAACTGTTTGTGTGTGTGTGTGTGCGTGCGAGAGAGAGAGAGACAGAAGTCAGTAGAATGTTTTCCATCGGACTGTCGACTTCCATTATTAAAGCGGGAGTTGCCTAGTCCCAAAACTGGCACCATGGTAACTATAAAAACAAACCATTGGATCAGTTTAGTTTGATATTCCTGGGGGCGGACGTCTAAAAAAAACTATGGTCGGGTTTGTTGGTTACTCAATGGTCATGTGAAACTAGCACTGACCCTCTGGACACACTGATCTTATGGAAAGGAGGGAAAGACTATGAGTCATGAACTTGTCTAATAACTGAAATGTGTATTGTTTTTTAGCAAGCACAAGCCACCTAGTAGATGTGTATACTACATTTGGAATTGTACGTCGAATTTAGGCAAAACATGGAGAAAAGAAAGAAAAGTAGACCGTCACTAATTGGAACGAAAACATTTCAGGACGAGGGTGCTCAGGACAGAGATGTGCTTGGTATGAGAGAGAGGAAAATAACTTATCTAATTGGAATGAAAACATCTCGGAGGCCGTTTCTGTTATAAACACTGGGAAACAGAGAGAGAGCGCAGAGGTGAAGAGGCCGGTGCAGAACAGAACCAAAGCCTGTGCTGGTTCAGGTCCAGATCACATAAACATCGAGAGCAGGGGTGGAGAAGTGAATGGAAAGAGGATAGACGGAGAAAGCCAGGGATAGCCAGTGTACTGAGCTCTGGGTCCGGTCCAGATCAATAGGGGCTGGAATGTGACTGTGGGACCTCCAGCCTCAGTACAAAGCTGTGCCTCCAGACCAAATAAGGACAGGAGCTGCTAGACTTGTCAACCAGAGAGCACAGAGGGAGCAAACAAGGATGAGAGATCAGAGATCAGAGAAAGAAATGATATCGGGTCCTGCTAATATAGATTGGCCTGTACTATACATACTCCAAGGCTATCTCGGGGTTTGATACATTCATTACAGCATGAGCTATATATTACATTTTTTATTTGTGTTTATCGTTATAACATTAGAACTGTTTAATCTTCAGGAAATGTACCCAGGAAGAAAGTGCCCTTGAGAGAAAGGTAGAAAGTACAAGACCGATATGAAAAGGAAGAAAAGAGTGGTAGAGAGCCTTGTGTGGTCCCACATTCTGTCCAATGAGTCCACTCAAGGGGCTGAGTCTACCCAGTCCCCGCCTTCCTTCATACCCACAGTTAAAAAGGTCCACAACGGGATCATCCCCTGGCTGTGTTACTGCGGGACCCCGCTGTGTGCTGGGACACACACAAACCTTCCAACAGCGCCGTGCAGCACAGCTGACCTCACTGAGGTTCATACAGCAGCAGAGGAAGAGAGAGGGGACATGCCACTCAACGTTGTCCTGGTGGGCCCTGCCCCCTGGGGCTTCCGACTGACCGGAGGAAAGGACTTTAACCAGCCCCTGACCGTCTCCAGGGTGAGTGTGTTTGTGTGTGTGTGTGTGTGTGGTTGAAAGCAATTGTATGAGTGTTTAAGTGTGTGTGATGTGTTCATCGATGGAATGTAAACACTTTATCATCTGTTGTGGCAAAGTTGCCACCCAATTATTCTGCCTTAGGCCCCCCATCTTTGCAAAGAATGCCTGTTTCCTTTCCTCCATTCACTCTTTCCCCCTTCAGTACAGATTGCTGTTGTTGTCCACAGTCTGCTCTGGAAAAGGTGGAGCTTGACCCTTTCTTTCACTCTGTCAAACCTCAATCTTGTCTCTATGCTTTCAGACTCATCCCCATGGTGAAAAGTCCCAGAATAGTAAATGTTTGTTTTAGGCACTAGTTGGCTGGTGTCTGTGGAATAAGAGGCTCCCGGGGGGGGGGGGGGGGCGGTGTAGGCCACACCTGTGTTTTGGTAAATGTCGGCGGCTTTGACAGGAATAGTGGGATACGTCATGCACTTTGGAGCGCACACGTACCCACTCCCTTTGGCTTCCGGGCTGAGCTTGACAGACAGGACTTGAAAAGAAAAGAAAAAATCACAGATGCATCTGGCTAAGATTGATATGACATTATGCTGTCTAAACTATGCAGGTAATGGGAGCTGAGCCTATTTGCTTAAGGTTTGCTGCACTCACTGGGCAGCTGTACCAACGGCACTAAGAATGGACCGTGTGGGAACTAATCAACATTCCATCACACTCGATGTCTGAACAGCAGTTGTCCAGAGAATGCACTACTTCTAGCTCCAATTTGTTAAAGACCACCAATGCTGCGTGTGGCTGAGTGTATCAAGCACGTTTTACGGTTTAAGCTGTTATTTGAACATGCGACTAGTTTGTATAGGGTCGATGAGTATACTTCATAATACAGCCTGGCGTGTGCCCATCAGAAATGAGGAGTTTACAGTAATCCCAGTTGCGTTACATGGCTATATTAAGGCCTGGCACCACGAAGGGGGTGGCTAAGAGTGTTAGCGGTTACTGTGAAACACTGTCCCTGTGAGACAGTCCCACACCTGTTATGCTAGCTTAGTGCTGAGAGCAGGAGGGCAGGGATGGAGCAAACAAGCGAGGCGAGAGAGTGGCAAGAATGGGAAGTGAACAACATGAAGAGGGCTTTATGGTGAATGGAAGAGTTACAGCCAGTGAGAGAGGGATGCTGAAGCTTAATATATGGTGTAGTATAGGGGTACATGGCTTGAAATGCCAAAAGGGGGCTTAGTCTGTTGCTTCAAAATACATCATCATTTGGTGGAATTCAGGAAGCATACACATCTTGAAACACTCCTTATCAATTTGCACTCACTTGTTACACAATGTACTTTGGCTAATTTTAAGAAATAATTACCGGTATTATAATAACTAGTTATATGCATTATGATACTGTAGCCTTGTGTACTGAGGGGTTTTGTTAAAGCTGTCTGTTTAATCCCTGGCTGCCACCATGTTCTATTACTATAACTGCTCTGGGACTTCTCGTGTTTGATGAGATTTAACTGTTAGCACATTCCTCCAGAACACTGTTGCTGCCGCCAGATCCAACAGTGTCTAAAACACTGCCATTTTTGGTCAGAAAGGCCACTCTGTTATGACTTCAGCAGTGTTTCCTATTGGAAGTGTAAACTAAACATCAACAATTAGCTCCCTTTGCCCCGCAGAGAAAGGCTACGCGAAGACTTACTGGCTGTGCAGACTGTATTTAAAAGGAAATCAGCTAACTCGGACTGGTTATCCCAAAACATTTCTGAATCTGTCGTGTTGCTTGAACTGCTCAGTGTTCCCACCCGCTCGGTCCTCACAGTACTCAGATCTTCAGTGGAAGGACCGGCTTGAGCAGCTGGAGAGTTTCTGATACACACAGATCTGGTATCATCTCTAGATAAGAGAGAGGGGGGGGGGGGACACACTAACTGCCTTATAAGTAGACAAACAAAACCGAGAGGATTTGGGCAAGTACTATCGTAGACAGGAGAGTGGTTAACATGCACACACTGTTCAGTTGTTGTGTGCAACTATGCGGCAGTAAACCAGCGCTGCCTCTATGAGATGTGCTGCATCCCCAAGTGCTTCTCTCCAGAGTTATTTATAAATGGATGACCTAACCCAGGCTTCATTATACCGTCCCCTAGCGAGAGCTCCACAATGTATCTGTAAAGTTCAAGTTACTGCCGTGCTGTAACGCAATATGGCTTGCTTCACCAACACAGCCATCTGTGGACGCTCACAGAATGTTAGTTTGAGTTTGAAGTAGGCAAATAAGCCGCTGCTGATGCTTGATTTTATGATCCTGAACGTGATTCGATACTGCATATAAAAGGGAATCTTTTGCCGACCAGCAGGATCCACTGTGTCTGGTTACCGTCAAACTCTCGTACGATGTTTCGTTTGTCAGCACGGAAAGTGGGAACACTGTTCACACACACGCAGACCATCCAGGGGCATTCGTTCATGTTACAAGACTTTTTCATGCTGCTTGATTGAGATTTCAGTTTTGAGCGTTTACATTATATTTTACTGAGGGTCAGGAGGTGAAACAAGAGTATGATGTTTTAAATAGTAAAGTCAAATGTTTTATTGTAGAAAAATGCCAGACGACCTTGAGTATGAAGATAAGAAAGTATGAACACCGTAGCGGAAGGTGAACCTAATAAATTCAAGGGGCTACAGTGTTCGCAAACAGTCCAAGATGAGGTGCAATTGACCGAGAGCAGGACAACCGAGTTCAGACAGCTTTACCATCTGTCCTTTCATTATACAGAAGAGGATACTGTAAAGGTGCCAGAGAACCGCATGGACAGAAGGAGACATCGATATACTGTGTGTGTGCGTGTGTGTGTGTGTGTGTGTGTGTGTGTGTGTGTGTGTGTGTGTGTGTGTGTGTGTGTTATAGAGGTCGAGAGACAGACATCTCCCCCTTCCCGACCCTTATCTTTATTCCTTTTCTCTCCTGTATTTTATTCTCCTCTCTCCCCGACTCCCCTTTCTTGGTCCTCTTTCCTGACAGATAACTCCAGGCAGCAAGGCCTCAGCATCCAACCTGTGTCCCGGTGATGTCATCCTAGCCATCGAGGGTGTCCCTGCCATCGACATGTTGCACTGTGACGCCCAGAATATGATCAAGGAATCCACCAACCAGCTGTGTCTCACTGTGGAGAGGTCTCCAGAAAAGTCATATTTCATACCTTGTAGTGAATTAAGTGGAGTATAGGGAAGCACACACATACTGTACATTGGCACATACCTCAATAGGACACTCGTAGTTTTGCTGTGTGTGTGTGTGTGTGTGTGTGTGTGTGTGTGTGAGTGTGTGTTTGCCTTAATTTGATATTGAAAGTAGGATCATGGCTGAAACAGGGGCTGTTTAAAGTTGAACACCAGGTCACCTATCTTTCATCCCCAGGTCTGAAACAAGACTATGGTCGCCACAAGTCACAGAAGAGGGCAAAGCCAACCCTTTCAAAATCAACCTGCAAGCAGAGCAGCAGGTGAGAATATGCTTGTTCGGGGAGGCGGGGGTGGAGATTGAGCCAACGCTGCATAAATGCATCACCACTACAAAAGAAAACACACCAACAAAAAAAAAGAATTGTCTCCTTGTTCTTTCTGTCTGCTCAGGAGTACACACCTATTGGCACAGGTCACAACCGCAAGGCTCAGCCGTTCATTGCAGCAGCTAACATCGATGATAAGCGTCAGGTGGTCAGCTCGGCCTACAACACTCCTATAGGCCTTTACTCCTCAGGCAATATCCAGGACGCCATGCACGGCCAGATGAGGGGCCTGGTTCACGACAGGCCTGAGGGGTAAGCTAATGTGACTGACCATCTGTCTCTCTCTCTTTGTGGTCCTAGCTCCAATTCTGCTGCCATGGCAACACATCCCAAGTTTTGTCCCTACCTAGATTCCCTGTTTCTTTTTTATTTCTTTTTTTTTTTTGCTTTTTGCTTGTATTAACTTTACTTGTATTCACTGTCAGTGTTACTGTAGCGATGCTTAACCTCCAGTAAAGGTTAAAGCACCTTCACTTGCATGTTACTTTTATGGGTCACTTTCTGATATAACACGTGTTTCTTACCCCCTGACTAACGGGTCTCCTGTGCTACTGTGGCTCGTCATGATGCCCTTTTGTTTGATGTAGTCTAAAGTTTTTGCATCCTAACATCCAGTCTTGCCAGGAAGTCATGTGGATTCCATTACGCTACCAGATATATGGGCAGTCATCTAGAGTGTATTACCCAAGCCTGCAGGAATGAGTTTTTCCGTGGCTTAACCAGGAGCTGTTTCTGAAAGAGGCATAAATCATGTCAGGTGCTCGGGTCAAGTCGGCCAACTACATGGTCAAAGCGGGCCGTCGTCCTGTTTAAACAGACAAGCCAACTGTAAGCTGCAACAGAAAACATCTGAACAACATTTGAAATTGTGTTCTGGGTGCAGGGAAGAACATGACTACAGGGTATTTTTAATCTACCATCTGGCATTTGAAATTAGGAACGGTTCAAGTCTCGTTCTATAAAGCACACTTAAAAATGTAAGTAAAATAAACAACAATCCTTTAGCCTCCTGTGGTTGTCTCCTCCTATTGCGTCTATGTCTATGTATTCTTTAACAGCTTGCTTAATCCTGATGCAGCCTACAATAACCAAAAGCCCCAGGGCATAGTGGCAAATAATGTCTCAGCTGGCCTCAATACTCAAAACAACTTAAACACAGCTCCCCGCTATCTAAATCTAGGCCTACGGGGGTCCACGTCAGGGCAATAAGTTGAATCTGAAATGGTGTATTGTATTAGGAACTGCTTATCTATGTCTGTGTGATTGTGTATGGGTGTTGTAGGGGTGAGGGGTGTATATCTGTCCATGCCAGTGTGTTCATGCAGGGACCAGAATGTAAATGTGCACAGAATGAGTGTGTCTGACTCTTTTTTTTTTTTTGCAGCACCAAAACCCTTACCTCCATTGAGGAGTCTGATGTGTATCAGATGCTGCAGCGGAACCAGGAGGAGCCCCAGGAGCCACGGCAGTCAGGTTCATTCAAGGCTCTGCAAGACTTTGTTGACAGTGATGGTAAGTCCTCTGCTCTTCCTTGGATGGAATCCTACACAGTGCAATGGAAAGTGTGTGATGGTGTTTTACCTCACAAAGCTGTGTGTACTGCTGTATAATAAGTGATCACAATTGGTTTTCTCAGACCGGTGTACATTTTTTTTAAATAAAGATAGCTTTTCACATTACCTTTCATCTTGTATTTGTATTTGCACTTACTCAACTGTGTTGTAGCCAGTGTACAGCTGTGTCACGGCTCTCATGCTTAAGACAAGCGTCTGAACGTAAATGCAATTGCAGGTACCCGTCCCTTAATGACAAGGACAGTGAGAGCCCCTACAACAAAGCCTACTACACCAACAGGCAACCTGCAGAAACTTCCCCTCTGTGACAAATGTGGGAATGGCATTGTGTGAGTAGCACAGAGAATAGTAAATACAGTATATAAAAGCCCACAAAGTGAATAATGTATGTCTAAGCCAGTATCAATGAGTTATCTGTAACCCTAATAAACCTCTATTCATTTCAGAGGGACAGTCGTGAAGGCTAGGGATCAATACCGCCATCCCGGCTGCTTTGTGTGTTCCGACTGTGACATCAACCTCAAACAGAAGGGTTACTTCTTTGTGCAAGGTCAGCTGTACTGTGAGACCCATGCTCGGGCTCGAACAGTACCTCCAGACGGACATGACCTTATCACCACTTACACTTCTGCTTAGAGACCCCACAAATATACACACACACACACACATACACACACACACACACACACACACACACACAACAAACACCCCTATTATTGTAATTTTGGCAGCATGGGTATACCTTTTGTCTTGTGTATTGTCTGTGATGAGTTTTGCACATAACAATGGGGCGTTTTTTTGTGAATATTTCCTCATTCTCTTCCATTAAAATAAAGTAACTTTTACCCATGCAGTTGAGAAAACTTGCTCTAATTTCAATATTTCCTGTCATAAATGTGATTAAACAGGCATTTTCACTTGGTTCGACCATGCCAAGCAATCTCAATCAAATATGTGATGTGTAGCTGGCACCGATCAAAGTGACAAGTGATAGGCTAAAGACCTCTCTGGGATACACAAAAAGATAATGATCTAGCCCAGGGCTGTTGTTAGGATCTTCACAACACACCACAAAGTTTCCTTCTAAATAATTTTACATGACAGGGACTCACTAGTAGACATATGTTTTCCTTTAGGTTAATGCTGTAATTTACTTTGTAAATAATATAATAACAATAGCAATAATATTATTTAAAAAAATGATCATGATCTACCCCAATTTGCTCCCATGTCCTTGAGTTACTAGAATTTATGGGCGCTAATGAAGCCCATGTATTATTATGATATGTGATTATCTGAATAGGCTACATTAAGCAGCCTTCTGCTGGCAATGGAAGCATGACAAGTTGCTAGCCTGACATTTCTGCTTGCTATTGAAAGTGAACTATGTTATTGTGGTAGTGTTGTGTCTTTTCAAGTAGAAGATTCACAGTAGCTACTAGCTACATGTTTAATCGCAAAATCGGTTGCCGAGATGCAAATCAAATGCATTGTGTCAAAAGCTTTGGAGAACCACTGCACTGTGCTAGACTAGCTGCTAGATAACTAGAGCCCACTTCTACTTCACCAACCTTAGCTTGTGGATGAGGCACTTGATTGGCACTCAGGTCCAGAAGCAACAGGAAATAACTTTTCCTCCTCCAATAGCCTTGCTTTCGCCTTGTTACTTCACTGTCTGTGTGTTTTTTTTAAAGCATTACATCCATTGTGTTGATTGTTGTCATTCTGAACTGGTTAGCTAGCTAGGTGCCGAAATTACAAGCGTTGTAACCGGGACGCACTCTCTCTCACTATCTTGCTCGTGCTCAAACAAAATGCGCGTGTGCCAAGTAGATCTGGGCCTTGAATTACACACACAGGACATAGCGTGCTTGCATTTTTGATCAACAATATCATATTATTTATGAGAGTTTGGAATGACAGATGAATAGATCATATGGGCAATTTGTATGATTTTAATATGTTCTCTTTTTCTTATACATAAAAAAAAGAAGATCCGGGGCTTTTCAGAAAACGTCTGGGGCTTTAGGCCTAACTGCCCTTTGTTCATTTTCTTAATTATTATTAGTATTGTGTGCACCTAAATGCATTTTATGTAGCATTCTACATTATAGCCCAATACTATTGCTAGATTTACCTTTGATTATAATTTATATTCTCCTACTTCCACTAGTAGGCCTATTTGGTGTATAATGTAGAATATAATGAGCAAATGGAACGTTTCTGTTACTATAGGTTTGGTTACCATGGAAGAAAAGTATCTTTAGAAAAGTATCCTACTTGATGTTTACATGATGTACCCACACAGCTACTAAAGCCCTGAAAATATTGTTTTGGCCGTTACCTGACGTGATGATCAGCAGTGAAGGTAAGATTGTTAGTAACTAAAGGTTTGCTTTACCTCAAACATTATCAGAATTAGCTAGCTAGCCTTTGCAAATTGCACGTGTGTGACGTTAATGTTGTAAAATAAACGAAAGGGAACACTTATTTGAAACATACCAAACCTTGCAAGCATTAGTTGCATTGTTGGTTTGAGTCTTTTACACAACTAGCCATGAACAGACAGATTTATTGACATGAAAAACTTGAATGACTTTTTCATGTCAATATATCTTGCTATTTGTGCTTATTTTACGCGTCCTTCAGATTAGGAAGGACAATACAAGAGAAGAGCATAATGAGACGGTGTAGCACACCTGTTGATCATCTGGGTGCTGCAGAAGGCGACAAGGTCAGGAATTTACCATGCTCTGTACAATGCAGTGCATTCAGAAAGTATTCAGACCCCTTCATATTTTCTAGGGGCAGGAATACTTTCTAAATGCACTGTAGGTTTTTTTTTGTTTTTTTTCTTAATTTCATGAATTCTGAATATTTGTAAAAAAAAAAAAAAGAAAACTTTTACACTTTTTATACAAAAACTTTTTTCCAGACTAATACAAACGTTACTGTCCATCAAAGCATGGCGCAAACACGGCCTCCTGGTTACAGTGACACATCAGGTATTCAAGTGAAAACATTGTCAAGCCTAAACAGTGTTACCATGGTTAAGGAAAAAACTTATGACCCCGATTTTCATAGACCCTCTTACAGCTCTTCTGCAGATAAATTCTGCTCAGGTGATAGGCCTAAGGCTAATGTTATTGAACACAACTCACAGAGAATAGAATATTTAGAGAAAGTGGTGGGCAGACGGAAAACTACACTGGTTTCATTTGAGGAAGACGACTATAACCTTACCAGGAAAATAACAGGAGGTCAATCAAAGAGTAGGTCTTCATCAGACAACCTCAATGTCTCAGATTCAGTAAACTCCAAAAGTATTCATGAGGCAGTAAAGTCTTGCAGTCCAGGCTCTAAACTTGATGCAAAATCAACTTCTAACTCAGAGGAATCTCGTGAAAGGTGGACCAATGGACAATGTAAATATTGGACAAATGAAACCTCCACTGACAAGAAAGGTGTTTCCATTTGTGAAAAGGTAAATTCAGAGGAAAAGCTGAGGGACACGGAAGATTACTGCAACACATGTGCTAGTAAACTCAAGAAGGTGTTTGAAAAATATGAGGTCTACAAGACCACCAACAAGGTACTAGTTAAACAAAACAAACAGCTGACATTGGACAACCTACAACTGACTAATTACATTGAGGCTGAGAGGATAAGGTGGAGAACTTCAGACTCCAGTGCCCTTTGTGAGACCAAAGTGCAGGGTGATACTGAAGGCAGGATGCGTACTCAACTGGAACTAGTCAATAAGAATTGTTCCGAACTGAGTACTGACAAGAACAAGCTGGAGGGGAGGGTGTACTCCCTGGCTGGGCAAGTCAGAGAACTCCAGCTGTCATCACCCAGAGGACAGAATCACAGACTGGGGAACAGAAGGAGCTTCCCCGAGCAGGCCACCAGGGATCGGGGCCATACTGACAATCATTATGACGATCATCATTTCAGTTGTGACAGTAAAGAAAACAAGGACTCATCCAGCATTATATGCCATCTCAAAAACGAAAATAAGGTCTTGAAAGAGGCGTTGGAGGTGAAAATTAAAAACTTGAAGGAAGCTGAGGGCAACACAAATATGATCAGAGAAGAACATGCGCTTTTGAAGGGATGTCTCATCACAATAGAAAAAGAGAGGGATCTGCTTCAACTGGAGGTGCGCAGGCTGCATCAGGAGTTCATACAGCTCAGTAAAAGCATCTCCCTGCAACTGGGGGAAAAGAAAATATCTGTCTCTACTACTTTAATGGCAGGGTTATGTGTAGCAGCTAATGACACAACTGGTGAGACTGCAGGAAGGCAAAAGACCAGCCCAGGGCTTCCACAAACCAGTTTATTGAGTGGAGAAAAGCTACAAATACTATAACAGTTGGTGAGTGTAGGCTATTCTGAGATTGTGCCTGTGGTTGTATGAGATACGTAGTTTATTACTGATAGAATCACCTTTAACAGTGTTTTTTTTTTTTTTATTGTATTGATTATGGTCAAGAAATTGATATGAGCTACTGTATGCAGGTGGTAATACATTGGACCAGATAAGGAGGAGAAGGCAGACCAGAGGCGAAGGCAGCAGTACAAAGATATCATCATTTAGAGGGAATGAGTGTAGTTTCAGCTGGTGCAAATTAGACAGACACAATGTCATCATAGGCCAAATAGAACTCATTTTGATGTTATGTTAGCAATGTGTCTAACAAACCCACGATTAATATTTTTTACTGTTACTAACAAATAAGACATTTTCGTCCCAATCAGTTTTTTTTTAAATCAAAAGTACAAAAATAGTATGTGAACTGTGTATACATCGCCCCCTACCTTACAAAATGTCACACCTTCATTAAAAATATGTGTTACAAATTCAATTGGCCTCGTCAAGGGCAGTGATGCCCACCATTGAGGCAGTAGAGGGTGCTGTAACATCTTTATCCCCTCTACATTGAGTTGTGCCATGCCATTACCTCGGGTTTAAAAACTAGCTTGATTGCGTTTTACCTGTTGTTGTATGTCTTGGATGTCCACACACACCCCCATCTTTATCTAATAATTTATTTCTTCTTAGCGTTAGTAATCACTGGAATTACCTGTGCTCTGATCAATCTCAGTAAATATAGTACTTAAGTTGGTTTTGTTAATCAGAATTACTGTATGCTGTGCACACCCAAAGTCTCTTTCTAATTGCCTAGTTATATTCTACATGACTTGAATAAGTTTTGAGTTTGATTGATGTAGGCAATCACATTCCATAATAATATTAGGCATTTGAGATATCTTCACATGTATAATTTAAAGCACCTATGAAATTAATAAAGGGAGGAAAATAATTCATAGTTACCTGAAACATTTAACTTTCACCTAATTCCAGCCATTCAATAGGCATTGTGTTTGTATTGCATTTGATACCATTGAGTCAATGTGCTATTCTACTTCCACAACCCTGCCAGTTCTCATTCTTAAGCAACATTATTGTACTGATGGATACATGCAACTACATTAAGTATTCTGCTAAGTTACTGACCAGGCTTCTTTATAATTTGTCCAGCAGAGGAAGCTGGCAGTATTGTAGCGATGAAGATTTGTTTTTGATCATTTTGTGCAAATACTTGATTAGGGCCAGAGCTCCTCTCCTGGGTACACTCAGTGAGACTGAAGAGTGATCTGAAATCTTCAACAGCTTGATAAACAATTTTTGGCTTACGTGATATATCGCTCACGAATATCACGATGAGAACAAAGCCAGAGCAAAGCAAAAAAAGTGGCGAGGGACAGAGCAACAACAAGGGACAAATGCTGGAAGTGATAACGCTATAGGCCAATCAGTGTGAGAACATAGGCCTAGCAGTAATTAGGGTTTTAGCCATGGGGGGGAGGGGGGTTGAAACACTTGGACTTATTAAAAAGCCTGCCTGGTTCTCCTTGGAACCATTATGTGGACGATTTTTAATCACTTTATGGTCTAACAAATTACAACCTGCCACTTTATGTTTCGGCTTCATGCTGTTTTCATATAGTAATGCTGTTTGATTTAGACACTATCATTATCCTGAATTTCATAATAGTCATCCTCTAACAGTCCTGTTTTCATATACAGTACCAGTCAAAGGTTTGGACATCTTTTTTTTTGTGGCATATTTAAGTTAAATCTAGAGTAGCACTTTACTAATTGTGACCTATTTAACGGAGCAATATGATCATGATGCATAAGTAAATGTGAAAGTGATAGTATACCCCATTCCTTTGATTTTCATGGATACGAAAGTAGTTATTTTGCTGTAATTATTTACGTACAAAGTTCCTTGCTAGTAGCCACTAATGAAAATCCTTAAATGTGCATTAATCACTGTCCTCCAATTTGCAGAAATCGAGCTCTAGCCATGGCTGATAATTATGGTGTTATAGCTGTGTGTAAATATGCTGTCAGTTCTTTTCTTCCAAAAAAGAAGAGATCAAAAAGGAATGGCTCCAACTGTTTTAACTCTAAAACGGACCCGGAGGGCAATCATTTAGTAGTCATGCACTTTTTCAGAAGGACTATTTAATCAAATGATTTCGGTGTATATGCAGGTTCATAGAAGTACCTACGCCAGGATCTGTACCATATTGCCAATGACTAATGCCCCACAGTACTACTATGTAGGAATTATGTAATGGAATGCTAATCATATTACATGCAGCATAGGCTGCTTCATAAAACAATAGTCTATCTAGATTGACTCAGGGTTTCATCTGCATTATGACCACCAGGTTTCTCTAAGGCTACACATTTGTGCTGTCTGCTACGTTTTTGGCTATTCTCTTCTGAATGTCATGGGTCTATGAAACTCATTTGGATGGTGGTATGCATACAGTACATGATCCGAAAAAAAGGACAAAGCCCAATAACTGTACCAAGTTGGACAGGAATGCCTGTCAATCAAAGCCCACTTGCTTTTTCTGAAAAGTCAGAGGCGGATGTTACAAATTAGTTTACAGGACCCTAACATTAACAATCCAAGGTATAAAAAAAAAAGCAGATAATTATAAAAACAAAAAAAACATAGTAGACTTGCACACCAATAACATTTATCTAAATTGTTGTCGGTATTATACAAAAAGTACAGTCGAAATACAGTGGCTGTTGCTATATCACTTTATTATCAATAGCACAATACACATAATAATACTGCTGGCTACATTTCCTTGAAAGTACACTCTGGACCTTATTGGAAGAAAAAAAATACATAGGGAAAATACATAATTTAATTTCACTACACTTAGATGAATCAATGATATATATTTTCACATATTTCCAACAATGTGTGTTTAAAGCACACGATCTACAGTACATTGAATTCACACATGATCTGTTATAATGTTTTTTATAATTAATTCAGACACTGGTTGTTTTGGTATCTACGTCTCTCTCCCGTTTAATATTTCTGCTTATGGTTGTCCTTGATTCGCTATTGACTGGTTGACCACATTTGCAAACAGAAAAAAAGGCTGTCCTGTAGTTGTTGTTCATCCACCCATATAGGATAGGGTTGACAAATGTAGAGCACATTGCCACAATGTGAAAAACTGTGAAAAGTAGCTTGAAGTCTTTCATGTCCAAAATATTGTTGTCAATATCAACAGCCAATTGGAATGCGTGGAAGGGCAACCAGCTGACAGCAAAAACTACCACCACTGTCACCAACATCTTTGTGGTTTTCCTTTTGCGCTGCTGGCGGTCATTTCGGCCTCCAGGACTTGCATGGCGCTTCAGTTTATTCCAGATGCGGATGTACGCAAAAGAATTAATTGCCAATGGTAAGCCATACTGGACCAGAAGCATGGAGATGCTGTAGATGGTTCCATCCGTGCTGGTCCCTGGCCACTTCTCTGTACAGACCTGAATGGATTGCTCTGGTGAAAGAACAAAGGTCCCATACTCCCTGAAGATAGCAAGCGGACTGGCCAGAATAGCACTTGCGACCCATGTTATAACTATGATGGCAGCACATGTGTCTTTAGACATCTTAGTCTCCAGGTGATAGACTATGCTCCGGTGGCGGTCCAGCGCAATAATATTTAGGGTGATGGTGGACACATGCACAGCCAGGCCCTGTGCATAAGGTAACATGAAGCATAGGACCTGCCCTAACCTCCACTCCCCGTGGAGAGTGTAGATAAGAGTATAGGGCAGACATAGAGTGTTCACCAGCAGGTCAGCCACGGCCAAGTTTACAATGAAAAAGTTGGTGACGGTCCTCAGAGTTTTAAACTTGTACACAACATAAATCACCAGAGAGTTTCCAGTGACTCCAAACAAGATGATAGTGCTGTATGCAAGGATAAGTATAACTTGTACTCCAACCTGCTTTGTGCTGTCTTCCAGTTCCATGAAATTATGTTCATTAAATTGATTTATTGAGCAGCAGTTAGAGGATTCAGCAAAATCCTCTATCTGAGTGAGATTTGCTTCACTTGAAGTATCCATTGGTATTACTCCACTCAGGGTTTACAAGTTCTGCAAAAAGAACATATATTTAAGTGCAGACACGTTTGATTTTATTTACATACAATAATGTGTGTGTGTTACGGTATAAATTCTCAAACAAAGTTTATAGTCTAATATTCTCAGTTGCTTCCCAATTTTGTACTTGGTGTCAAGTGTCCTTTCTCACCAACAAAAAAAAACGAATTCTTATCATGAGATTATCTTGTGATGTACCTGTGGCTAATCCTTGATTAAGTATCTAACAGCAAAATGCAGATGAACTATGTCTTTTCGTTATTTGCCATATTCAGAGCCTTTTGAATTTATCATGACTGTCATATTTTTGTATAGTGTGTCCTAAGCAGGTTTGTAGAATAGGATTTAAAGACGTGTTGATCCAATACTGCTTCTGTGTGTGCAAATACGCTAATATAAGGATCACTTTATGACCTTTTTTGTCACTCTACTGTAAATCATATTAAGGTTACCAACTGCTGGAGGAGCTATTCTGGTTCTCATTCACATCACTGGTGGCTTGGTTTAAGAGGCTGCTTTTCCATAGCAAAATATTTCAATATTTAATTATAATAATTTAAATAAAATCTAAATTTAACTTACACAGGCATTCAAGGACCAACCACTATTTACTTCTAAAATATATCATGGGGTTTTTGAAGAGCAATTTTGCAGCACAGATTTGGAAAGTAGTCTTTATAGAGGTAACATTGTAATCACTTCATTTTGGTTTAGCATAATCTAGTTTTTCGTATTATTTCTAAGACTGAATTTGTTATGTCTTGTGTGTATTAATCAATTATTTATAACAGTACTTAAAAAAAAAGTGCAACTGTGCTAACCCATATTGCTTTTGATGATAATAACTAAAATGTTACTACATTGTCCTATGTATGCATTTTGCAAGACGGGCTACTATTACAAACACAGACTGTATAGCATAGACAATTAAACTGTATTATTCCGAGGGGGGTAAATAAAAAAAAGATAAACTTACATTGATCTGACACCGATATATTTATGTTGGTGACCGTGAAGCTCGAGCCCATGTGAAAATCCTATAAAATGAAGTATCTAGCAATTCAAACAATAAATTCCAGAGTGAATGACGAATCTAGTATTTCCTAAAAATTCCATGGCTATTGAAAGATATTTGCGCGCAACAAGAGCGCACTGGGATTTGGTTGTGCGCACCCTCCAAGGTTGAGAGAAAATAATTGTTTTGAGAGCATGTATGCACCGTGTGCACGTCGCATTGTCACTTCCTAAAGCGAAATTTAATTGAGGGACAAATAGTGGGCGTCCTGTTCGACCAAAATAAACACTGGCTGGAGGGAGACAGTCCCTGATTTGTCCGAAATTATTTCCGTTCCTATCGTAATAAGAACTTTATTCGATGATATATTAGCCTACATTATTTACACGATGGACAGGGAACAGTCTCGGACTTGTCAGGAATAATTTCCGTTCCGATCGAAATTAAAACTTTATTCTATGATAAATTACATATGTACACGATGACCTATAGAACATTTATAATTCTGAAATAACTTTAATATTCGACTTAATAAATCCACTGTGTTAACAGGTGTTAATGTCCTAAACCCAACAAAAAGTAGTGTTCATTTAGATAATAGTTGACAGATCGTTCTTATTAAATACTTGATTTAAACTGTAACCTGGTAGTCTCAGCTGTTTTAACTTGTTTTGTGTAACTCAAGTCTAACCACTTATTGTGTTCTTTGTTGATTGTATAGCCACAGTTTATGCCTACACCTTATTTCCAAACATATATCCCTTCCTGTAATGCATTGGAATGCTATTATGAAGGCCACATTAATTTGTTCACTTACAGGAAACATGTAAAACAATGAAGACTGATTAAAGAGGGACCTGTTGTTGATCCAGATCATACTACCTGCTGGCAATTTAAGGTACAAGACATCATATGGTTTTGGAAAATGAAGTGATTTTCCTTTTGCTTTGCACTTTGCTTTTGCTGCTAATAAACATGTTAAAAAATGACAGACCAGGAAATATCAATTAGACTAGTACGTTGGGCATTTTCCTGGTTTTGTTTCATGTGTTAGTGCTCCAAAAGGCAATTACAACACTCATAAGTCCATAAGTACAGAGAGTCCTCCTTGGCCGCTTCAGTGCTGCTCAATCAAATACAGAGTGAGAGGACTTTGCCATCTCTGGAGAAAAGACTTGTTTTCTCTTTTAAGATCAAGAAAATCTCAAAGGCTGAAATGTCAGACAGGAAAATGTCCGAATCTCCCGAGACAAAGTATAAACATCGTAATAAATTTTTTTTTAAATTCTAAACTTCTACCAATATGTCTTGTCACTCAAGTAGTGATTTCTGTACCAATAACAACACCTCTGAGATGGACTGACATGGACATGGATTTTTTCTATTATTTTGCAAATGATTTACATTTGAAGTCACGCTAAAACAAAAAACACAAAATACAGCTAATAACTACATAACAAAGTTATTACATATTTTCCTTTCCCATAGTTTTTCTATGCTTCCTTGGATTAAGACACAGCCGTGGTAGCCATTTGTGGCATGACCTGTGTCTGTCTCCTTTGGACAATAGTACTCGGAAATGGCCAGCATTTCATTATTGATCCCTCCCATCTAGACCATAATTAAGTTTCTTACATGGCTGTAATGGCTGATGCATGTCTGAACACCCACAACGGCTTTGTGTATTCACTTTATTACTCTCCATGTGCATAGGTGCCACAGTATATTAATCATTTTTAGTACCTAGAACATCAATATTCCCAGCATCAAAAAGCCCCAGCATTGTTAATCATAATGAAGTCATCTATTGAGTAACGCAATGGTCCTAATGTAACCTGGACTTTACAGTGATGCTGCTCTCTGGTCTGGTCCTGTCTAGTTATCTGTTCATCATTAGCATGCAGTCCATGGCTCTGAATAAGATCAGTGTTTCCGTGGTGGTCTAATTCCAATCATGCCATTAAACTCCTCAGCTACTTGGGAGAAAGCTTACTTTAGTAATAGCAGCAAAAAAAAATGGGCATTGATTGGTTTGAAGGGGCATGGAAAACCAATAACATCACCAGACACTTACTATTTTAGGCTAATATGTGAATCCCGTTATCCATTAGATAGCTGTCCTAAATTCTATTTTCCGTTTTTTCTTTAGCCTATTTCCACTTAAGTGGGTAATGACAAAAAAGCAATGCTTTCCATGTTTTAGCTTACTGCAGTGGAGATCATGTGCACCAATCGGTATCCTTATTTTGCCTTACAAAGGGATATACATATATAATTAAAATAATAACTTAATGTTCAGCTTTCACTAGAATACTGAACAATGAATTCTAGTTATGTATAACAGAGTCAGCGCAATTAAATGATGTTCCCAATTATGTTTATTGTAGAGGTCAATGTTTTGATCTCAGTCTTCTACAGAATGAAGAGTGTAAGGTGTTGTATTTATTGGCCTATAGCAGACGTCTGTATGTGAGGTCAAAACCAAGGATGGATTGTGCAAAACAAATAGGAGAATGTAAACACTTAAAAAAAAAACACGAGTCAGTGAAATCGCAATGACAAGAGTCAATGTGTTTTATGCAGATTTTATCTCCCTTCACTCCAAACATGGGCAAATCTGGAACAAAAGAGGAGTAATAAGACACTAGTCAAGGTGGGAAGAAAATAGATAATGATAAACGCTTATATAATTGAGTTATATTACCACTGAGTTCCATAAGGAAATGGAGGCTCCCTCTCTTTTTAGGATCAAGCAGTCAATGTTGCCTTGTCTATTGTAAAATATACTGGTTCAACGCCTCACTAATTTAGTTAACAGATTAGGTGTTGGGTAAAATATACAACGTCAGGGTTTTGTAAGTGGTTTGTTGCAGTGTCACTTCCATGTTCAGATATATTTAAGGTTAACATTTAATATATATCTTTAAAGTTCTGATGGTTTTCTAGGGTTTACATATAAATTACATTTAAGTGTGACACATGATATGGCTTCTTTGATTTTGAAAGGCTTTCCTTGATAGGGTGCATGGGGGTACATTTCTGACACTTGATAGTGGTGCTGAACCAGGCATATACAACCCTTGAAGTTACCGTCAGGTATACTTCTCAGAAAATAGGTAGGTTGTGAAAGTAATCAGAAGATTGATTGCAATGCTCTGACACTATTCCATATACTCAAAAAATGTAGCCTGTCACTTGTCCTGAATCTGGATCTGCTTGTTTTACTTTCCTATACCTTCATGCATATTTAAATCAGTCTATTGCACTATTAAGTTATCTAAATACATATACTACTTTTGTAAAAACCTATTGCGATTGTAAAAGTTTAACTTAATTTAGATAACTCAAACATGAGACGTTGAAAGGGATTCGAATGCATACAGTTTTTATTACTGATGGATTAAAAAGTGGGGAGGGAAAATTTTTGTATATTGTATAATCTACTTATCTTTTTGTGTGTGTCCTTCTTATCATAGAGTAACATGATATCCGTTCTTGAATGGCTTATGTTATAAAGTAAAATAAAATAGAAAAATAATAATCATTGTGATCATTAGCATGACAACTTGACTGCATTGTTATAGATTGATCGAGTATATATATATTACTACTTCATTAAAGCGTAATGTAATATTGCTGTGTCACTATGAATTGGTCTCATAGGATTGGCCAGTCTCTACCTTCTAAGCTCCAGTGGCCATGAATTTGAATGATTTTAAATTGAATCATCACGACCCTTATCGGATTGTAACTGTAGCAAATTTGCATTCATAATGTTATAGATTGCACTGTTTCCAGTATGCGTGTAATCAATTTAGCTCAGAGTCACCACAATAACGCTTTCTCATGGCCAGCACTAATGGACAGTCTAATCAACTGTATCTTCCACCAAATTAATCACAATTACCGCCCTGCTGCGTTCAGTCTTGCTCTTCATAAAACAGTTCCAGCCAACAGCCCATTTTAGCCCATTCTAAAATACAGTTGAGGATACAGAGGATGTTTTCTATTTCTACAACGTTCCAGTATTTGTGTTTGATGTTTCTACCTTGTGAAGATTGAATTTATGTACCATATTAAGCAATCTAATTTGTGTCCTATATATTGACTGCATTGTACCAGAAATATGAAGCAATCTGTCCTACCATCACTCATCTAGCATCCTTGTCACGCCCACGTCTCCAGTCCAGCACTCCTCTTCACTTGATTACTAATTGTTCCCACCTGTGTTCTATTAACTTCCTATTTTTTCAAGAAAAAACCCTTTAATAAAGCAAATTAACAACAATTTAAAAGGTGCAACAAAAGTACAATACTAACACCAAAATCTACACAAGGTAAAGTACTAAAAACATATTGTGAAGTTGTATACAAATTACAGTATACTCACAGATATACATAAATGAATGTCAGCCCACAGACAAACACATTACAAATGAAGAATTCAGTAGGCTAATGTGGCAAATAAATATTGCTGGTGGGATCTTTTAAAATATGACATTACAATATGAAGATGTTTAGATTTACAGCTGTGACTACTTTATCCATTTGAAATATTTCTAAATCCCCAAATACTGTGAATATCCTCTCGTATTTCATTTTCACATTACAATCTTGAACCTAATTTATCTTAGACATGTTTATGATGATTTGTAACTTTTCTGCATGAAAATTCAGAGAATTGTTATAATGGTGAGGCTCTAACTACCTTGGTTTTGTGCTACACATAGAGCCATACTAGAGTCCTTGGTCTAACAACGTCTGTCTGCTTTGAAAAAGTTGTACATTTACATTGTAATTTAAAGTGCATATAACGATAAAACTATTTATTAACATCTGAAATATATGCTTTTTTACATGATTTTCAGTGAATTTAGCGTCAGTAGCGTGAACTGGATCACCTCTGAAAATAGATATATATAAATATATATATATATATATATATATATATATATAAAATATGTGATTTCTCAGACAATGATTACAGTACGTTGAGGTCAAGCTGTGGAATCTTAGATCATCATCTGTCATGTAGCTTGTGGTTGATTTGGGGGAGAGCAGCACAATTATCTTGGGCTTCAGTACACTCTTTACAGTTCTGTATGATGTGTTATACCTCCCGGTAATATGAAAATGAACATCCCTGAAAACACTACAGTTGCTATGTCCCTGAATTTCCTCGTAAAATCAGTAAAGTATTTTAATGCTCCTGCTTTCCACTTAATGATTTCTGTGGCTTATTCTCCCTGCTCTTAAATCAATACACTGGGCTGTCCTCCAGGATTAGTACCTGAACGTGATCGCAAGACCCTGACATCTTATTACATTTTGATGGCTGTCTTCCTCCATAAGGGTCCATGCAGAGCACAGATCTGGCTACTTTGAGTGGTGTCACGGGGAGCTTTAGCGGTCATCCAGGGAAGCCAAAGATAATGGATATCTTGACTTGCGCTTTATTACCAAGAACCTAATAATTATGCTTGGCAAATTCATGGCTATTTTTGGAAAGCTACATACAAGTTGTGTTTTTATCCCTCATTCATTTTGTTTGCAAATTAAACTATAATAAAACAGTAATGCTACAGCATGCTGTATAAATATGCTGATAGTATGACAGTACTTTGCCTCTACTGATGGGCTATGACTCCGTGCAAAAGACCACAAGCAGCTGTGAACCCTTAAAAACTCACACAGCCAGAGTTCTTTTATCAACATCCTGTCAAGACTGAGGTCAGGTTAAATGATCACAGAATACTTTTCATAAATGTACATTACATTACATTACATTCGTTTAGCATACACTTTTATGCAAAGCGACTTACAAAAAATTGTGCATACAAGAGAAGGTAAAAAATCTATAAGTCAGGTAGATAAAATAAGTGCATCCCTGACCTAATCGCCTAGATAAGAGCTAAGCAAGTGCTACATTAAACATGAGGATACAAAACAGAACCATCGCAAACCAACTACAAACAATTTCTGAGTACAAACAATTTCTTAGTATATCATTACTTAGCCCTGTGATAGACTGGCGACCTGTCCAGGGTGTACCCCGCCTCTCGCCCTGTGACGGCTGGGATGGGTGCAAGCCCCCCCGCGACCCTGCAAAGGATAAGCGGTATAGCTAATGGATGGATGGATGGATCATTACTTAGTACATTTGCAGAATATTGGGACTAGTTGTGTCCAACTACAGCAGTACAACAGGTATAATCAGGGTCAAGTTATGTGGGAGCCAGTGGGAGCTGAGCTCCCATAAGGAGGGGTCTGAGCTCCCATGAAAGCAGTAAAGTCATACACTGTGGGGGTCGCCAATACAGTGCACCGGTTAAGCTATTATTTATTTATCTCCGCCACTAACGTTAGAGACCCCCACAAAACTCAGATTATAACTCAAACACTGGGTATAATTAAGTTGCTGCTTATGAAAGAATGGACTCCTGTCCCAGAGCTTCCTTTTATTGAAGTTGTGTGAGCAACTGCTTGTTATTGAACACAAAGACACCGTCGTCTGTACATCACACCTCAACTCGTTGTATGTAGTGGATCACAAAAACACTGCAAAACGCGGGGGAGCTTATTCCCTCTGTGATCTTCTAGTTCCTTGCCTGAATAAAACAATTTGCCTGTGGCTCATACTGTGAAGACAATGAAGGCACGGTGGAAGTGAAGAGAGAGAGCAGGGCAGGAGATGGGCTCATTAAACATAGTCAGAATGGTTGACGGTCATTATGCTGCCCACAGAAGGTTTTAATGAGGATACAATCGGCTGGATAGCCACCTACCACACACAGACAAATGTGCTTACACATTACTTGTTATTTTTGAGATTATAATACAAAGCCACAGTTGCCAGTTTGCTGGAATATTGAATTAACAAGTACATTACTTTTCTTATGTGTAGGCTCTATGTTACAGATATTTGATATCTGCTTTGTTGTTTACAATAAAAACATCAATTTGTTCTGACAATGAAACCAAACACTTTGTTGTTTTCAGAAGCGCTGTAACTGAAGCATACATTATAAATGGGCTTTTCAGAGTCTACATATAGAAAAATTGTTTGATGTTCAATTCACCTTGAGGTAATTATTTCAGTTAACTTGTTATCAGTTGCCAGACTGCAAACCTTAACATTAAGGAATTACTTGAAATAGATTGTTATGAAATATAGAAACTACAATAACTTCTGAGAAAGAATTTCAATGGTGTTTCTTATTTTTATATTGTGAAAGCAAAGGTTGAATGTATACATATGTGACAAAAAAACATGAAGCAGGGATATAAATTAACTTTTTAGTTGAGACACAAAAAATATCAAACATTTTAGTATATTGTACATTGTTTGAACCAACCTTGATAAATAATTGTAACTGTCAAGTCTCAACAAGTTGGTGTTGAACACGTGGTATTATAATCAAGAGACAACCACTTTTAAATAAACAGCTGAACTGAACATACTATTTTGAACAAGAAAAGACAACCCGCAATGGGCTACTACTTTTCATCCACATGAAAAGACTTGCTATTTATTTAAATAATTCACTTCTTCCTATGGCACATCATTATTTAAATAATGCAACAATTAAACATATATTGTTACCACAAATTTAGTAATGATATCCTCTCATGGTAAAGTCTTTTCCCATCATCCGTTTTTGTGAGGAGCCTTTTAAGATGCCATCCAGATGGTGAAGGGGAAGATCAACGTACTAAAGGTAGTGGCTGGCGTCAGTGAGTCCAGGTAGAACATGATTGCCAGACTACACAGTGCCGTTATGAAGGCACACGTCTTGCTGCAGAAAATCTTCCTCACCATTGTACAAAACTGCAAGAAAAAATTTGATATAATATGAGCAAATCAATTCGTTCTTTGAATATATTTGACCCTTGACATGTGGTCACATCTTTGCTTGAAACATTTGAGATATAACACTAGATGGTGCTGTTCACTGGTTGCAATTTAATCCTCAAGTGATCGACCCCAATTGTATGTTAAGCAGTTATCTTAACAACTAGACAGTGCAATGTATAAGCAATGTTTGGCTATTAAAAGCTACAATGACAGTAGATGACTTAGTATAGACATTATTGCAGGGCGATTTTTTTTTCTTTGGTTTTGAGATAAAAAAAATGTGGAGCAAAATAGTTTGCTCTTTCACGTTAATATTTGAAATACTGTCAATTGCTATAATTCACATCACCCTATGACTTTTTAGTGTTACATTCCCATCGTGAACTCCATACTATATGTGAGATCAACTTCAATACAACAAATCATTGTTCAATAATCTTCTTCCATTCAAATTGTTCAGAGCATTATCCCTACTTTTAAAGCCATGTCTATTGCATGGAACTTTACAATAGAAATAAGATCTGTCTTATAAGTTCAAGATTTCAGTCATCATTCATTTTATTTTTACTTTCATAATAATAATAAATTATTGAAAAGCAGTCATATCTAAAGTAAATCCCATGCTCCTCTTTTTACTGTTTATAAAAACTAGACCTAACTGACTGACAAAGGTGTTGGAAGAAACCATTTGCAAAGCCTCAATAAACCATTCATTTCTCCCCTTGAACTTCTTTTAGCACCCAGCTCGAATCCCTTTGACTCTGGAAATGTAATTATTGTGCCTAACAATAGCAAACTCCTGTCAGGTAGGTACCATTATTCCTACAGTGGGCCAATATTAAGGATTAATTATGTCAAAGCCATTTTTTAAAAGAAAATACCATATTCTTACTTCAAGTCTGGGCAGTTCATTTGAAATAGCTTAAACCAAGGTTTTAAAATGCTTGTCCATTTCTGCTTTATGGCTTGACTCTACATGGATTCCAACCTGCTGTCATGTTGTTTTATTGTCACTTTTTGCTCTGTCTGTCTACTGTCATGCGGTGTCCCGCAGGGATCAGTTCTGGGGCCCCTGTTATTCTCTTTTTATTTGCTGCCATTGGGACAGATTATAAACAAATTTAATGTTTCACATTAATTATTTGCAGAGGATATTGTACTCTACTTTTCCTTTAAACCAAGTGAGGCTTACTGGTTATCTAGTCTCCTAGACTGCCTTAACGCTATCAGGGACTGGACGGCAGAAGATTTCTTACAGCTTAATGCTGATAAGACTTAGGTCCTTATTGTTGCTCCAGGAAAGGTTGTCCCTGTGATAAAGCAAATTATTGGGCCTCTTTCCTCTGTCGCCGACTCTAACCTGCGCAATTTAGGGGTTATATTTGATCAGTCCTCATCGTTCGACACTCATGTTGAGCAGCTGACCGGATCGTATTTTTTCCACTTAAGATCTGCAGTTTCAAATGTAGAATTAGAGATGCTTATACACGCCTTTATTTAATCTCATATCGACTATTGTGATGCACTTTTCTCTTCGCTTAGTATGTCTGCCCTGAATCGTCTGCAGGCAATGCAGAATGCTGCTGCAAGACTACTTACTAGGTCAAATAGACGGTCTCATATCAACCCTATACTCATATCTCTTCACTGGCTCCCTGTTGCGTATAGTTTAAATTTCTCATTCTTACTTACAGAGCATTGCACGGGCAGGCTCCTGCTTATGTGGCTGATCTACTTCATTCTCACTCATCAGCTCGCTCTCTTAGGTCAAACTTGCTAAATTTATTGTCTGTCCCTTGCACCTGCTTAAAGACCCGTGGTGATCCAGCTTTTGATGCTATAGCACCTAAACTGTGCTCTGCCCACAACTTTAAGGTTATCTGTGGATTCCTATAAAAGGCAGCTAAAGACATATCTGTTTAGACAGACATTTGGGTAATTTGTATGTACCAGGTCTACATTTTATGTATTTATAGTGTATTTGTTGTTGTATATGTATAGTGTTTTTTGTTTTGCTCCTGTAAAGCACTTTGTGACTTGTGAAAAGTGCTATTCAAATAAACTTTACTTACTGTCTGTACTCTGAATATAATCGTACTCTACCAATAAAGTATTATTGTAAAGTAAATTACATTTCCACACCTCGCACGCTAAGAAGTACAAGTTGCCATTATAAACATTTTATGAATCAGAACATTGAAGTTCTAAAATTTTAACATTTGCCATGTTGAAAAGTGGATAGAGGTAAGTGATTTGGCATTTATGAACTGAAAGATTAAAACCCATACACTACCTGGTAGGTCTGATAACTTATGGCCATGCCATAGCGGCAGTACATGACATAGTGTTCGCAGTTGTACCACAATAAGCTGTAAGTGACGGAGCCCATCAGTTTCTCAGCCTTTCTGGCAACCTCGTCCCCATCCAAGGGAGGCAAGCTGCACATCTTGTCCATGTGATTCACCAGTATGTCTGACCCAAAGGCAAAGTCCTCGACAGTATCCACTCTAACACTGGCCATCTTTGCTATGCACCCCAGTATCAGCCGGTTGTTTGTCACCATTTTGGCAATAGCGGCTTTGTTTCGGGTGACTCCTGGCAAAATATCCGGGATGAGATGTGCCACCCGGTTGTCACCCAAGTAAATGCCAAAATGCGTGAACATTGTCCTTGGGACCTCAAACAGGTCACCTCGTTTATAGAGAGACAGATCATATTTAGTGTCCTTGTCTTCAACTTTGGATGCTACAAAGAAAAGGTTAAAAAAATGGAATGGAAACATGGTAGCCTTCTACAAGGTGCTGTTGATGGAAATCATAACGTTTTATGTGTGTGGAATTCGGGAGGAGCTTGAGTTCTTTGTTGGATTAGAAGTTGGTCAACAGTCAGATTTTGACAAGTACAAAGAAGCTTTTTTCAATCACGTGTTTTTTCGGTGCCCCTCGATTTCACAACCGAGGCTTGGGTTTCATGGTGTTTCATGGTTCTTTTTAAAGAGCCAAAGATTACTAAATCTGTAATAGCCTGGATTAACTTGGTTAATACCAATTTGTGCCTGATCATTCTATAATTACTCAAATGAAAATATGTCACAATTACTAAGCAATTTCGGTACATTCCTGTTGTCTAGACAGTTGTTAAGAAATATATCCTTTCAAAATATTGAGAATGTATAGGATGATAAATGTTTTGAGTATCTAAATAAAGTCGAACTGTTTTTCACAGTTTGTCCTCCAGACTATGAACAGTGATTTACTGCTAGCTAGAATACAATTTATATTTATATATATAAATTGTATTCTAGCTAGCAGTAAATCACTGTTCATAGTCAATATATATTATGTTATATATAAAGTTATTTCTGTGGAATGAGGAAACAATGCATATCACAAATATTTTATTCACCAAATATTAAGATATTTGCAACTCAAAGACAAAATTGTTACATTTGAAATTCTATTTGACTTTCATTTCATTTTTATTTGATTGATCAGCATAGAATACTGGTTGAGTGTCTGATTGAACAGGCCCCAAACTGCATTACATTGTAATTTAAAACAATTGTATTTTGACAGTATTCTTTATGGACTTACACGGTAAGCTAAACAAACTGATTAGGTAAATTATTTTAAAAAAAAAAGCCACTTTAAACTAAATTTCCAAATTATATACATTAAAGAATTATATTGGATTCCTGGAGATTTTGTAAATCCTACACAACATACAACCTCTGAAAATAAATTATGATTTTTATTCTCAGTTTGAAGAAGAGTATAGTTTGTTTTTAAATAGTTGCTCTGACATTGCAATGTTCGAACGTCTTTGGAACACAGTTTGCATGCTGTGTGCTGTCACCAATGAATGTCAAGAGTTCCAATGAGCAGGTAACAGTCTGAAAGGTGGCCTATTTATCTACTGAACGCTTGTGTCTGGCCTCCTGCAATGGACAATCTTCAGCCAGCCATCCACAGGGTGAAGGGGATGAGGATTGTGGGCAATGCAGTTGAGAGTCCCATTCCAAACCAGATTATTGAGAGAACTCCAAGGAAAACTGTAAGAATGACACTCCTCTGATCTCGGATGACAGATTTCAGGAACTGGCAAAACTGTGGAAAAAAATTCAAAGAATATCAGCCATTGTTCTTTCTAATTTATTTATCCATAAACCCCCAAAAAACCAAAAGCATTAATTGTATTTTTATCTGTGAATATACACCATTGCTTCTAACAAATTAACATAGTAATAATGTAAACTTAGTTCTTGCAGTGTTTACTATTCCACAGTATGTCCATGCACACTCAGTATTACTAGTTAGAAAGTTACCATGGCCTAATTAAGATTTACTAACGATAAAAACGCATATTCTTCACATAATTGGGTTAATTAAATTAAAAGCATGTACATTGTACATACAAATAGGAGACCAAATCAATAGAAAATAGACATTGGACTGTATGATAAGAGTGCAGTTGAATTAAAGTGAATTAAGTTTCTCATATTTGTAAATATGCACTTGTGAATTGCCAGAATCTAATAAAAGCTCTGAAGTATTCATACTGAATGCAAAAAGTAAAGATTTAGAAGTGATACTATACCTTCTCTGTTGGTTGAGTTGTTGCTGATCCGTATCTGCAGTGTGTCACAAAGTGTTCACAGTTATTCCATAGCAAACTGTATTGGATTGCTCCGATAAGTCCTTCAGCCCTATTTGCAACCTCCTTATTTGGAAACGGTTGCGCTTTAAACGTCTTATCCATTTCATTCACCATGATTTTCGAGCCAAAAGCAAAAAATCTTCCAGTGTCGATACGCACGGTGGCGCATTTGTAAATGCAACTAAGGGTAAGTCTCTTATTCGTGATTGCGGTCCTTATGGTCGTGTTATCGTTTGCTATGACAAGTAAAATGTCGGGGATCAAATGAGCAACTTTGTTGTCACCCAAATAGATACCGTAATGAGTAAACAGAGTTCGTGGTACCGCCAATAGGTCATCTCTCATCAGATATTCTGCACGGTGGCCAAGTGTAGTGCGCTCTTGTTCAATCCACCTAAACCCAAAAAGTTTTAAGTGTGAGAGAACGGACAGCTTCTATCATTTTGAAAGTTTGCAGAGAGGGTTCGTTCGCCAAAGACCATGGTGTTTTATTCAGACTGCATAACGGCTGCAGAGGAAACGATTTGTCACTATAGACATTCCAGTAGCATTTATTATGCACGTGTGGCTTTGCTTTAGTCGACGAGATCAAACTAAGTAGTTTAGTTTTTATCTATCTGAACCAATTGGTCACAATAACAAATTGGCAAACTAAGTTTTTAATGAAGTTGTATCCAACCATTGATTTTTTTCTTTTCAATCTGCCAATTGATTCAATCCATCAAACCTCTGTTTATGTATCTGTTTACCAGGTACTTAATTAATGAGGTGACTGAGAACCAGCTGGATGGTTTACTAAACCAGTAAATGCATTATACCAAATATATTAAGGGAAATATAACAACTTAAATGTTTACTATATTGTAAATAGCATGATCAACCTGTGCAATAATTATTTAAATGTTCAGAGAGAATGTGTGGGGAGCAAGGCAAATAAATAGCAGTATGGTAGCCTATTTTTGCCTGGAAATGGTAAATTTCATTCTCTGACCCTGATGTTCACTGCCTTGGTGCTGTTTAGTTTTATAAATACAAGGTATCTTCTCTTAATTATATAAACAAAGATTTTGATTGTATGACCCAGATTATAGGCCACTATATAGCTATACCACATAGCTACTTTAATTTAATCCTTAACTTTCTTATAAATATGTAACACCAAAGAGTTCACCAAAATATTTGGAATGAGATGTTACTAGCACTAGAGACCAAAAATCTCTCCAGATGTGATCTCCTTGTTAATATAATTTTGTATGTCCGAGTAGCAAACTCAGTGAGGAAGCCCCACCTTTTCCAGAACACTTATCTCTGTCGGTACAACCAACGTTGTGTGTTCACAACAAGATGTCAACCAGTTCTGCTTGCCTTTTCCACCTCTGGTCACACCAGGGTCAGCTGAGTAGGCTTACAGTCTGTCACCATATAGGCTGAACCCTTTCGGTGGTATTAAAACAGACCTTTGCCCTTTGGCCATCTGAGATTTACTTCGTGGTCAACTGCCTCAATAGGGATAGTTGTGGTCACTGGGGAACTTTTAACACAGTCTCTTAAACATTATACTCCTGATGGAACCACCATTTGGGGCTTTGTTTCTCACCACATAAGCTTGGGGTGATTAGACTCCACTGAAGGGCATGTTGGCTAAGTGAGTCAGTCAACTGTAATGGATACACCAAACTAAAAGTGCATCTGCAAAATACATCATATGACTTTCACTGCATCAACAGTATCATAGGCTTAATATGTCAAAATTCTGCCACATAGTCTTCCAGGTGAGTCTAAACCGACTAAACTGTTCTGTTTGCACAGCCGTACAAGTATTTAAATTCCCGATCTAGGAAAGCAGATCTTACATGACTTTCATTCCACACCAAAATAACAACGGCAAAAACCCATGCACATCTTATCAAGTGGTGCTCAGCTTTGAGAGGCTGTAGTCATCTTCCAGTCTTATTGGCATTTGAAGACAGAGGGAAGCACTTCCCATCTGGTGTCTTTCCACAGAGGGCAGTTCAACGAGAGTTCACCACTCTAAGTTCACAGGCGGCTTGGTTCAGTCTCAGGTCAGGTAGGCCTTATATCTGTCTCGTGCCTGCTTTCTGCCATAATAATACAACTGGGTTACCTAAAGACAACTTTATCGTCTACTATTGTCAAAGTAATACGAAGGCTTTGTTTAGCTGCATTTGGTTAATTCAAATTCAAATATTGATTTTGATGTAATAAACTAAACAAAGTGAAATTTCTCATGACTACTTCATATTGTTAATAAACTTCACTCTGCATATTAGCAGTTGTTGATCATTATGAACTCCAGAGAGCTGTAGGTTATATCCATCAGTTGCACATAGATAATGGCCCCTAGTACTGGTGAAGACAAGTGCTTTAATGCCCATTTAGCATAACCTATCCGGCGTGAACCCTAAGCAACCTAATTTGACACAAAATCCTTTTGAATCACGGTTTTACCATTAAGTGTGGCATTTCGCATATCGCTGTAAGAAGGAAGTACCGTAGGCTATGTGCAATTATACTGAACAACAGTACACTCTAAAAATATAATATCAATATTTTCAAGCATAAATAATGATAATAATAATATGCAAGGACCGTATTAACTTAGTTGGCGCGTCATGTTCAAAGGTAAGCTTTTGTGTGTATAGTGTACATTCATAACGATTCATTGTAACATGCGTTTTAACACACTCCACAATGTCTGTAATAACGGATAATAAACTCCTAACGTTTAGGGTGTTAGTCCTTCACTTTGGCTGTTTTTGGCACTTTGGCACATTTAAAATGTGTTTGACCGTGCAATTAATATTATTAGAAACGTCACATATTTGAAATCACACATTTGTTGATGCAGTTGCATTATGACGTTGCTTAATTTCACAGTAAATAGACATTTTTAAGGTCTTAAGTGAATTTAGCATTTCTTCGAGGAATGGGAAATGCAACTCCCCAGACTCACTATGTTACTGCCAAAGAACAATAATCATCTGTTTCAAACAAATAATTCTCCACCACAGCCAATTAGAGCTGAACTTGGGTTCCCATTGCCTATCCTCTGTCTCAGGGCTAATGATGTGTGTGCTTTGAACAATACACGGAAGACCACATGAGGACGAAAAAAAGAGAAAGGAAGATAATGCCACATCTAATGAGGATGACAGCTTAAGGGTTTTTTCTTATAACTAGCTGTTTTATGATGAAGTCAATGCAGCATTCTTTATTGTTCACTGTGTGCTGCACGTCATACTGTTTACTCTTCAAACTCTGTTTCTGCAATCCCTGCTCTTGAGCTTGTAGGGTTTTTACAGGTTGTACTTTAAGTGGCAGGATTGACGTAGGCAGTCTTTCGGGCATCCTGATGAACATGTCCTTCTCCCTCTGCACTCTATTGAAGTTCCTTCAACAGTTCTTCTGTCTTCGATCCAAATCTTTTCACAAAGCCAAAAGCTTAACTGAGAATGAGTGTCTAAAAGAAAAAAAGACTCTTGAGCCTCTGAAAAGACCCGCACACAACATGTTTGTCCAGCAAAAACATTTTATCCCGTTGCTGTAACAACAATAAAAAAAATATTTTCGTCACAAACCTTTATGACGGTGATATATTGACATCCTCGTCAACATCTTTTACCCCCACCCCATCCTTTTTTTACACAAAAATCTTTTCAGAAGAAAACAAAAACCTCTGTTGTTCTTGGGTTTATAGGCTTATCCATTCTTACTATGCATTTGCCTTGGGTTGCTTTCTCTGCAAAGGGTATGGGAAAAGCTCTTATTTTTCGACTGCAAGCATCCAACCTTGAATGTTTCTGTCAATAAAAACAAGGTTTTAATGGCAGGAGACACATTCAGGAACCGTAATAGTAACAGAGGTTAATCTGGAAAATAGTGTGGTTTGACATTATTAACAAACAAGTTCTATTTTGTTTTACACATGCCCTTAAGTGTCTTATGGGGCCAATTCCCCTGTATAAAATGGGTAAGAACCTGTTCCACCATTAATATGCTTTTAAAAATAATTGTTTCATATTCTATTATAAGCAGTTATTTAAAATCAAAAATTTGCTATTCTCAAACCAACATAATCAATCAAGAAAAATCCAATTGCAATATTTATTAACTCGTTAAATTGTAATTTATTTATCTCCTGGAAAGTTAATTAAAAGACCCTTGCATGTTGCCACCAAGCTCTCTGTGTAGACTAAGACTGATGGCTTACAGATGAATGGTGTAAATGGACAACTAGTCACATACCCATGAACTATTTTAAACGGGCATCACGTCCAACACAACACCGTTCTGTTAAATTGAGCCTGGATATTGTGGTATCATACCATCAGTTTCTCAGAAACATGGTGGCTATACTCCCACTAGTGGTTGAAGCAATATTGTACAGACCCCCCCCTAGTCAAAAGGTCCTATAGGATTTTCCAATTGTACAATAGAATCCTATAGAATTCAAAAAATCCTATAAGAATTTCTGTAACCTCTATCAAAATTCCTATTGAAATCTTATTGAAAGATGTTCCCCCTACTGGACATCTAAAGTAAAGTTATTGGATCCTATAGGATAAAAAATTACTTCCTGTCACTTCTATAAGAATCCTTTAGGAATCTTACAAGAATGTTTGCCCTATTGGAAATCTAAAGTAAGTATTTTGTTTGCTTTGGATATATAAAAGCCCTAAAAAAAATAATATTTAAAAAATTTTAATTTAATTGAAACACTGAAACTCCAAAAATGTTATCCTATTTGTTTATTTAACTAACAGAGATAATATGATCAAAGGCTTTTATAAATTAAATTTTAATGAATCATTACAATATATGTATAAGCCTATATATACAATACAATAATAAATATAATACAATACAATATATAAACATAAATAATAATAATAAATAAAACAAAAAAATAAAAAAAATAAAATAATAATAATAATAATATTACATTAATATATTACATTTTATAAAATATGTGAGATTTTTTTTTTATTTAACTTAATTTGATCAGGAGACTCACATTAAGATTAGAAATGTATTTCTCAAGCGTGACCTCATCCAACGACTGAATCATTTGCCGCAACATATCCCCTGACTAAGAATAGACAAATTTAAAAAGGTAACGTTAACATATTAAACTAACATAGCCCAGACCAAACAAACAATGAACTGTGTAAAACAAGTGTAAAAACCAGCAGGCACATCGGTTATCAAACATGTTTATCTTAGTCTAGCTCTATGCTATTTGGTTGCAATGACACATAGCACACCTTTTTGTTACATTGTCCTATGAAAAACACCTTGTACAATATCACTGGGCTTTACAGCTGTTTTAGTGTTCATTGACACTGCAGTCTTAAGGTGTGACACTGATGCATCAGAAGCACATTTTGCAACATGTGTGCAAAAGCTGAACTTGAACCAATGGATTGTTAATGTCATATTTTATGATTTTAACAATTGATTGTATCACTCCAATATATACAACCATTTCTGAGCTCCACTGTATAGCTGTTGTGTTTGTGCCCTTTTCCGTAATTTTCGGTTGTGTACTTCCTTTTGCAATTCATCTCTCATAGACCTCAGCAATGGCATTTTCATCTTCAGATGCATTACAAATAGGAAACAGAATAGCTCTTTCATCTGGCTCAAGTGTTTTCTGGTGAGGACACCCCAGCAACACCATCCCCGTCCAACTTCTTTGCCTTTGTAATCAGGGGGTAACCGTCCAGTCGTTTACTAGCCTGTCAACTCTATGTGAGATGTACCTTTACTTGTCATTTGAGACAGCTTCAGAATGTTAGAGATGAACTGAAGTGTGGTAAACTGGGGGGCAATTTGTGACTTGTTAGCGCCCGTTTTAGGCGTAATTTCGTCACAACGTGCGCCTAAAACAGTGATATGATGTGATTTAATCTCACACATGGCTGAAACCGCATTCGGACTATTCTCCATTCTGCCTGTCGCAGGAGCGCAGAATGCTAGTTGCGCTTTTCCTACCCATGCATATAGCTCATGTATGATGGGAGGGGTCGAGGGAAAAGTTGGAGTTTCGCTCAACAACATGGGAGAACATTCACAGGCGTGCGCTTTCTGCGTACTAGCCAGCCGAGTAGCTGTTAACACTGCGCTCTCTGTCTGTTCTTTTGAGACTTTCATTTTAAAAAGCAAAAGTCATAGAGTTGAGGAAACTGCAGTGGCCCTGTACCGGTCATACCCATTTTTGACAAGCTAACCTATAGAATAATAATAATTTATAAAATTAGGAATACAATTGGATTATTTTCAACCTGTGGCTTGTATCTTTGCAGGTAGTCTGCCACTCCACTTGGAGTTGGACAATATTTGTCCTAAAGTAGTCCTACAGACCAACATTTTTGGACTACACCTTTTTTGTAATTCCCAAATTACTCATCTTTCATTGTTTATCAGACAATTTCATCGGAATGTCTTCAATATAGACTATGGCTATCTTAGCAAATTAATCACTGACGGGATCTACCAAATGTGTATAGACTCATCAGAGCACTAGTCGTTTTAATGAACACCCATACAGGACATGCTTAATTCATTGTTAATTGTCTTGTACTTGAACAATAACATTGGTGTGACTTGTATCTAAAGATGACTAAGGACTTATAAATTAACTATTGATTATTTTGGTCAGGCAAATAGTAATGGTTGACTAAGCAATTTAAAATATATTTTGCCTGTGCTTTGTTCTTTTCATGCAAAATTGCAACAGATTTCAGAGCAAACATTCAATTCCAATGTTTGAAGAGATATGTTATGCTCATGGTAATCATTAGCTAGGAATAGGACTATGTCTCTTTTTCCAGGACACCGAAATGATGCTTTGATGTTTATTGTTTATTTATATCTGCAATAATATGCCTTTTCAATAAGTAAAATACTTTATAGTTTGACAAGCAACTTATTTCCAAAATGTTTCAGTTATCTGATTCCACAATTTTATCTCAAAGCCTGTAGAACAAATCTGTGATGAACTGTGTGTACTGTATAATGATGTCGTAGTTATAACAGAAAGGGATTTCAATAAAAGATGGCTGAGTAAATGTATTATTTAAAAAGTCTGATGATATGTTAATCCAAGTGTTTAGTTGAGTAAAAACTTGCTGTATTATTTCATATATAGAGAGAGAACGCTGAGTCATAGTAGTAGTTCCATGACTTTCTTCATGTCCACCAGTAAGTTGCAACAACTTTAGTTGCACTTTATTGTGAATCATGTTCAGTAGCATTGATTTTACTGTGGTGGCATACGTATCCAAATCGGGAAATAGTGATGGGACATTTGAGTCAGCAGTGTCCCGTTAGGTGTGGGGGTGGATCAAAACAGTGTGTTTACATAGGAACAACTTTTCAAACACCAGACAGAGGACCTTGGGCAGATAAATATACTGCAGGATCCAGCAATCTCTCATTCTCCAACAGGGCAAAACCCTTAGTGGTGGCGAAAATAATATGGGTCCCTTATTTTTATCCACTTCAGTTGGAATTATTTTGCTTTTTTCCTTTGCATCAGCGGTAAGTGTCAAAGAACAATAAAAGATTTGTTACCTTGTTCTTTTTGATATATCATAAATTGGTAAAAATGGTACAGTAATGAGATGCTAAATGTAACTTTGTTGTTCCTTTAAAGCAAACCAGAGGAGACAATTCAGCGGTATGCACTCAAAATGACGGCTTTGTAAGTACGCTTCAAAAAATTATCCATGCACTGTTAACCATCTTTTCCCCTAGCAGTTACACATGTAGTTGATATAGGATTTCCGATGAAAAGGAGCAATTACTATGTTATGATTTGTCAAAATTGGTTGCTGTATTTGAATGTTCCCGAGGCATTAGTACACCTTGGAATAATAGTGTGTGTAGCGGATGAAATAAACAGTACTGTGCAAAAGTTTTAGGCAGGTGTGATGTCTTTAAAGTTAGAAAAAAAAAATACAATAAAGGATAAATGTTAATTGTTTATTTTTTTATCAATTCATAAAATACAAAGTGAGGGAAAGGAAAATCTGTATCAAATCAACATTTGGTGTGACCGCCCTTCGCCTTCAAAACAGCATCCCCTGCCTAAAACTGACGCACAGTACTGTATCTATTACAGTATTTGGTATGACAAAAATGTGTAATCCTTAAGAAATAAAGAAAAACACATTTTCGGTCTGTACTTTAGGGCAAATATTGTCCAACTACATGTGGAGTGGCAGACTACCTGCAAAGATACAAGCCAGTGGTTGAAAATGATCTTAAAGGAATGGAAGAAGTCCTGGATACCATTGCAAATCTGACGAGGGGGGCTGAAGAAAAGGTGGTCTACATGAAGGACGCAACCACATCAGCTCAGAAGAGCTCCCAACCGGGTAAAGACCTATGTCTGGAGCTGAAGAAATTTAGTAGATAGGATTTAATTTTATTATTTGCACTTCTTTGCAATTAGTATTTCTGTTGATCGGAATAGAGCCTTTTATTAGAGCTTTAACAGTCAGACATTTTCAGTAGCCTGTAGTACAACTTAATTTACTGAGGAATCTAAATATAGTGTGTTTGTTGTACCTATTTATGAGAACATACTGTAAATGTTCCACAGACAAAAACTACAAAAAGTCAACAAACATGCTGGAGGACATTTTGCGTTATGAGAAGACCATTCTTGCCCAGGAGCAGCAAATATAGTATGTTTTTACTATGCCATAATGTCACATTATGAAGCCTAAATGAAATCGTTCTTTTCTGCAGTAATGAATCAGTATCCACAGGGTTGAAATAATCTCCCTGTCTAACTCCAATATTGACTTACTTGTTCACTCTCTCAAATGTTTGCAGTGAACTTCAGGGGCTTTTGGAGTCAAACGAGAAATCGATGGTGGATCTCAAAGCAATGGCACTTCAGCTGGAGCAGAAATGCAAAGCACCCTGCACAGACACGGTTGAAATACACGCTACCACAGGGACAGGTAAAATCAGCATCCCTCAGGTCATTCAAAATGTAGTTCAGCCAATCAATGTTCTGTAAATCGATATAGTGTATTAATATTAAACAAGATGTAGTGTAATCCACTAGTGCTAAAGCCGGGGCAGGCAAATATAATAATACATAGACAAAAAATTTAAATGAATGTAACTCACAAGAATACCATTATAGAAGAATAATATTCTCTAGATATATATTATGTAGATGTGAGATTTGTTGATTACCACTTACCGATTTTGTGTACGTAACGTTATGATTTTTGCTCATGGTTTTATTTGTTTTGTAATAGATTGTCAGGACATTGCCAACAAAGGTGCCACTACCAGTGGTCTGTACTATGTGAAGCCAGCGAAAGCTAAGCAGCAGTTCCTCGTCTTCTGTGAAATTGACAGTTTTGGACGTGGCTTCACAGTACTACAAAGGGTATGTTTCTGTTCAGGAAGATAAATATACTATTTGACTAGGCTAAATAACTATTGGGTCAGTAAGGAAAAAGGCAAGGGGAGGCATTATTTAATCGAGGTTTCTTTTGAAAGTAATGCATGTTTTCGGTATCCACAGAGACGTGATGGAAGTGTGGACTTCAACAAGGACTGGGTCCAGTACAAAGAGGGCTTTGGCTACCTGTCCCCAGATGACACCACAGAGTTCTGGCTTGGCAATGAAAAGATACACCTCCTCTCCACCCAGTCCTCTATCCCCTCCATACTGAGGGTAGAGCTCACTGATTGGGAGGGAGTCAAAAAGTAAAAACAAACATAAAAAGGCACAATTTTCTAATAATTGTAAAATAAGGCACATGTATAATGGATAGTCCTCACATTTTCTTTTTGATTTGACTTTTGATTTTTACATGCAAGACAAGCAATAATTCAAATCCTTAACCATTTCCAAATGAATTCATAGACTCTTATGAATGAATACATTAATTGAAGACACATGCATATCTTAAAATATGTAAATAAGTTAAGTAATAAGTACAATACAACCTTAATGACTCAATAGATGTGTATGTAAATGTAGCACATCCACACATCACATCTTCCCCCCTCCTCTCCTCAGGTACGCTGACTATGCCATGTTCAGAGTGGGGCCAGAGGTTGACATGTATCGTCTGACCTATGCCTACTACTTTGGCGGTGAGGCCGGAGATGCTTTCGATGGCTTTGACTTTGGAGATGACCCCAGTGACAAGTTCTACACCTCTCACAATGGCATGCAGTTCAGCACTCACGACAAAGACAATGATAAGTTTGATGGCAATTGCGCATCCCAGGATGGCTCTGGGTGGTGGATGAATAGATGTCATGCTGCTCATCTCAATGGAAAATACTACCAGGGTAAGAAATCAGAGAATCAAACTAAACACTTTTACCATTTATCGAATCAAATCAAATTCATTTGTATAGCACATTTCATACACAAAGGCAATTCAATGTGCAATTATTAGGCAAGCAAAAAACAATAAAGAAAAAGAAAATAAATAAAAAAATATTTTAATTTAGCGAAACTAAATTGCTAAGAAGGAACAGTTGTGCCAAACACAATAAAGAACATTTATGTTTTTAGTCAAGATTTAAAAGTAGTCAGGCTAGGAGCGAGTCTCAGATCAGAAGTACAATTTTACATGAAACCCCTGCTTGGTGCTAAATCCTAGCCTATTTGGTTTGTTGGATTTATAACATTATACGATGGAACATCCTAAAATAACTTTGTCTTTAACTTCAGGTGGAAAATACACAGAGAAGGATGCAGGCGAATCTGGCTTTGACAATGGCATCATCTGGGTTACATGGCACAACCGCTGGTACTCCATGAAAGAGACCTCCATGAAGATCATTCCCATTAACAGAATTACAGCCGGTGGCGGACAGCAGACCGGGGTCAAACAGTTTGGAGTCGGAGACATCTAGAGTCGATCACAGCACCATCCCAACGACACTATCCTCTGACTGTGGATACTGTCTTACAACTGTAAACTGTCTTGTTTGTTCTCATTGCTGGTTTAAAAATATTTTTGTCTCTCTTTACCTTGTTACCTATAATGTGAAAATTATCCTGTTATCTTTCCCTGTTAAGGTAATCAGCGAAATAAAAGTAACTTTTCTTATGTAATTAAAGTTTTATTTTTTATTACCTTTACATACTAGGGATACTTCAGTATGGTTTTGAAGATTCAGCTCTTTTTGGTAAGCAAAAAGCAGATGCATGATCAAGGAATCTTTCAACTTTTGACAATTCAACCAGAGATAAACTTTTACTGTGTAGCAAAGTAACTAAACAACAACTAACGGTTCAAGCAGAAAATAAAAAAACAGGCTTCACAGTTTACAAACATTCCGTATTATTTGATGTTTAGCGTGAAATTAAAGAGGGAAAGCAATTGGCCAATTTCTGAAGAAGTGATCGATCTCTTTGGAAACACGATTCCCAGTGTGTAATGAATCTTCCTGAATTGAGCATATACATTATAGCTTCTTTAGGTGGTATGATCTGGCCACACAGAGGCGCTTTTGTAGAAATTTTAATACAAAGATGAGGGACTACATTCATTTAATTATGTAAGCCTAGTTGCAACATTGCTCAATTCCATGAGGTCACAAATATGATCATGGATAATGATTTAGGAATATAAAACAAAAAAAACGAATAAAACACTTTTTTAAATGTCCTATAAAGAATTACTAATTGAAACCAAATAATCAATAAATTAACCTGTCACAGATGTAATTTTTTAAATTTTTTTTTTTTTAAGAATTGGCCCCTATATTTCAATTTACTTTTTGTGATTTATTAAATAAAGCTATACCTTCATGATTAAAGTCCACATGATTAGGACATAACCTGTCAGAGATCATAAGGGACATGTGTGGGTGAGCGTGTTTGTTTTGTTCATCAAGAAACTTGTGTCAACCTCTGAAGTCCACATTGCACAACATGTTGCAAACCAGAATAAACCTAAATTAAACTCTTAAAGGGCACTTCACCCAAACGTGGCATGAATATGCTAAAGTATCCTACCATTTAATTTGTTAATATAATTTAAGATAATAAACTTGTGGCAGTGCTCAATTTAAACAGTAATGTTAAACACAAATGAAACACACTGGAGGCAAGTTACCACAGGATATAACTATCAAACGTAAATCCTCCTCGTTTTATTAACAATGCTGTTGACTTTTTAAATGGGTAGACTACTATGCCTCAAGTGCTGACATACAAAAGTTACCATGTTGCTCGCATTACCATATTTGACATAAATAATAAAGCATATCAGAAGGACAAATATTATGTAGGCCTCTAAGCCAGAAGGCCTACTTAAACAGTAAGTCAAACATAACCCAGACAACCTTGACCTTAAGGGTTTGACTTTTCAAAGTAAAGAATGATTTTCAAAACAAACTTTGACCCAGTTGCTATCTGCAATGAATGTTGATCAACACAGACAGAGCAGAGTAAACGGGTTGGAAATTATCAGTGGAAATAGTACAGGACAGTATAGGTTAGCCTTCTTTGAAACAATCTGTTCAACGTGTTTGGGCAATTACAAAAAAATACCTCAATGACATTTTTAAGCCAGAATTAAACTCTGACTCGAGAGACAGGACCTTTGGGAGAGTGGATAAAGATGAAATAACTTTACTGTCCGGCAGATGGTGGTGTGCAGCATTATTATGGAGGATATGGATGGGGTGGAGGTAATATGCACAGGAAACACTGACTAACTATATGTTTCCATCCGGGGCATTTGGAAGGGGTTGTAAATGCTTCGTTGTTTGCCTGAAAGCTAACTTATTTTGTCTTTTGAGATCTGCAAATAAGCTTAAGTCTGGCTGTAACTTTTGTATTAGGCAATCATTTGTATTAACATCACAATGTCTGAGGTAAGTTCCATTACATTTTATCATATGTTAGGTATAAATTGCTCGAAACGTTTAGCTAACGTTAGCTAACACCAATGCTAGCACACGCTCACTTATTCTCTACTTTATAATTTAAGTTATTATATTTACGTTGGCTGACGACGTGACGTTCATCTATGTCGTTACACTTTCTTTGTTGTTTTTCAGGACGTGCAAAAGCATTCTGTTCACACACTGGTGTTTAGATCGCTCAAGAGAACACATGATATGTTTGTGTCTGACCATGCTAAACCGGTTGCATTGGATGATCAAAGGTATTGTATGATAATTTGCTAGGAAGTAAAAAAGTAGCTAGTAGAAGCTTGAACCTCAGTTTTTCTGCGTGAAACTTCTTGTGGCAGGAAGTTAACCCAAATGTTCTATCAACTACTTTCCAGAAAGTTTTGGGTGTGTGTTTCAGTTGGTCTATCACATTTTGCCAAGCTTGTGTTGGCACTAGCTGAACGTTGTTAATATTAGTAAGTTAAGTAACGTTTTTCAACGTTTTTTGTAGCTAGACAAAGTAAATATTGAAAGGGTAATATGAGCTGGGATAACTTGCTTGCTGCTACGCTGTTGCCAAACCTTATTTCCCATGCATTTTTTCTGCACAGGAATGTATGAGCAGCTAAGTGTATTGCACTAAGTGTATGTTTATAAGTAACGTATTTAGCCCATGAAATCTTTATGAACCCCTCCACAGCCACAAGGTAAAGATCTCTGCTAAGCTTAAAGCAGAGTATGGTGCAGTATTACACATGCCAGTGATAAAAGAAGGGAGGGAACGACTCCAGATGTCTAGTATACAGGGCCATCAGAGCTACGGAGAGCCAGGTAAGAATCTCCTTAAAAATCTCAAATTGACTGTTTGAAAGATCAATAAATGTATTATTAGATTATCGTGTGGCTCCCTGTGGTGAAGTATTCACGTACATTGCGGATCTAAAATGATAATAATTAAGTATGTTTCAGGAGATGATCCTGATTACCTGATCACGGGAACCCATGCCTACCCCTCTGGACCTGGTATTCATTTTATATTTACACATCTTCATTGATTCAACTTGTTCTAGTAGCCTTCAAACCCTTGTTCGCCTCATTCTGATGCCGTAGGCCTATAGCACTCTGTAACACATCTTGTCTGGCTTGGGTCTACTTTTGTGTCCACAGGAGTAGCCTTGACTTCAGAGACACAGATGCACAGAAATCCCAGTGAAGGAGGAGTCCATGCCATGGCACTGGCCCTGCCACCTTCACAAGCAAGGTACCCCAATTCTTCATGTTAACATCTTGAAAACGTTGAAAAGGCAAGACCTGCTAAGTCTGCATTGTTGACTATGTTGTCATTGTGCAGGCAAGATGCTAGTCGCACAGCCGCCGGTGTTGGGGACATCCACAGACATGCAGGTGGGGCGGAGAGATCGCTGCCACCTCATTCACTCGCAATGGTAGGCAATGATGCTATTTCCCCTTGCATTGCATATCATAAAAATGTAGTATTAGTATCTCTTAAAGAACAATTTCCTTTCATTCCTTCAGTCATTAATGGAAGGAGGTGGAACTAAAAACGCCACACTTGCAGTAAGGAAAGCACCAACCATGCCCAAGCCACAGTGGCATCCACCATGGAAACTGTTTCGGGTAATTTTACTACCTTCTGTCCTAACCCACAGCACAGCATCAGAACTTTCGGTTTGAAAAGCAGTCACTGTCCAATGTGAAGGCTTCTTTATTTTCTCCCTGGTCCGAGTGCTTATCCATCTCTGTTGTTTGACAGGTCATTAGTGGCCATCTGGGTTGGGTGCGTTCAATAGCAGTGGAGCCAGGAAACCAGTGGTTTGTGACAGGATCTGCTGACAGAACCATCAAGGTAGGCACCTGCTCATACATGGCAGCTTTCAGTTACAAACCATACAGTGAATGGATTGAATTGATGTAGGCCAACAAATTCACTTCACACCTGGATGCATATTGTAATGAATGTAAGGCCAGAGTGCGTTTCATACAGACCTCTTACCTGCCTCACGTGACAGATCTGGGACCTGGCCAGTGGGAAGCTGAAGCTCTCGCTGACGGGACACATCAGCACCGTCCGTGGCGTGGCCGTCAGCACCCGCTCCCCATACCTCTTTTCCTGTGGGGAGGACAAGCAAGTCAAGTGTTGGGACCTGGAGTACAACAAGGTAGAAGGATCTTACCACTGATAAAAGTTCATGTTGACTTTGATCATGGATCGTTATAAGGTATATCTTTAGCGTGCCGCTAACGTTATGCTTCCATGTATGCACCAGGTGATTAGGCACTACCATGGACATCTGAGTGCTGTGTATGACTTGGATCTGCATCCCACTATTGACGTACTAGTAACATGCAGCAGAGATGCCACTGCAAGGGTAGGCATTGCTACATTCATACTCTCTCATATTCCCTCTTCCCCCTGATTTTTGTTGGTCTTTCTCTGTGTTTTTCTACCCTACACCCCTTTTGTATTGTTGATGTGACGCTGAATTCTTCTTTTTTTTACTTATCTGTTTATTGTAAGGTCACGTTCAGTGTCTATCAAATATAATGTACTATTATTACGTATTTTTATCTTTCTTTAATGTCTGGAATGTCATTAAAACTTGTTTTTGGTTTGTTTTGCTCTACTCCATGTGTATGAAGGTATGGGACATCAGGACTAAAGCCAATGTGCACACCCTGTCTGGTCACACCAACACTGTGGCCACGGTTAGATGCCAGGCTGCGGAGCCACAAATCATCACAGGTAGGGATAACCTTTGATCATACTGTACCTGTAATTCACTTTTTTTCAGGATCCTCTAGTTTACAGGATCCTCTTATGTCCTTCTACGGTTTGCAGGCAGCCACGACTCAACCATCAGGATGTGGGATCTCATTGCTGGGAAGACCCGAACCACTCTCACCAACCACAAGAAGTCGGTCAGAGCACTGGCGTTACACCCCAGACAGTAAGTCAACTCTGAAACGTTTATTTTTATTTTTTTGGTGCCTAAATGATTGTTTTGACGATATTATTTATGTGACACTGCAGCTAACATTTTGTCGTCATGGCTGTGTGTTACAGGTACACCTTGGCCTCCGGCTCCGCGGACAATATCAAACAGTGGAAGTTCCCCGACGGCAACTTCATTCAGAATCTTTCAGGACACAATGCCATCATCAATACTCTGGCTGTCAACTCTGACGGAGTCTTAGTGTCAGGAGGTAAACAATCCTTTACCTGGCAGTGGGGCTTTTCATTATTCCCCGAATCAAGGAATTTGTTTATAGAATGAAGGAAGCTTTTGCTGCTTTGTAAGAACGACCCTTTCAGTTGAAATAAAGAATGAGACCTAATAGTTGGACTATGCAACATAGTAACAGTACAAATGTTACATAAACCGTTGTCTTTCTTCCATAGCTGATAATGGCACCATCCACCTGTGGGACTGGAGAACAGGCTACAACTTCCAGCGTATCCATGCCGCCGTGCAGCCTGGCTCACTGGACAGTGAATCAGGGATCTTTGCCTGCCTGTTTGACAACTCAGAAAGCAGATTGATCACCGCTGAGGCTGACAAAACGATCAAAGTCTACAAGGAGGACGACACGGCAGTAAGAAACACTGTTTAGACATTGATATTCTTTCAAGTTGTCTTAGTATATTTCTGTCACCAGAACTGTTTATAGAAGTTCATGAATTGGTCCATATTATTAATACAGCCTATTATAAAGTCAGAAATATTGATGATCAATACTACTGTTAAGTTTTTTGGGGCGTTTCTTGTATTTAAGATTGCTGGTGTGACTAGGTATGAATTCATAAATGTTATTCTTTGTTACAGACAGAAGAAACTCACCCCGTCAACTGGAAACCAGAAATCCTCAAGAGAAAAAGATTTTGAGACTTTGTTTTCTTTTTTATAATTTTTTTTTATTCAAGCCATACAATCGTACTATTTCTATACCACGCAACATCTGTTTAGAAATGCCTATTCAGTCAACCTTGTGTATGCCTTCTCACTAGACAAAAAACGCTAAGTGTGTTTTTGTTATGGGATAGTTGTTTCCTCTTTTCTTTACTCCTTTATTCTAGATACCATTTACAGTCCACAGTGTATGATGATAGTCCAATAAAGACGCCATTCTGGACAGCCAGAAACATTCTTGAATGTTTATTCTTGATGATGACTGCTCTCTCGTGGCTTTGGTTAGTCTCATCCACCATTAGCAGCCACTCCTCAGCCCCATAAGGAGTGGCCTTTGTGTAGACGTAGTTTCCATTAGGGTCAAAACCTGCAAAACATAATAATATCCTCTCATAAACAAATGATATATACCAAGTTTATTGTTTGACTAGGTTCTACTTTTATTGAGTTCAATTATAACCAAATATACGTAGAGGTGAGAAACATGTACAATCACTTCTTAATTTGTATGTGTATCACTGCACTGGGCTTATCTTAAAGGCTATTAGGATGACCACTCGCCAAGGTAGCCGTTTGTGACAACATTCCGATATAGCTTGCAGCCGGTGCACTTGATCTCTTCCCAGTAACCGTTGGCCCCAGGACTGTCACAGAGCTCCACTGTATTCCTTGTGTCACTAACAGGATGGAATTTCTGCTCGCCTTTTCCATTTCAGTGAAATTGCAAACACAGTTGAACCTCGTTACATACAATGAAAAGTTGAGATGTACTATCCCCATTTCCTTAGAGAGAGAGCACAGTTATACTGAAAGCTATTAACTACATATGTTGGTTAAAAATCGCCTAATCACCTGACTCGCGGATGTAGAGCTGTGAGAGTGCATGGCGAAAGCCCCGTCCTGTTTTCTTGCTCAGGGAAGGTTTCCTGGATGGCTCTGGCTGTTCCACCTCACATGGAGGCTCGTCTAAGGTCAGTAGTTGACCAGTGTTAAACATGATTTCCTCCTCCAAGGACTGGACACACCTTTCAAAGTGCTCCTCGCACTTCTCCACATTTCTGGGGAAAATTGAATTTAAAGATTGTGTGTAAAGCCGGTGGTAAGACGCTTATGTATTAGATAAAGGCTGGATAGGCTTTTCTATGTTGTGCGTGTGTGTTCATTCTGGAATGTATGTTTTTGGTAACCCCTGAATGCCACCTGGCACTTAAAGACTTCAACTCCACCTGAAATCTGTCCACAGTAGTCCTGCAGTGAGGAGCCCTAGCCATTCGCTGGCCTCCCAATTTTTGGTCAGCATGACTGGCACTATGGTCACTTCTCTGGAGTCAGCGTAGTTGAGCTCCTTCTTACAGCTGCGGGAGGCCTGGTATGCAGGCGTCATGAAGGGGCAGATGACTGCAGCTTCCTCAACGCCGGCCGCCATACTAGCAATAAGCCCACAATACTTTGGCTCATCACTAGTATTTTAAACTTTTAACTTTATGCATAATATTTGGTGAACCGAGGAGATTTCATTCATGTTATTTCTTCACCGATATGTGATAATAGATGTTGAGAGTAATCACATTTTTGAATGCTTGATATATTTTACTCACGCGTCATTGATGTTGCCTGTCACCCCTCCTTCAATATCCATCCACACTGGCAAGCCATCCTGTTTGAGTCGGTCATATATCTTTTTTACAAGGGCTTGATTGTCCCACTAGTACGAAAGCATAATGTGTGTTGGCATTGTGCACAATGTGTTCCGAGTGATAAACTAATAAACTAATGTAAGTATATGTGGTGTCTGGAGACTGCTCTAGTTGTTTTTTCCAGGTGCACATCTCAGGTTTCATCTGTTGCTTGGTTACTGGCTACTAGGACAACCTCCACCTATAGGCTATAGCCCAATGGGAGGTGAAACAAACATGACCAGATTCGAGAAAAAATTTAGCTTTCTTTGTAAATTTTTTGTAATTTACCATCTCTGCCACAAAGGCTATGCTAGTGTGAAACATATTAACACAACAGGCTGTATGTTGAAAGTGTGTGTTAATTATAACAATCTATCAGCAGGGGGTGTTATAACTCCTAGTTTTAGTGTCTTTGTGAGCATGCGTGTGTGCGCGCCCCCGCGCCCTACGCGTGTATGCATGTCTTGACATCACTTTTACACATTTAATGAATTTAATCAATTTCAACGAGAACACAATTGATAAGTTGCAATGCATCTCATGCATCTATCTATGGCCTTGGAAATGTAAAGTTTTTAGCAATAAACAATATCTGATTTTCTTAAATTATGTAGTATAGGTATTTCTTTACTCACGTGATCTCATTAGCTCTTTGGCAATCAACACATCCGGAATCTACCACTTGTTTATCTGGAGAGGCATCACTTGACCTCACAGAAGGTGTGTCCGTCTGGACGGCTCCTCCGTTACTGTCCATACGGGTCATTCAGTGCGCGATGTCGCGAATCCTTACGACGTAAACCAGGCAGTTTGAAGCACATGGGGATTACACTAGGGTAGGGTTCCCATGTCTTTCAGTGGGTGAGAGATGGTTTGCCTTGTTCCGAATGACTTTTGCTTGTATTTAGCGGCGCGCAAAAATTTAACTTTCAGTATTATCTGTCTTTATTTCGGGGAATTTTCTGAGACGTGATCTCACTGTGCGCACTGGAGAGCCGTGAGGGCAAATTTATCAAAGAGTCATGTAACTTATTTATGATAGGTGTGCATCCCTCAGAATGTGCAAGATAGGACTGCGTTGCCAAAATGTGGCGACTTGGCATCTACACATATTCGCCTTTTTGTTGTTGTGGGCGCACTCGTGCGCACAGGTGTATAACCTTACTCTTTCCATTGAGGAGGGCTTACCTGCGAAAACTATTGTGGGAGACATTGGAGCCGGTTTGATAACTCCCAGCAGTGGTTTCTTTATTTCTGAGAGCAGCGATTCATATGTTTTCAAAGATTTGGAAATAGATTCTGACACTGGAATAATTTCTACAGCCATAGTTCTGGACAGGGAGAAAAGAAATGCATATGATTTTGCTGCAGCAACCCTTACAGGTGAGGTAATAAAAGTGAAAATATTAGTAAAAGATGTGAATGACCATTCTCCTGTTTTTTCTTCTGAACATGTTGAGTTGAATGTGTCAGAATTAAGTCCTCCTGGAACTCGCTTTGAACTTGCGGGGGCTGAGGACCAGGATGAGGGACAATATGGAGTCCAGGGGTACCGAATTTCTGAAAGTGAAATTGGGGAATTATTCAAGGTGGAATACCGCAGTGGAGGGGGAAACCACTTCAACCTGGACCTGGTCCTCATTTCCAAACTAGACAGAGAAACAAGAGACGTTTATTCTCTGACAATTGAGGCATTTGATGGGGGGATTCCACCTAAAACTGGAAAACTTCAAGTTAACCTTTATGTCATGGACGAAAACGACAACCCGCCTACATTCGATCAAACGGAATACCATGCTTTCTTATCGGAGGATGCCGCTGTGATGTCATCTGTGTGTCAAGTGCACGCCACAGATCTCGACCTGGGCTTGAACGGCCTGGTGACTTATGGAATAAACCAACGTCAAAGTGATCCAAATCATGTCTTTGCCATCAACGAGACTAGCGGTGTGATTTACGTCAATAAGCTATTGGATTTTGAGACTCAGTCGTTTTTCGAGTTAATCATCAGTGCCAGGGACAATGGCGCCCAGCCCGAGTACAGTAGCACCTTTGTGGGAGTGAAGGTACTGGACGTCAACGACAACAGCCCTAAAATCAACGTCCTGTTTCTCAGCGAGTCGGGGGAAGCCGAGGTCTCGGAGGGGGCAGGCATTGGCGAGTATGTCGCCCGAGTTTCAGTGTCTGACCCAGACCATGGAGAGACGGTCAGAGTGACCCTGGAGGGGGGGAAGGGGAAATTCTCTCTGAAACAGACGGATGAGTTCCTGTATGCCCTGTGCGTTGACCGTCAGCTCGACCGGGAGTCGGAAGACCTGCATGAACTCAAGCTGGTGGCGTCTGATTCAGGATCCCCTCCTCTGTGGAGCGACGTGACCTTTTTGGTCAAGGTCACCGATGCCAACGACTGCCGGCCGCTCTTTGAGCGCGACGTTTACACCGTGAGCGTGGCCGAGGACGTTCCCCCGGGGAGCTCCTTGATCCAGCTGCAGGCCAGCGATGCGGACGACGGAGTCAACGCAGAGGTGAGCTACTCCGTCCTCAAGTCGGACCAGGACAGCCTGGTCCACGTCGACCCAAAGTCAGGCCTGGTCACCACGGGGGCCTGGCTGGACCGGGAGAGAAAGGCGGAGGTGCAGTTCCTGGTGGTGGCGGTGGACGGGGGCGAGTCATCCCTGTCGTCCACGGCCACGGTCACTGTGCTGGTGGAGGACGTCAATGACAACGAGCCTGTGTTCCAGCGACAGCTCTACAATGTCACCATCCCAGAGCATGCGCGGATCGGAAGCTGCTTCCTACAGGTAGGTTGGTGACATCCAACCCGGGGGTGTGATTTGTTTTGTAATGAGTTTCATTGTTTGTGTCGAGTCAGTCGACTAATTGAACTGACTAGGATAAGCAAAGTTTCTGAAATAAGTCACATCGCCATCATTACTACCTCTCATGGACACACACACACACACACACACAGACCTCAGGGGACAGCAATGTGCTTTCACTTTGTGCACAAAGCCACTAGTGTTTCCCCGTTAGGGGCTGTTGTGGGTCCCAGCACACTGACCCAGTCCTGTCAAGCTCAGCCCTGTGTTTGTTTGGCATGACAGATCAGATGCCTGGCACTACCATCTTAGCCTGGCACTACCATCTTAGCCTGGCACACCAGGACCGTGGCAAATCAAGCCTTAATCACAGAGCAACTTAATATAACCTAATGTTGAAGCACACGCCAAATGATTAGTGTCTGTGAAAAAAAGGGGCAGATATGTATTCTGTCCTGGAATAACCACACAATGTGTAATACCCAGAGCATTGATCTTGATAATTAAATGAATTGATTAGACTTGAATTGACTGCAAGGGTGTAATGCGTCTGTGACAGTACTGATTGACATTAGAAATAAATTGCTGTAAACGAAATCCATAGGAATTTCCTAGAAGAGCTAAAAAGAGTAAGTATTATAGGCTGAAGCTTCAGCTTAAGCTTTTAGGTCAATACTGTTTTATTTATTTACGTTTTTAGTCCTTATAGTTTAATTATTTATTTCTATATGCATTCATTTTAGAAAATTGTTAATAAGGACCAAAATAAATTACTAATACTACTACTACATACATGGATGAAACACCACAGTGTGGACATTTCAAGTGCCCTCACTAAATAGAAAAATAATACTGTTTCTGCAAGCCAGGATAGTAATTTGGTTAGGCTTGATTATCTGTGTGTAACTGAGCAGATTTAAGTTTACATAATGCAACATGCATAGTATTCTGTATTTGTTTTATTAAATATTGGCTTTGCAGATCATATAACAATATTTGGTCAAAATTATGTTTCATATTTCATTAAAATCTATGGGTTTAAAATACATTTTTAGAATCTTTCATTCCAGGGACTTATCCGCGCATTTACATGAAGCTTACGTTTGTTCAGACCTTGAACCCTGGCACTAAAAAACATTTTGTCTACTATGATATCACCTTTATGGCAGGAAGTAAAAAATACTTCAAATGCGGCTGGCGGAGTAAATCTATGTCACAGAGTATCTTTGATGTACCGCAATCTAAACATGTGCATTTGGCACCGCAAATTATAAATCTGTTACAAACCATAATTATAGGATATTTGTCAATTGTATTTTGTTATTTAATATGTCCGATTTCTATTGGTTTATATGTTCCGTTCAACAGCATTATACCTATTACACTTTATTTTCCACTTATATTTTTTTCAAACCATTACATTTTCTTTCACACTGTTTATTACAATAGACTAAAGTACCCAAAGTCCCAAAGGTCTTGGATAAAACATGTCTTCAGGTTTTTCCTGTTGTCTATAGAGGTGTGTTCCAAAGAACAATCTTTGATTCTTTTAGTTGACGTTACTATACAAATATTGTGCCATTGGTGTGCTGCTAGAATATGATCTTCGAGGACTTGGTGTGAAGTTGCAGCAAGTGTCCTGACCTAAAGTGTGAGTGGATCATTAACCTGCTAGTTCTCCAATAACATAAGTTTGCCTGCTCGTAGATTAAAGAGTACATGAAAAGGAGGTATTACGTCTGTAACAGGATGAGGTTTATAAGGGGAAACCAGGTCTATGTAGATTTGTCAGCACTGTCAACTTGGGACTTTTATTTTTATCATTTGTGTAATTGCTTCCAAGGTTTAGCCACTGGGCTTTTTGAACAATGCAGTGGGTGAACAAGAGATTTAGGTTGAGTAATTATTATCTTAACCTGTCACCTAATTAAATTAATTTCCTGTAAAACCCAAAACATTCTTCTGACCTAGTTCCCAGAAAACTGCTCTCTGAAGTTAAGGATAACACCTTTACCAGATAAAAAAAATGCTAAACATATCAAGCATGCTTTATTAATGTAATTTGTCAATCAGAACCTGATGAGAACTTTGATGAGCTGGCCCAGTCCACTTGTTTTGTAGAACGTGGTGCATGCTTACAGTCCAGCTACAGGTCACCATAGAGGTTGGCACATTAAGCCAGGGTCATGGTGGCACTGGGCTGTAAGCCAGTAATTCCTTAATAAAATTGCCCAGGCTGAATAATTGAACTTGTATGGCTTGCCAGATGCCAGCCATGCAGATAGTTGTTCTGTGGAAAGGTGGAGGGAGTAAGGTGTGTGAACATTCTCCTTCCCACCTCCGAGGAAGCCATGCTGTAGTCGTGTCTCATCGCCCACTGTCCTAAACCCACATGTTTTTAGTTTAATGTCCCGGAAAGACTACATAATATTTTGTAACGTCATCAATAAACATTGTCAACATCAATTGTGACCAATAAAGAATAAAAAAATACCACTTTACATCACTCACAGGTGGTAGCCACAGATGCAGATGGCCCTGACTTTGGCAAAGTGCTCTACTCTCTGTCTGACGGCTTTGACAAGCAGCACAAGCACCCTCTCTTCCACATCAACCCTGAGACAGGGGAGCTGTGTGTGTCTCAAGACATTGACCGAGATTCAGGCCAGACATCCCACGACATACTAGTCAAAGCTGAAGATCCAGTAAGCAGACTTTTATCTGAGTTAACTTTACAATTACAGAATATGTGTACTGTGGATGACTGTTCAGTCAATTGTATTTTCCCCGTCAGTCACTTACAATTATTTAACTATTACATTTAATTTTAATTTTAAATACATTTTATTTAACTATTATTCGATATAAGATTCACACAATTCAAGGTCGCCAGCACTAATGGCATATTGTGTTGTATAGATTTGAATTTAGAATGTTCCTAATGAATGACAATTTCACGTTGATCAAATAGGGAGGGCTAAGCGGTCAAACCTACGTGCACATTGAAGTGGAGGACCTGAATGACAATGCCCCGGTGTTCAACCCGGACCAGTATGCCACCAGCGTCAGCGTTCACGCCCAGCCAGGCACGGAGATCCTCAGCGTCATCGCCACGGACAGAGACTCTGGCTCACTCGGGGAGGTCACCTACGAGATCCTGCCCGGTGACCTGTCGGCCGTGTTCTCTGTGGAGAAAACTACAGGTAGGCCGATGGTCTTTTGTCTGTCTGTGGATAAACCAACACATGAAGAGGGTTTATACCTTTTTACATGACGTTATTGATTTCATGGCTTTTTAAGAAGACGTCATCACAGTGGAACTACTTCCCCCTAGTGTTTTAGTTCACATCGAGGACAATGGGACGTGTTGTTGGAACTGAATTGAGTTGTTTGTTGATTTATTTCTGAGCTAAAGCCCTTTAGTTTCCCTCACCACATCCAAACCACTTACTCTTGTTACCCAACAAGCTAATCGTGTTGAACAGCCAGTAAGACCCTCAATCTAATGAACTTTAAACCCTTCCACAAACTTGCACACCCTTTTTCTTTGGTACGTTCTTTGGTACTTTAGAAAGCTCCTTGTGTGGACATGATTTCCTTTGCCTGACAGGGATTCCATGATAGACTTTCTTAATCTCTTCGATTCTCTTTAAGATTCATCTAAATGTTCCCTGTCATAGAAAATGATGCCATAAATAAAGGTCTTGTTTTGCCGCTGTAAGACAGGACAACCAGAAAAGCATGCAAAAGCGGGGATAAAGTTTCATTAGGGTATTTAAGAATTGCACTGATGCCAATGTCAGTATAATTGAATCCCTCTCTGCACCACCTTCAGTAGGGGCTTTTCCCTTGATGGGGGGTATCTTGAAAACTGTGGGATTATGAGGTAAAGTTAGGTGATACAAATGTACTGGACCCATCTGGCTTTGTCTTTGTTTCAAACCATAGTGCCCTTTTCTAAACTAGTGGGGGGAAAGTAATATTATGTGGTCTTCCTTAACAGTTTGTACTACTTTTAAATTCCATTATTTGGAATTTGAGTACTTTGTAACATGACCTACGTACTAAACGCATCAAATGGCAACGTGGTCGTGTGTCTAGGACTGGTGTACCTGGCCTCCACTCTGACGCAGCTGGGCACTGCCAGTGTGAAGCTGGCTGTGTCGGCCCGGGACAGCGGGGGACTGACGTCGGCCCGGCCCGCCGAGGTCACCGTCAACATCCTGCGCAGCGCCCAGGCGCCCGCCGTGTTCCAGAGGTCCCGCTACGCCTTTACCGTGGCCGAGGACTCCCCGCCCGGCACCTCCGTAGGCACTGTGGAGGCCGCCAACCCTGCCAGTGAGTACACTCAAACCCGGACCGGGTCGTTACATTCACCCCCACCATCCACAACAGGCCTAAAGCTGCTGCAGTGTCTTTGTGCAGGCTAAGTCGAGAGCTGACACTCGAGACAGTTAAGGGCGTGCAATTGAGTTATCCTGATGGGATAAGCGTGTGATAAAAGGGGATTTATAGCCATTTCCTCCTGGATATCCGCGCACACTGCTCAGGTATAAATTAAAGAAAGGACAATTGTGAAACATTTTTCTCTAAAAACATATATAAACTGCAGAAAAGACAGTGACATTTTGTATTTGAGGATAAGTGATATTCTAACCATGTAGCCATCTGACAGAGTAATATAACCACTGATTGACTGTATTGGCGGTTATTGCTATGGAATTCACCCCATCCCCCAGTAGAGAGAGCTAAACGTTCCCCTCAGCTTATCGTGATATCTTTTCCCTCGGTGCTCTGCGACATCACTCCCTGCACCAGAATGCACCAGACAGTCATTTAAGGTTGTCTTGTCAATTCGCAGATTAACTCTTCAAGTTAAGCCGTGAAACATCATCAGCGTCCCCTTAAAGGGGTCAGGCTTCCTTATGCTCCCTGAAGCTTACTGCTCGCTGACTGCAGTTTAGTCAGTGCTAAATCAAACTGCACACATGGTAGGGGATTAAGGGATATCCCCGTCCTGTAATTACCTGTGTGTGTGTGTGTGTGTGTGTGTGTGTGTGTGTGTGTGTGTGTGTGTGTGTGTGTGTGTGTGTGTGTGTGTGTGTGTTGGTATGTTTGTGGGCACGTGTGTTTGTTTGTGGGTTCGTATTAGTTCATTAATTAGAAATTATTTGACTTGCCCTTTGCACTTGCATTGAAGTATCTTTATGCTAGTACATCTGAGGGTTTACGTATCACCTTTGCTGCCATGACATCAGGTGAGTTGTTCATTCTCTATCTTTGTTTTGCCCCGTCTAGACTCCGTGGAGTCCGTGTCGTACCGCATCACTTCCGGCGACCCCCGGGGTCTGTTCACGGTGGAACCCCAGACGGGTGTGATCAGCACCAGCCAGCTGCTGGACAGCGAGTCCCAGCCCTCCGCCCTGCTGGTGCTTCACTCCCACACCGGCTCCTCGCCCGTCTTCAGCAGCACCCAGGTCACTGTCACCGTGGGCGACGTCAACGACAACGCCCCCGTCTTTCCCGGAGCCAGCGACGCCGTCATCGTTCCCCGGGGTACCCCGCCGGGGACGGTGCTGTTCATCGCCCGGGCCCACGACGCTGACAGCGGCGCCAACGGGAGAGTGAGGTACCGCGTCCCCTCGTCGAACAGCAGTGGGAACGGAGTGTTTGCCGTGGAGCCCACCCTGGGAACGGTGGTTTTGAATCGGAGCTTGCCCCGGGACGCACTACCGAAGTACGCCTTTGAGATCCTGGCCATGGACGAAGGGACGCCTTCCCTCACCTCGACCTTGACCCTCACGGTCAACATCGACAGCTCCGCGACAGAATACACCCTGGCTTTCGAGACTCTAGTCTACCAGGTGGAAATAGGAGAGGGCTTCCGGAAAGACTCCCGCGTCATCCAGGTGAGGGCGCATTGCCGCTGTGGAAACCACGGGTCATCAAACTCGTTCCTCACATACTCCCTGGAGCCGGAGTCAGGATTCCCCTCTCCCCCGTTCCGGGTGCATCCCGACAGCGGCTGGCTGTTCTTGTCCCGCAGCCTGGACTACGAGACGGAGCGCACGCACCGCTTCAGAGTGCTAGCCACAGCAAGGGAGTTCAGCCAGGCTAAGCCAGCCAACACTACAGCCACGGTCGTGGTGCTGGTCCTGGATGCTAACGACAACCCCCCGGTGTTCAGCAGCCAGGCCTACTTCTTCAGCGTGTCAGAAGGACCCTCCCCCCAGGGCCCGGTGGGAACCGTCAAGGCTGTGGATAAAGACTCCGGGAAAAACGCTCAGCTCTCGTACATCCTGCTGTCCGATGGGAAGCAGTTCCGCATCAATTCCAAAACAGGTACCCTTTTTACTGAACACAAAACTATAGTGTGAATGAGGAAAGTGCCAAAAGATATAAATGTAGCGTCCAATACATTTGTTAAGTTGTTGACAACATTGTAGTGTCCTCTTTATTTACAAAGTGCTAGCAATATCGTTGAGTAGCCACGATGCCCATGAACAGTCTCCATGTTATTCTGTTCATCTTTGACGTGCGCCTCACTGTGTGCAAACACGTCGACAGGTGAGATTACAAACTTGGTGGCCCTGGACAGGGAGCAGCACAGCCAGCACACTCTAAAGGTGATGGTGACTGACCAGGGCCACCCTCGCCTGAACGCTACGGCCACCATTCACATCCGGGTCACGGACATCAATGACAACCCGCCACAGTTCATCCACCTACCCGACACCAAGGAGCTCAACGTCCAGGTGCTCATATTTTAGTTTTGTCCATTTTTGACAGTTCATTTTATAAAGACTTGTTTTCAAGCGCACGTTCTGTATGCCTGCGGTTGTTGCTGTGTATGTTGTTGATTTCTAGCGGACCTCTCCCCAGAAATATAACGGGCTTATTTTGTCATTGAAGGTTTGGGACGGCCTACCAGAAAGGTCCTTGGTGACCTCTATGTTTGCCAAAGATCCTGATGCAGGAGAAAATGCAACCGTTGTGTTTTCGTTGGTCAATGGTAATATATTATCCGAGTTGGTCAAAGTTGTGCGGCACATGCATGTTTTCATCATCATCATCATACATGAATTATTCATACATATAATTATATATCGCTCTCTGTGTCGTCCTATGTAGAAAAGGACAGTGGCCACTTCGAGATTGACAGTGCGAGCGGGGACATCCAGACAACAGAGCAGTTCTACCACTCCAGCCAAACACAGTACACCCTGAATGTGGTGGCTAGGGACGGTGGACCCTCCCCCCTGGAGGCCAAGGCAGTCATCCACCTACAGGTAAGAACCACTCCCACACCCCTGCCTGCCCCCACTGTGCACTGCCTGACATGTGGAAAGAACCTCATGTCATGAGATTGCCTTGACAAACGACTATTGATTTATGTCATCTATGAAATGCTTTGATTAGTAAATGATTTGACCGACGTGACAGACTACTAGTGATTGATTTTATTAGATTCAGTGTTTTGATTTGATTTATACAGTTGAGTGATGTGTTAATGTAAGTAATGATGGTTCCATTAAGACTCTTGCCTGTTTTAGATATTATGAAGTAAATGTAAGTATTTATTACCTACAGGTTTACACATCTGAAGCCCAGTATGGCACTTTTGACAGCCAGGGCATCAGACATTTCACAGTGAGGGAGGACGCAAAACCAGGGACTGTGATTGGCTCCGTCCAGACCTCTGCCAATGAAATGCCCCAGTACTCCATCATAGAGGGTGACGGCAGCGTTCACTTTGGCATCGATGGCTCATCCGGCGACCTCTACGTCAGCCAGTCCCTGGACTACGAATCTGCCGCTGGCTACTTCCTGGTGGTCAGCGTCGAAGGACCCGCGCTGGGAGCGAACGTGACTGCGTCCGTGCGTGTGACGGTGGAGGACGTCAACGACCACGCTCCCTGGTTCCCCGACGGAGTGGTCACGTTCGGCCTGCGGGAGGACGCCGCCATCGGCACCGTGGCCTACGCGTTCAACGCCAAGGACGGCGACGGATCCTTGACCCACAGCGCCCTCCGCTACTCTCTGACCTTTGGTCTGGGGTCGGAGCCAGCAGAGTCCTCGTCGCCGTTTCCCTTCCAGGTCCACCCACTCACTGGCACCCTGACCACGACGGCGCCGCTGGACAGAGAGAGCACGCCAAGCTACGCCTTCAGGGTCACTGCCAGCGACCAGGCGGAGAGGGAGGCGGAGCGGAAGCGGGCGTCCGTGATAGCTCATGTCTTCCTGCTGGACGTCAACGACAACCGCCCGGTGTTTGTGTCCCCCGACACGGCCCTGGTGGCGGAGGACGCCGAGGTGGGGGGTCTGGTGCACCACGCGGTGGCCGTGGACGGAGATCTGGGTGAGAACGGCCAGGTGGTCTACAGCATAGTGGCAGGCAACACGGAGGGACGCTTCACGTTGGAGGAGCAAACAGGTGGGCTTCCAGCAATACATAAGGTTGTTGTAAAGGCTACTTATGATAAACAAAGAAACGATTCATCATACTCCGTACCAGATAACGCAATGTTCTTAGTGTTTAAGTAGTGGAGTCAAACTACAATCTATATATAGGCATTTTTAGTATTTCCTTTGTAAATGAACTAGATTCTTATGTCCTGAATCTTAATACTAAAGGAAATTGTGCCCCCTCCTGGACATTGTCCTCATTGCATATGTTTATCCTGGTGCACTACTTTAGTATGTGCCTCAAGGGCCGTGATCTCGGTCTGCAGTAATTTGTTGACAACTTGAAAACACTTACATATTAATCCTGCTCATCCCTTAATTTTATTGAACTCACCGCAGCATGGCAAACTAAGCCGTTAGGGTCAGGGACATGTCAAATCTTAGCTATGCTGGCTCTAAACTGAAAGTACTTAGAAGTGAACGTCAATAGCAGCATTACCATGTGGCTTTCCCCCCGTGTCCCTTTTGGTGGTCCTAACACTGTGTTTGCACTTTTCAGGGCTACTTTACCTGTCTTCTGCAGTCGACTATGAGACCCAAGCCTCTCACAGGCTGACCCTGCAGGCGGTGGACCAGGGTCAGCCCCGCCTCTCCTCCACACAGACCCTGACGGTGGAGGTGGGTGACGTCAACGACCACCTCCCTGTCTTCCAGCAGGATGTGTACACCGCCAGCGTGGCAGAGAACAGAGAGCCGGGAGAAGCGGTGCTCACTGTCTCAGCCACAGATAAGGACTCGGGTAAGGATCGAAGGTTCGGTTTATGAAACCTTGTCAGAGATCAGGGGTTAGGGTGACCTATACGATAATGCGAGGTAAGTTAGTGTGCGATAGTTAAAGTCACCTGTGTTCAATGCACAACCAGATTGCAGCATAACATTAAAGTTGCCACTCGCTCCTAAAGGCAAAGGTTTGAATGTCATTTTGGGAATATCTGGTGCAGCGTTTGCTGTAGTATGCCAGTGCGACCACTAGGTGGCAAAACTGGTGTCCTTTTCTGTCTTCTTACTTCGTCAAGTTACAACCGGTATTCCCTTACTGCTCTTGCTGTGCTCAAAGACACTGTCACAGTTACTTCCAGAAATACCTGACCCCACACCCTAAATCACCAATCAGGAGAAGTCTTTGATGCAGTGTATATCGTATAAGCAAAGCAATTTTAACACGTTAGTGGTCCGTTAAATAAGAACACAGTATTTTCAAAAAGCGTGTTAAATATTGCAACAAAAATGTTTACCACCACCATATACTTCCCTTTTTGTTGATGCCCATGGCATATTATACTGTCTGTCGTACTTGTGGAGTCTGCTTTCAAGTGGCATGTCATAGCAACAGTAGGTTCCCTCCCGTTCGTTTGGCCTGAACTTCAGTGGCTGAAAGGATGAAGGTTGAACTCTCATTTTGTCCCACTCCATTAGCAGTTTGATTGAGACCCAGCGCTGCCCTTTCCTGGTCCATCCTGCGCTATTCCTTGTCCTTCCCCGTGCTTGCTCAACCGTGCATCGCACCGAATTACATTGCTCTCAACATGAATCACATTCCCAAATCCACACGTCCACCCTGTTTATTTTAACACATCGGGCCCGGGCCTCCCGAATCTCATTTCTCCTCCAAATATTGACAGTTTGAGTGGTCTACTTTTAAACACCGGTGGCATGTAAGGGTGGGGGAATGTGCTATGGAGCTCTGCGGGGGGGGGGGGGGGGGGGGGGGGGGGGGGGCTGATGTGCCCGCTGACATTCTTTGGGGTGAGAGTAGTCCAAGAACAGCAAGCACACGGCTCCTCCAGTGATTGAAGCTCGTCTCTGTGATGATTCCCTTTAATCGGAACCATGTGTCCTAATAGGCCAGTGTTTTCATCTGTCCCTTCCAATGGACTGGTGGGGAGCCTGCGGCGTGCCCCGGCCGCCCTCCCCACCAGCGCTTGTGCCATTTGATTATCATTAGTGCTGTTTGACGGACACCTGACGGAGATAGCCGTAGTGTTGTGTCTGTGTCCACGTGGAAGGACAGATGAAATGATTTTACGGTGCCGTCTTAGCTCATTTAAGTTAAAAGTTATACTTCTGGGGATAGCTGGGCAGTAGGTTATGTTGTGTATTTAATTTGGTGGAATTAGATTTTTTTTTTGTTTTAAGTGATGTAGTCTTACCGCTAGGTTCCAACTCATTGACATTAATTTTAATGAGCTTGACTACTCCAACTTTTTTTATTTTGCTGTGTGGAACTCTGCTCTTTTGACCCTCGTTTAAGTTTATAAGTATTTTTTCCTAACAGTTTTATTTAGTCACTCATATGCCACCTATTCTTTAAACTTACACCCCCCCTGCACACACCCCTCCACCTTAAGTGCAGCCTCTCATCTCACCTACCTCCTGTTTTCACTCAGCCACCCTGCATCTAAATCTGACACCCTGTTCGCCCCTACAGTGCAGCACAGCCCTGCTCATTGTCCCCCCACAGTCACCAGCACCAGCACAGACGAGGGCACGCCGAGGACCGCCATACTTCTCCCATGCGCCCTTGACAATTCGCATGGCGGGCCCGTGAAAGTGTGCCGTGATGCAAACCACATGCACGCGGAGACGGCTGCGGCGGCTGCGGCTTGATGGTCTGGTTCTCCACTTTACCTCACCGAGGATAGGGGGGGGGGGGGGGCTGTGTTATGACTAGGCTAGGGACAGTCAGTCATTCTGTAAGTCAACTCCCAACCCCCTCTCTGCCACAGAGAACCATGTGTCCGTCAGGCAGACACCATCCACTTTAAGAAGAGGAACATACATCATCGGTCAGGTTGGAGGGGCTTGGGTATGGGGGGGGGGGGGGTTTGACTACAGCAGGGGGCTCCTGCCCCGGCCTTGAGTAATGATGCAGCAGTCTGAGCTCAAGTAGAGGTCGGCCAAGGCTTTTCACCCGTCACTTTTTTTTCCCTGTGTAACTGATGATATCTGGCATGATTAATACCTAGGGTCCTGTTTTCAATCTGGCAATCAGATAAGCGTTGGCCGCTGCGCCACTTCTCTAGACGGTGCCGTGAAAACGGCCCGGCCTAATGAGGTGTTATCTGAGTGGAATCTTTATTAAGATACTTTACACATTGCTCCGCTTTATCCAAAGTTTAATGTGCTGTTTTATCAACAGTTAGTTTAAGTGGAAGGGCGGTTCATTAGCTTTGATGGAATGCATGATTATGTTTTAGGAAAGCAGGACTCGTTACAGAGTTGGACAGATAAAGAAAAAATATGTTTTTTAATCTGCCAAGCCATAAACAAGAGTCCAAAGCCTGCTTCTAAATGGGCTGGGTGTCTATGCTTAGTAGCTATTGGAATACAGCTATGCCATTCACTTTTGCTCTTTTGTAATAATAGTATTTTTTCCTATCGTTACCGCTACCACCACCAAGATGATATGTGTAAATTTCAGTTCAAATACAGAGTAACGCTCGTCAACATAAGACGTTACTTATTACCAGGCACATTTATTTCTCTTTTTATATTCCTTCAACTTGTCCATGAGCTAGATGTTCTCTCATGGCTACACCACTGTACCCCCTCGGTTCCTGAGTAATTGTGTGGTATGTGCTTGTCTGTCTGTCTGATCTGTCCCCCAGAGGAAAACGCTGCGGTCTCGTACAGCTTGCTGCCTGGGCCTGGGTATGAGCTCTTCACAATCAATCCTCAAACTGGACAAATCAGCACCAGCTCTAGTCTGGACAGAGAGCAGGTCCAGCACCTTACTCTCAGAGGTAATGCATACAAATTCAACACACACACACACACACACACACACCACACACACGCATGCAGTCATGGAAAGATTCAATACGCTGTACCAATTCTTAAAGCGTTTATGTGTTTGGTAGTTGACGTGTCATGAATATAAGCCTCTTTGAATTTTGAAAGAATCTTATAGGGCTACCTCCTGTAGTTTTCAAGCACTGGGTTCCAGAAAACGTTGAAAACATTTCTTGAACTACGTGTTTATCTCCACTGTAATGCTTTTTCCCCCCTCTGGGCTATTTTTTCAACCTTCTTTCCATCTGGCCATCTGCCTCTGGTCTCTCTCTCCATGCTTCACAGCCAGAGCCATAAAGAACTCAAGGTCGACCCTCTGTATGAATGCAACAGTATTCCCTAGATTGATTTATGTCAAGGAAAGACTTTTCAAGAGTTTGGGGTAGAACCATGTTCCATTGATGCAGATGCATTTTATTCAAGCTTTCATGTGTTTCTTTAGCCATGTGAATACAATTACATCTGAAGTATTAAGTCATATTTTGTGATTAACCGCTTTCAGATGTTGTTATGACAATATTTGTACAGTCCGGATTATGATGAACAATTCAATCTAATAAGGAAATATAATAACGGGAAACCCGAGATGTCTTCAACATGTGCCAAAATCGCACCGGGATGATTGTGAAATACCAAGGAAGTCTGGGCAGTTTTCCACAGCTGCAGATGAATTGAGGGGGAAAAAGGAAAAATCTTGTTCATATCCACAGGCATTTGATGTATAGTGTATGTTAACAAGCGTACCTTTTCATCAGTATTCGGGAGAAAAATGACATGCGGTATATGTATAGATATGCTGCATATAAAAACATGCACATACATTATGTATACTATATATATAGTGGTGGCCTAGTGGGTAGAACTACTACCAGGTCATGAGTTCAAGCCTGCTTGGAAGCACCACCACTACTGTGCCCTTGAGCAAGGCACTTAACCCTAAACTGCTTCATGGGGACTGTCCCTGTAATCGCATTTTATGTCGCTTTGGATGAACTGTCTGCGTAATGACCGTAACGTAATGTGATGTGAAATGTCTTCGGTTTCAAAACGGCCACAAAAACATGAGTGAAAAAGAGAGTGTACCGCGTGGTCTAGGTCCTAAGTCCTTCCACGTTCTGTTCCCCAGTCCAGGGCAAAGACGGCGCCGCCCGGCCTCTCTCCAGTACGACCACAGTGCTGTGCACAGTGTTGGATGACAATGACAACGCTCCAGAGTTCATGCAGAACCCCGTTTGGGTCCGCCTGCCAGAGAACCTTCCCCATGGGGTCATCCACACGGCCCAGGCCTTTGACCCAGACCAAGGAGCAAACGGAACCATACTCTACTCCATACTGGGTGAGATATGGCACACCGACTGACTCTCACACGAACATAGTCAGGGGGGGTTATTTTCTTACCCTCCAATACCTTTTTAATGAGCTCAAATTAAATCAACCAGTAAAAATAGAAGTAACATGTTTTCTCATTGTTTCCAGGGGAAGACTACGGTGGTGGCTTTATCGTCAACAGCACTACAGGGGCTGTCAGCACCACCAGGGCTCTGGATCGGGAGGAGAGAGCCAACTACACTCTGACCATCTTGGCTCGGGATCAAGGCCCCTCTCCCCTCAGCTCCACCACCCAGCTCCATCTGCTCCTGCTGGACCAGAACGACAACAACCCCACTTTCACACGCAAGAGCTACCGAGTCTCGATCAGCGAGGGTCTGCCAGCAGGCGCCCAGCTGTTGCGTCTGAGCGCCCTGGACCCTGACGAAGGGGCCAACGGAGAGGTGACCTACTCCCTGGCTGGGGACAGCCACGTGGGGGCCTTCTCCATTGAGGCCTCCACGGGAGTGGTCCGGACCAGCCGCCCCCTGGACAGGGAGAGCCGGGCCCTGTACGCTCTCAGGGCCGTGGCCACCGACGGCTGCTCCAGGGGTCCTCGGAGCTCCATGGCTACAGTCACGGTAGAGGTGGAGGACATAAACGACAACGCGCCCATCTGCAGCGTGAACCCTGTCAAAACATGGGTCAGCGTGTTAACGCCCCGTAACCGCACCGTTGCCACGGTGAAGGCAACAGACAGCGACCGCCATGAGAATGGAACGGTACGGTTCAGCTTGGCTGAAGAACATGCTGTTTTTTCCGTTAATGCTAAATCCGGGGAGATTGCCTTGCGAAGCGGACTCGGAGCAGACTTCTCTGGTGCAAAGTTGCAGGTTTTGGCAGCGGACCAGGGGAGACCAGCCCTGACATCCACCTGCCTGGTGCTTATCCACCTTCGGGGAGAGGACCAGGAACTGCATTTCACTAAGAAGGTTTACGAAGTTCATCTACCAGAGAACAGCAAAGCTGGTAGGGTTTCCTTTTTTCATTCACTCGACGTTGAATTATTTCACGCTATTCATTGCCATTTGAAATATATACATTTTTCTTTGCTAATTTTCTCCCCAGGCACATTAGTTGTGAAAGTTGAAGCTCGTTACAAAAACAACTCTGACGAACGGATCGAATACAGCATATTCAGTGGCAATGAAAACCGAGGCTATACTATCAACAAAGTCGCAGGTAAAAAAAAAAAAACTTCATTAAAAGGCACTTTTAAAACAAATAAAACATTTTTCTCAGAATTCTCAGAGTACACATCTGTTTTGGCTGGACGTCAGCTTGCTGTTTGGCATTTGCAGGGAAGCATTCTTGAATGAATGGCCTGCAGAACGTCCAAACAAACTTTTGTTCTTTGTTTGGTTCATTTGTTCATGACTGGAAAGCACAGAGCCCAGTCGAGCTCTTTATCCATCCATCCAGCCATCCTGCTCTCCGCACGTCAGTGCAGACCAAATAACCCTTAGTCCCCGAACCCTCAGATCCCTTCCCAAGAACAAACTTTATTCCTTCAATTCCAATTAGCCGGACTAGCCTTTCTCAATCCCTTAAGACTCCTTTTTGTCTTATTGGACCATTTTCTTCACTTCACTTTTGCTCCTTCACTCTATGAAATACATATTTTTAAGGTTTTTCTGTGGCAGTATTAGTCTTTCCAGCTCGATACAAAAGCCATTTTGTTTTTCTTATTTTTTTGCAGATGTTAAGAAACATTTGCCTTCCTGACTTAATGGCTAGGCTCTCTAAATTGTAATGTTTTAGACTCATTGTAGTTTAAGAGTAGTATACATAAATAATATTTTTAAAATGTGTATAGTTTGATTCTTATAATATGTTACCTTACATTCAACACTCATCGTGTATTGGCAGCTTTTCTTCCGACTCAGTCCCCTTGTCTGTGTCCCTGTGCTCCAGGAGAGATCCGGGTGGAGGAGCAGATGTCCCTGGACTTTGAGCAGAGCCGACAGGCCCAGCTGGTGGTGCAGGCGGTGGGCGCGCTGCAGACGGCCTACTGCAGGGTGGCTATTGACCTCCAGGACCTCAATGACAACGCTCCAGCCTTCCAGCACGGCTACTACAGGACAGCTGTCTGGGAGGGACAAGTCCTCAACACCTACATCATGCAGGTAGGGACTTCACAGAGAGCTCACCTGGAATCCTCGGTTACCTTCTGTACGATATGTCTGGATGTTGAGAGGAGAGGTGGGAGTATGGATTGTAGTTCAGACGGTAGATGTCGCTTTCTTACGCAGCAGGCATACGATGTGACTCTAATATTTTCCCTTGTGTTCTGCAGGTGTTTGCCTCTGACGCTGACAGCGGCGTGAACGGCCAAGCTGACTACTCCATCCTCTCTGGGAACCACGACCGTGCGTTCGTCATCGACTCCGTCCGCGGTGTCCTCGCCACCGGCGCCGTGTTGGATCGCGAGATCACCTCCTCCTACAAGTGAGTCCGCTTTCCCTCCACTAGTCAAGCGAAATGGCTCAACGTGATAGTAAAGCCCGCAGTCTCAAGCTCCTGTCCTGTCTCCCTGTCCCGCGGCGGGGGGTCCACAGACTGGTGCTGCAGGTCACCGACAGGGGGAGCCCTCCGCTCAGTGGCACCACCAGCGTCCGGATCCAGGTGGTGGACGTCAATGACAACGGCCCCGCCATCCCCCCCGTTGAGCCCGCGGTCGTCGCGGAAAGTAAGGTCACGTCGTGTTTGATGCGCCTCGAGGGCTTGAAAATCAGTGTTTGATAAACGTTTGCTTTGGATACCTTCCACCTTCTAAGTATAGAATGGTCGACATCTGCTGTTAGGTTCTGACACCATTGATTTACAAGTATTTTTGGATTCAATGAATGATGACGAACGCCCGTGCTGTAGATCTCCCCGTCGGCTACGCGGTGACTCAGGTGAGGGCCAACGACGTGGACCTGGACTCCAGCATCACCTACAGCTTTGTGGACGACAGCAGCGTCGACGGCTGCTTTGCCATCAACCGCTACACCGGATCAATCACCCTGAGCCGCACGCTGGACCACGAGGAGCAGCCGGAGCACACCCTGGAAGTGTGGGCGTCCGACTCCGTCCACCGGACCTCAGGGGAGGTCCGTGTTCTGGTGCTGGATGTCAACGACAACGCCCCCGTCTTCTCCCAGGACTCCTACCAGGTACAGAAAACTATCAACACAGCGTGGAGCAGCAATTCATTATTATCTGTGCCGGTACTTTGTTTCATTCATATACAACAGCACACTTGCTGGAAGGTCAGAAGTATTTTACTGATACGTTTACACGATTGGAATCTAACCTATGGCAATGTGCAATAGAAATGTCTATAACGATGTGCGATAGAAATCTCTATAAAAAAAGTACTTTATTCCAAATGTTTCTAGGCGGAGCTTCCAGAGCTGTCTCCAGCTAACACGTTGGTGCTGTCTGTGACAGCCACCGACAACGACTCGGGCCTCAACGGCCAAATAACCTACAGACTCCTCAACTCTCCTCTGCAGGGCTTCTACATCCACCCAGATAATGGTAGGGCTCTTTGAAACGTTTCGAGAAATCCCCCTAGCATAACGCCGACTGCACATTGCTGCTCACTGACCTCTGACCCTGACATATGCAGGGAGTCTTCAGGGGGTGCTCCTTTGTCAAAATGGATTACTGTCTGACTGGTTAACATGGGAACACTTTTCAAAACCCTTTTTTTGGTGAAGCAATAGGGCTATCCGAATGGATACTGTTGCAATGCAATGCTTTGAATGGATTGGCCTCGTTCGTCTCGTTGGCACTCAAGGAAAAGGTCTTCCAGAATCCAAAGCAGACTCAATACATCTCTGCTGCTAACAACAGAAGAAACCCCTTAGGCAATGCAATATGTGCTTAGGATAATTCATACAGATCGTCCCTTCAAATGTTGCAAGAAAACGTTAAAACCATAGCAGCATGTCCTTCAAGGTGCACCGTTTCATACTGTCTGGCAGCCTTTGTTCCCTATTCGTCTTTTATCTTCCCTCGTATAACATTTATTCTTTTGACGCAGCGTAACTTTTTCATGTTTTGTGCCAATAATAGGGTGTGAGCCAGGAGAGAGGCAATGCCCAATTCCGCACAGCTCCACATATCAGGGGTTAGTCAGAGTAGCACATGCATGTCAGCCAGGAGCCGTCTTTGGCCGTCGTCTCTGCTTTCACAGACCTGGACTGGGCGAATTAGTAGGTTAGAGAGCTAGAAGGGACAGAGGAGGGAGGGAGAACGATACCAGCCTCTTAATGGTACGCCGCCTCGTTGTTTGTGAACAAACGCCACTTAACTTGATAATAAAAAATGTATCTAAACTCAGACTTGCCAACGTGTCCCCTGCCATGAGTCGTTTTTTGTGAACAAACGCCACTTAACTTGATACTCAAATAAAAAATGTATCTAAACTCAGACTTGCCAACGTGTCCCCTGCCATGAGTCGTTTTTTGTGAACAAACGCCACTTAACTTGATACTCAAATAAAAAATGTATCTAAACTCAGACTTGCCAACGTGTCCCCTGCCATGAGTCGTTTTTTGTGAACAAACGCCACTTAACTTGATACTCAAATAAAAAATGTATCTAAACTCAGACTTGCCAACGTGTCCCCTGCCATGAGTCATAGTCTTGATAAAGCTATGTGTTTCAGTGAAATAATGTTACGCTATAGTTCCAAAATAAGTGTGATGTTCTGATGAAGATGCTGCTCTTTGTATGTTATAAACCGTTGTTTTAACTCGTAAATAAATAAATCAAATCACTGTTTTGACCAAAAATGGTTAAAAACACTAGCTCTGTAAAATCATTGATTTTAATTGTGTCGTTGTGTTAAAGGGTCGGTGTTCACCAACAAGCCGGTGGAGTACGTGACCAGCAGCAGCCAGCTCCAGCTGCTGGTGGAGGCCAGAGACGGAGGAGACCCGGTCCGCCTCACCGTCACCTCCGTAGACGTCTTGATCCTGGACGTCAACGACCACGCGCCCCTCTTCCAGCAGGACCTGTACACCCTCACTGCCCCCGAGGACACCCCCGTTGGAACCACGCTCCTCACCCTGTCCGCCGAGGACCAGGACTGGGCCCCGGACAACGTCCACCTGGACTACGCCATAGCAGGGGGGAACGAGGAGCGGAGGTTTTGTATGGAGGTGGGTACGGCCCGGACGGACCACCAGCAGAGGAGCGTGGGGAAGCTGGTGCTGTGTCGTCCGCTGGACCGGGAGGCTACCGAGAGATACACGCTGACGGTGACCACGTCAGACCGAGGAGCACCTCCGCTGAACAGTAGCACGGTCGTCGCGGTAACGGTGGCTGACGTCAACGACAACTCCCCTGCTTTTGTCAGCGCCGAGTACCACAGCCGGGTGAGTGAGAGCAGCCCAGCGGGCACCGTGCTGCTCCAGGTCAGCGCTCACGACCCCGACCTGGGGACCAATGGGCTGGTGCGCTACGACATCATCTCTGGGAACAGCAAGGGCCGCCTCCGACTGGACCCCCGCTCCGGCCTGCTGGAGGTCAACGGCACTCTGGACTATGAGGAAGACTGCAAATACACGCTCACCATCCAGGCCTCGGATGGCGGCGAGTCGTTTGGGCTTCGCCGTGCGTCCTTCGCCGTGGTCTTCCTCACGGTGTTGGACGAGAACGACAACTCCCCGTACTTCATGTTCCCCGTGGTGAACTGCTCCGTGGTGGAGAACCTGCCGGCGTTCACCCCCGCCTGCTCGGTCCGCGCCCTCGACAACGACTCGGGGCCCTACGGCCGGCTGACCTACTCCGTCCTGTCCACCTGCTTCATGGACTACGGCAGCGGCAGTCCCGACCGGAAGGAGGCCTTCGCCATCGACCCGCTCACCGGAGACCTCCACACCAGACAGACGTTCGACTACGAGCGGGAGAGCGAGTACTGCTTGGTGGTGGAGGCCAGGGACAAAGGCGGCCAGGCGGCCACGGTGAGAGTGCAGGTGGCCGTGAGGGGAGTGGACGAGTTCAGCCCCGTCTTCACCCAGAGACAGTACCGCTTCGTCCTCCCGGAGGACGCCAAGCCCGGCCAGGCCGTGGGCTACGTGATGGCCATGGACCGCGACAGGGGGCTGGACGGCCTGGTGGAGTACTCCCTGCTCAACCCGTCGCCGTACTTTGCCGTCAACAAGACGATGGGAGCCGTCCTGGTCACGGCCCCAGTGTACCGCCGCAGCGGCAGCCCGGCCAGTGAGAGCGTGGTGGAGCTGCTGGTGTCGGCGGGCAGTCCCAGGCTGGACTCCAGGACCACCACCTGCCTGGTGTCCATCAACATCTCCAGCTCGGCCCAGACTCTCGGCGGGCTGTCCCTCGGTGCCCGGACAGCCAGCCTGGGTGTGGCGCTGGCCGTCTTCCTCCTTTTCCTGCTCGCTTTGGTGGCCCTCATCCTCAGGTACAAGACGAAAGAGGCCGCCATCAAAAAGGCGGCGGCCATCGCGGCCAACCTGAACCACGGCACCGGTACGTTCGGGAGGTCGGCTGGGGGTCAGCCTAACGGTGGCGTCTGCTCGGTGGAGCTGAGAGGGCACGCCAGCCCTTTGACCAAGGAGGACATATCCAACCCGTGCACGACGTCCGACTCCAGCGGCCGAGGCTCCGCCGAGGGGGAGACGGCTGAGGACCAGGAGATCAAGTGGATCAACCAGTATCCCTGTCGCCCCAGAGGCGGCTCCACTCCGAGCGAGGCCACCACACAGCTGACGGAGTCAGCCGCTCTCCCAGAGACAGAGCAGCCCTCCTGTCCCTCTGTGGAGGGGGGCTCTGAGGCCCTGGCCACCATCACCAACGGCCTGGGCGCAGACATGGCCAGCACCGAGAGTCTTCACCACTTCAGAGAGGAGGGTGGGGGCGAGGGCATGCTGCCCAGGGTGATCCGCATGAGGGACCTGGAGGAGAGCATGAGGCTGAGGGGCTACCTCCCTCTGTCAGACAGCCAGGCCTCGCTGAGCTCCCTGGCGTGCCCCGAGGAGCAGCTGCTGGGCAGCTACGGCTGGGACTACCTCCTGGACTGGGAGCCGCGCTTCCAGCCGCTGGCCTCGGTCTTCACCGACATCGCCATGCTCCCCGACGAGGTGCTGGAGGGCGGCCGGGAGGAGCTGGCGGCCGAGGGCTGCTGTCTGATGCACCCGCCGCCGCTGATCACGGCCGTGGCCCAGCCCGGCATCAGGTCGGTGCCCGGCCGCGTGCCCCGCCGCACGGCCACTCTGAGCAGGAGGCCGTCCTACCCTAAGTACGCCTACTCCCCCTTAGCCAGGAACACGGGGCTCACCCCGTCGGCCATGACACCCAGCTTCTCCCCCTCACTGTCGCTGCTCACCATCCGGACCCCCAACGCCTCCCCCGTGGTCTCCGAGGCCGGTCTGGGGGGCATCAGACTGGAATCTGGGCCCCTCACTGCCAGCCTCTTAGAGGCCGAAATTCAAGTGTAAATATATAAAGACATTCAGCGACGCATTGAAATACATTGCTAAATCATATTTGATGGATAAAATACATCCCTTTATTTTCAGTTTAGATGTATTTGATTCTAAATATCACTAACTATTGATTTTATTACCTTGAGGTTTTTATATTCAAATCATCTGTGTTTCCTATGTAAACAGAAAAGCTGGCTCAAATTGACTTAATGCAGACATTCGATTGTGAAGATGGGTTAATTGGTTTATGTGCATAATAAGTTGCATTGTGGTGCATTTCAGTCTTTTTTAATAAAGCTAATATTTGTGAAAGCTCTGGCTCAGATTTCTACGATGAATGTTTGTACAGACATTTTGACTTGCTTGAATGCGCTCGAATAAATCACAAACTGTCATAGCAACAAAGCCTATGAACATATTTGACGGGTGTCAAAATTAAAAAGTGTCTAATCCTTCTACCATTTCAACGATAGTGTTTGCTGTAACTTCTTAGATTTAATCTTTTAATGTGATTTAACTTTTTAGCTTTTTGTTAATTCCTATTCCATTCTCATAGAAAATGTATAAGAATTACATTAAAAAGTACCTTTGTTTATTTTTGAGTAGCCTCGTGAAAATAAAAGAACTCGTCACCCTACAATAAGAAATTGGGGAGTTACATGTTTTAAATTATCACTTGTTGAAGCATATTGAAACCACATGGAGAACAAACTGTAAGCTCTTATTGTTGTTCATCCAATGGAAGATCATGGTTGTTAAGAAACTGGATGTCCAACTCTTTAGAAATCCACGTTGGAATCAGGGAGAAGGGTGGTTTGGTTCCATCCAACATTCTTCCCCAAACCCATTTTCCACATGGCCACCCTGAGTGTTTCCTTAGACCCAGCAGAGAAAGTATAATGTGAAACAATGGTTTGAATCAGTTTCCAATAGAATCCAGACCTGAGCAGGCCAGGAAGAAGACTACAACCATTCCCTGTTCAATAGAACTCTTGTTGTAAGTTAAGCATAAAAATAAATCAGTTAAGCCTTCGGAAAAAAGCCAGACTAGAAGGTCCCAGACCTTTAAAGGAGGAGTAACTGCATTTTCAGTCTCATGTTACTTTTTATTTCCTTCACTACTTGTGTATTATCTTAATGATATAAAAACGCTAACCTCACAGCTATGATGGCGTGTGTTCAATGAAGATGCACTATGTTCTTTTTCCAGAAAGCTACAGCAGTGACTGAGTGAGCTCCAAGGAACTAAAGTCATCTTGATTACTCGGTGCTTGGCTTAGCTTCAGAGTGCTCATACTATTGATGAGCTGTTTCCTCACAGTGATGGAAAGGATGCATCAATTTCTCCATTTTGAACCAAACAAGTACTCTCAAGTATTTAACTTTGCTGTACATTTTGTATTACATTGTGAAACCTAGTAGTGACCAGAAATCTATTTCACTCCCCCAGCATGGGTACTGTTTATCCTAATACTTCTCCTTGGCATTTAACTCCAGTGGTAATTGATACATTTGTTGTTTATATCGCCATATCTATGGAGTTATTTGTGAAGATTCTGATGTTACCAAATAGCGGCCTAATTATGCACAGTGTTGCGAGTCCAGTCCAGTTTAACGGGCATTTGAGGTGCGTCATCATTTAATCTAAACACTTATGGGATAGAGATTTCTAGAGGCTACCAAAAGTACTTTTCTATAAAAAGAAATCCTCAAATCCAAGCCTAATCCAGCTGTGATCAATTGTGCCCTAATGTTTGTAGCTATGTTAACTAGCTGCTCCCCATAGCCTCACTCTACATAGCCTCTGATCTGAACATATGCTTATTGGAGTTCTAAAAGCAATAAAGAAACGTAAGACCAGGCTATTCAACATGGCTCCACTCTGTCTAGTGGTAATCCAAAAATGCTATCTTTAGGAACATATGGTGGGAGAAGCTGAAGCCCTTATCAGATATTTTCATTAAAGATAATAAACAGGCCAGCCACAAGACATGCACTGTGAGTTCTGAGCATAAGCCTTGATCAGTGTGCTATTTATTGACTCAGTTCTGGGTCATACCAAGCCCGCTGGGTGAGTTTTGACAAACTGCTTCCCAATGTATTTGTAGTTTCCGTGGGTCCTTGGCCTAGTGAGCATGGTGATGGGAGCTCCGTGTTCATGTGATCTGGCCAAACAAGCAATGACATGTCTCAGCACATAGCTCAATTGTCAGGGGACCCGAGGTAGGAATAAGGAGCCCCTCTGTGAGATCCTCCGTCACTCTTTCCCATCCCTTCTCCCAACCCTTTCCAGTCAATCAGCCCACAATGTCTGGAGCATAGAACCTGAGCAAGGAGGACGTGGGACACTGGCCTTTTTGAGTGCTAGTAAGAACAAATGGATGTTCACATAGCACAGCCTCAGCTAAATATTCAAACCTAAAAACAATAACATTTGTATAGGTAGAGATAATTTAGATAAAATGATCTCATGCCTAAATACCTAAACAACTCAATAAGACATGTATATCATAGTACCAAAATATAAATTAAATAGGCCAAAAATAAATAGATCTGTTGTGTCCCTGTATATATTGTTGAATAATTTTGATGATAATTATTATTTATATGTTTTTAATTTAGTTGGTTTTATGGTGGATTTTCTATTTGATAAAGATTAGGATCCAGTTTACTGGGTGCTCTTCATGCTAAGGTTACTGGCGGGCCAAAAGTCTAAAACATTGCAATCAAGTATGGAGCATGGTGATAAATTCAAGACAATTGCCATCCTATCCGGGGTTTAATTTGATGTTTCTTCCCTCGTCGCTTGATATGGAAATGTGCATTGGCTTTTAAACAAGTCCCTTGTGGTCGCTGGCCTGTGTTGTCTCAAAGTTTCATACAATCAGAGCCATAAACTCTTAAGAATTTAGATTGGACTCACAAAGGACGAGTGAAAATGTACATGTCTGTGAAATTTGTTTTTGTTTTGTTTTTAGAGCTCTTTCAATTTCGGTGTGATTTCAGCACTAAACAATGAAACAGCAAGTCTTGTACAAAGACGACAAGACAACTTTTCCTTCTTAGGGTTTAGGTCGACAGCACTCACCTTAAAAAAATTTTACTTTTCTATTTTGGGAATTTCAAAAGCCATAACATGTGACCTGTTTGTCAATGTTTAACAAAGACTAAAAGCAGACAGATGTTCTAACACGCATGACATGGAAAGACACATTTTCCATTGCCTATTTCCAGAGGGGGAGACTGGTAGTAGGACAATATACAATATATTGAGGATACTATTTTAGGGTTTGTAGTTTTTTCCCTATTTGTACGCCACACTTTGTGACTCCAAAGTACACACTTTTTTTTGCCAACCTGCCTGTTTCACCATTACAGTGATGGTAAATCTTATTATAGATGATTGCGTCAGCCTGACCTAGGGTTTGTTATGGTTTGGTATAATTTAAAATGAGTACCCTGGATTAGTACATACAGTAGGTAGACGCATACAAAAAGATCATTACAGATGAGACACAGTTTTGTATTGCCTAACAGCTGAGCCTCATGACGCCCCGAGGTGTATTTTTGATTTAAACTCCAAAGCACAGCAAAATACATATGGGTTGTCAATGAAAGGGTCTGCTACTCTTTATTTGATTGGGATCTAAGCAGCTGCCAACATTTCATATAAAGATCAATGGAGAATTTGACTTCTTGTGCCCTAATTCTGAAACTGAATATCATCAAAATGATTAAAAAAAAAAAAAACCTTGGAGGCAAATGTAAAATAAACAACATTTTACTGTGGTCTCTTAACAATTTGCTTGTTTTCAAATACAAATGGCATATGCAAATCTTTTATGAAGCGCCATATCTATTAAACACTGGTCAGAATAATTGAAATGGCCCTGCAATGTTTACTGTCTATCCGCCATACTGTAGCGAGCAATATAAATCATGTCTGATCCTTCATACATCACTACTCGGCTCTTCAACTCCAGACACTCGGCATGTAGGCAGAGTCAACACCGGTGCCTGAAATGTGAGTTAGTCTAAGCCTTACGCGCTTGTTGAAGCGCTTGATTTGCAAGGCATTCTTTGTGCTTTGTTGGTAAGCTGGAAGTGATTCCACGATTTTCTTTTGACTGTCTGTTTTCAATTTTTCCCCGCATCAGCATGATTAACGACCAGCTGAAGATAGAAATGTTTACCACATTTGAGAATATGGGAGAGATTCTCTAGCACTTGTTATTTCTATTTCTATGCATGTCTATGAATATGGCCCTCTAAGCCTAACAAACTTGAAGATTTACAACCCATTTTTCTTTCTAAAGGTATTCTTCCCCAATACAGTTTTATCATGGGTATTGAATTACATGGCCATTAGAATGATCCATACTGGACTGTTAAGTGAGCTACCCTTTGTGAACAACCCTTGGCCAATAGTTTACCTAAGTCCTTATCCAAACCATGTGAAACTTCCTCGCTATGCCTTTCAGATGTTTGACAAGCCTGTGGGGAGAATATGCCAGAGTGCAGGGCAGTGCCAGCCCCTCAAGTAAATGAATAGAGACACAATGTGAGCCTGCAGCAGTGTCACTCACCAGGGAACAGATTTTTTGGGGGGGAAGACTCCCGGGGATTGTAATGGAGCCAACCAGCCCGCAGATGTTGCTTTGTTGTTCAGTGGCTGATTACTGCTAGGACCTCACCTAAGACCATTTTACACCCGCAAACAATTCTTTTAGACAGGTGAACCAACCGACTCCAGGACTTTGTTTGCAGCCAGCTCGTATTTACAGCACACCAAACAGCTGTGGGATTACAGTGGATATCCAGGGGCTCCCAGACGGACAGGTCAGGGTCCCAAATAACATAAAGGAACCTTCCAGAGACCCTTGGCTAAGCCACTTGGGATGTATAGCTATGGAGGGGTGGGGGGTCAAGTCAGGCTTTAAATAGATGAAGGTGCCTCAAGCATCACATTTGGGTCCAATCACCCCAGTGCTGTTTTACTTGGCCATTGAATATAAAACAGATGGAGCAACAGTTGAGTTCTTTGGCATAAGTTGTGGGAGCGAAAACAAAAAGTACCTTTTTTTTGCTTTTGTGATATACTGTATATAGTATTGCTTTGTGTAACAGTTTAATTAAAAGTTATTTAACAATTAAAGATAAACTGCTCAAAAATGTTCCTAGCCTATCCTATCTGATTAATAATAGCAATGACACAAGATACAAGATCTAAAGTACATTAATACATTGATTCATTTTCGCTGCACCTTGTGCAGCAACACAGACTGTTTCCTTGCCCTGGATATGCCTGTGACTTAAGTCCTGGCCAGTTTAACAATGTGACACTGGATGTGCAGAGTTGTCTGACACTCTGCCTTGACCTCTGACCAACAGACACCCAGAGGATGTGCCTCTTGAATAGGAGGGGGGTTGGCCACAAGGTGAGCTCCCCAGGGCAGGTGGTCCCTCCTGGAGGTCCACTGGCAGCTTGAGGGCCCTGGTTGAGCTTTGATGGATTGGTCTGGCTGAGAGGCCCGCCTGGGCCCTCATGGGCGGCCGGCCCATCGGAAGAGGACCTCATCTGGGAATATAATGTCAAGGTTGGCCGAGGGCTAGAGATTTACACCACACGCCTCAGGTTCAAATGGTTATGCCTGTGACAGTGTAGGTGGCTTGATGTTGACAGCCCCTTCCCCCAATTCTCCCCCCAAAAAATAGGTCATCCATTGTTGGCTTTAGCGAGGGCCCCCGGGTGATTCCAACTCCTTTTTTTGTCTCTCTGAGACAAAAGTGGCACTCATTCAAGAATATGAAATATAGCTAAAGCTTCAGTGTGGAATCTGTCAACCTATTGACAATGACTATATAACACAGTTTCTTGTTGTGTGTGTGTATATACTGTGTGTATAAATATAGTGTTACTGAAATATATTCTCATGCTTGTTTGCATACGTTAGCTCAAGGTAAAATTTATATTGAAAATATGAGTGGTAAAACAAAGTAAAAAAGAACAATCCATTTAAAATGCAAAATGTGTGCAACCTACTAATGGCACCACCAGCTACTCCCTCCTCACCCAAAGCCCAGCCACATTGACCTCCGTGCCGGTGTGGAACAAACCCAGGTGGCGGACGACACTAGTTTATCCGCTGACCAATGAAAATTCCCCTGGTTTGCCCCCACTAATGAGATGCAGAGGCCCCAGTGGTCTTTCATGGGCCTATTAGTGCCTTGGCTGCACTGGAGGTTGGAAAGCGAGCGGTATCAAACTATTACATTTCGTCAGATCCAGATGTGGCAAGTGTGTGGTAGGGAGAGGGAGCGCGTTGGGGCTTCCCGGGCCCCGGCCAGTGGCCTAATAGGGGGCGAGGAGCCACGCTCCATGTGGAGCTCGTTTCATTTCCTTTCTCATTCGCAGCCTCTTCGGGCACAGGATGCACATGGACGGATGAGTGGGCCAAACAAAAGGCAGAATTAAGTCATGCCCATTCTCAGAGCCATGGTTCATTTCTGTTGAAGCTGTGTATTGAAAAACATCCTCTTACTGATTGAGCGAGGAGGCTTCATTTGTGTTCAAATTTCGGTTAAAACACCTATTTTGCGATTTTTAAAGGGACTTATATGAAGTGCGGTAATGGGTCTGGGCTTGCATCCTCACCCACTTAAGCAAATAAGAAATAATTAGGAGTCAAAGGACTTTGAAGGAGGTCGTCTAGCTAAGCATTAGAGGTTGGAAACGCCTTCAGCATTTACAGGGGGCCGTCGTTTGGTAAACATGCAGGCCGTTTTTTTAAGTGTGTGTGTAGTGATGTGTCTCCCGAAAGACTTTAGGCTAATGTTGGGTATTTTCCTCCTCCTCCCAGCAGGACTCTGCAGGTTTAATGTGCACTGCCTTGGGCTTGTTCCATCCGCCATTAGCTAAGCACACTCCCCACACACACCCCAGCTCCTGGCACAGTACACTGTGGTACCGAGAAGCTACTGTTAGTTAATTCCGATGCACCCCTCTGGGAAGAGAGGAGAGAGAGTAAGAGCTTGGTGGTTTCACCAGACAACCTATACATTCTTGACGTACTAGGCAATGCCAATACACGTTTGTGGTTTATTGTAAAATGCAAACCACAAGGTGTACTCTGGAAACTACCAGACAACAGCACAACAGTCATTGGTCTCCCAATACATATAAACCCATACTAGTTTTTGCATAGGCCCTATTAGATGGGATTAGTGGAATTTACAGTAAATGCCCATACAAAATATCAGGACAATTGTCCTATGTAATACGACATGTATTAATATGTATGCTATAATAAATCATAGTATCTCCTATAAAACAATTGTTTTTATTTAACTGAATGTGCTTGGAGGCTTTCAATGTTTTTCAGAAGGTTTCTTACATGGCCATTGGACCAGTATGAAGGTAGCAGGTGGTGTCATTTGTCATGTGAACCAATTTAGTGTACCCTTGATAAAAAGTCAGGACATTTGATGTGTCTCGCAATATTTGGTACCTTTGCTCTTCCCCACTGCCATTACATTCTTAAAAACAAAATGGCACAATCTAGACTCATAAACTCATTTTTTAAATTGTATTTTTTGAATGGATCATGTTTCTCCATGGTTTTCAGAGACAGACAGACTGCAGGTCAAGTCCAGTGGGTGGAGAATAGAGGTTATTTCTCTGTTAAGGAGGTTGAGGGGTCGAGTTTCGTGAGAGCTGTGGTTAGTTGAACGTCTGCTTGTGCTCAAGCAACAGCGTGGCTCCGTTAATCCCTACAAGCTAAATGTGGCCGAGTCACAGTGGTTGCCACTTTCTGAGTGGATGCCAGAGCTTTATTTGCACATGAGCCTGTGCCTGGTATTCCAGAGGTCACCTTGGGTCACTAGCCAACCTACACCTTTTACTAAAAATATGTTGTTGTTTTTCTTCCAACCCCTAATTCCAGTGATGAATGTGCACGAGACTGTATTTCTCGTTCATGTTACACAGAGTTCCACATGATGTACCAGTCATCTTTAGCTTAATAACTAGGGAGTTGTAACCTTAAATTCTAACCTAACTTAATAAAAAAAATTATAAATTCTCATTTGCTTGATTTATGATATTATCTCAGACGAATTTAACGAGCAGTGTTGACCCACTGTGTCTGTTCCACACCTTGTTCGTGGGTTTAGCCATGTTGACAGGCTGTGTGTAATTAAAGAGAGTATCTGTGGCTAGGTCACATACATCATTTTAACGCAATCTGTATGGGCCATAAAAGTAAAGAAACAAATTCAATTTTACAAGCCTCAGATTATATTTGACACCACTGAGTCAATTCTTCAGAATAAAGGCTTGTCACGTTCAACGTGAACCACACTACAGCCCCCTAACATATTGCTCACTGTGCACCTCATCTAAAGTGGCAATATTTTAAGAGCACGTTTAAAGTTGGCTTCCGAGAGCATAAACTTTCCTGAGATGTTAAGAAACTACCCACCTCGGTGGTAATTTATCGTTGGCTGTAATGGACATCCGGCAACCACTCAATCTTTTTTTAAACGTATGTTTTCGCAGGCATTTTACAAAAATTGATTTAGAGAGAACTCCCCTCTGTTTCCACAAGGTCTGATTTATGTAAAATGCAAACATCCTTTTTTTGAACGGAATGCGTTTTCTTCGGGGAGGGCAACGAGGGATGGAATTCGGGTGCCCTTCTCTGTATGGGGTGGAGATCAGGTCTGGGTCATGCAGAGACACCGTTGTAATGACAGCGCTGTTCATACTTTGGTCTGGGCCATAAAACGGCCCGGGACCCCCTCACAGTGTGAGTCTTCAAGCTCCAGTGTCAGTCAGGGGTCAAAGTGCAGGGCCATTCGGAAGCATCCGCTTGTCATTTGCCCGGCAACATCCTGCGAGCGTAAACCTGTTAGTCCCATTTTTTGCTTCATGTTGCAGGGCCACTCTTTCAGAACGTTTTAACGGCAAGCTGTTTCAGTGTTACTCACGGCTTAAACGACCTCTCTGCCCAACATTAAAGCAGGCCAAGGTGCTTCCCAGAAATGGAAGCATCACATGACAGTAGGCCTGTCACCAAAAGCCATGTGGTTTGAATCCGAATCCAGCAAATGTTTACTAACAGAGAATTGTATGACTATTTCGACGGAGATCATATCGTACAACTTTCATTGTAACATCCAAACCTGGCTTCCTCGCCAGTTGCTCATGTGTCACGTGTAGTTATTTGACCGGAGCCTTGAGATTTCCAAGCTCTTGTTTAAAAGTGAAAAAGGCTATGTACGTTTATACCTTGGCTCATATAGACACAGTCTCACTTGGCTTACTTTTGGCCATTTCAAAATGTTTTTCTTTTACAACAAGGCTCACTTTGTTCACAGCAGCACAGAGATCTTACTGAAGAGAAGTTTGTCTACTGAGTCATAGTTTAGTGTGTGTGTGTATCTGATTATCCCCTAACCTAAGAGTAGCCTACGTGTCAGACAGCTGGACTAAACATCCACACTGAGCCAATTAGACCTCCATAACAGGAACATAGCATGAGCCGCACTGAGCAGGCATAATCTATATGACTTCGGAAGACTAATGAGATTAATTATTCTTAGACGGAACGAATTCCCCCGCAAATGTCAAAGCATAAGGAGTGATTGAGTCTAACAAGCTCATTAGGGAACATGGTCTGAGCGCACTTCAGGACATATTCTGAACTATATAGTTGATTCTCAGCCGGGGGTCCTGGGACCTTTGGTGATAAATACAGACTAGTATTTTTCATAATCTTGCCTCGTGGAATCCCAAACTGATTGTCCGGGTAGTCTGAGTGTATGTAAAAATAAAGTTTGCCTAAAGTACAAGCTTGCAGGCCATTATAGGGTTTATGTAAGCTGCAGGTGTTGCTCAATAGTAGCTACAGAATGATAAAGGGCCATTTTAGTTTTTATCTAATGACACCAATTCCAACTGCAACATCCTAAATAAAAAACAGGGACTTTTTCTTTTAACAACATGGTAGCAGAGGCGATAGTTTTCCCATTTAGGCATAGGACGTCAATGTTAAGACTTGAAAGCTAAGTCTTGTTTTGCATTAAAAACAGGCTGATGGTCCAAACCCATTCACATGGAGAAGGTACTTTGGTGACGTTAGATGAAATGATTCTTTAAAGGCTTCCAGTGGGGCTTGGGTTTGTCCTGATTTCTTAGGAAATACGAGCTCTCTAATTGGTTGTGACAGTCCTCCAGCCTGTGATTCTCTATAAAAAAAATGGGAAAATGGAGTGATGGAGGGGAAAGAAGTAAAATAGAAGCAGGCTACAGATGGACAAGTCCGCCTAACAAGCAGCATCTCATTTTCACACACACATTTGTAATGAGAACCTGCTGTTGTAGACGTTTCCCATTAAGGACGGTCCTAGGATCAGCTTACCCCTCCCCAACCACCAACCTTTAGTGTCATGTACAAAGCCAATGTATAGAATTGAGAACGTTTAGTATTTCTTCCCTTAGGACAGCAATAATGCACACTACTGAGAGCTTATGTGGGTATATGTGATATTTTTAATATGCCATTTAATAGAGATTGTATGTCACACTCTGGTAGAGGATACACACAGAGGAGGCCGTTGGTTATCCTAGAGTTAATTATTACAGATGTTTGTAATGAGATTGAGGGACATTGATTTGGTTTTATGATGCATTATTTTACTTTTCCAATATGTAAAGTTTCCAATACATAAGACTCCTGGATCAATTTGATGTACACTGTATGTATCACATTTTTATATCAATTATGTTATGTCAAAGAGGAGATAATGACAAACTAAGTTCTACTATATGCTGGCAATACGTAATTCCTGTATAAGGTTAATGTGGATATTTAGCACTTATACAAACTTATGAGTGTCTCCACAGAGGCCTGAGTGGAATTAACGAATATCTAAAGATCTAGGATAAAGAGGAAGGGTGCCTGATAAAAGCAAGCACAACCTTTGACCCTCAAACTCAAGGGGAACAATGCAGAAGTGGACGTTCTGGTCCTCATACCATTAGCCTGCCTCTTAATCCTGTTGTGTTAGAGGGGACGTTTTTTCCTAAGTAAACATAAAGCAGCTATATATTTCAAAGTGCATGCATATTTTACACTGTGCAACCAGTGGTCTAAATGTTAGTGGGGTTAGTTGAAATAACTTGGTGAAAGGTTTGAGTAGGCATCTTCACCAGCACTTCCAAAGTTTACTTCGCTTTGACAATTAATAAAAAAATGCATCACTTACAATCTTTCCAGCAACTTGACTCCTGTTTGTGAAAGTAAAGGCGGAGTGAAAAAATGGAAAATGGTCAGAACAAATAAAGTTCAGTGTTCATTTGGAATTTACCTCACTTTCTCTCTTCCAAGAAAGAGACTCCTATAAGTGAGAGATTAAATGTGTGACACAGCGAGAGGAATGTTCAAGAGGCTATGAAGACTCATTCACAGGTTGAAGACATATTTAATCACCATTGGAAAGCAATAAAACGCATCATTTTAAGGAGTGGCTAAAGGCAAAGCCATTCATTAAAAGTAAAATATGGCTTAGTCGCTCCAAGTTCTCCTCATAGTTTATATAAGTTCTATCTTGTTTAGCTACGGAACGTAATAAAATCCAAAATTGGGCCTTTTTTACATACTCTTTTCTTCCCTACCTGCTGAAATTTGGCACACTTATAGCAATAAACTTTAATGATAGGTTTAATTCTGATGCAGTAAACGACTTGTGTCTTTAATGGAAATACATTCTCTTTATTTTTCAACGTTTAGCATTATTCACTTTGAGAATAAGAGGGTAACTACCTTCTGAGACAGGAGGGGGTTACTGAGAAATCAAGTTGAGATGCTGAGAACAAAGAAAGAAAAATAAATCCAGACCCTGAAAGTACAGACACTTCAGATCCTACTTCAGATCAAGACACAGTTATATAGCGGAACTATGTTTGCAAATGTTGCAGAATAAAATATTAAAGATTATTTTCTTATTTGTCTTGGACAAGACAAAAATAACTACAGAAAACAAAAAAAATACTTTATTGCTTAAAGTTACTAGAGGCAGTTTATCTGTAGGAGGTGATTTTGGCAACCCCTACTGTTTGCTTGGTGGAATTATTTTCCCTAAGCGTCGCAAAGAAGACATGCAGGATACTTGTGGATGCTGCCTATCGCTAGCACGATCAACGACTATACTCCAAGTATGGGCATCTCTTCCTGATTTAGTGACTCACTTTGTTGTGCCATAAAGCAATTGTCACAGTTTCGCGGGAGATCGTACCCTGCGGCAGACAAAATGAGTGTTAAATATTGAAACTTCAAGAGGACTGATCTGAACTGCGATGTTTTCATTCTCCCATAGACATTGCAATGTTCTATCATAAGAAATGTTTTGATAATACGTTAATATAAAAAGTTTCCTTTAGTTGCTTTAAAGTTATAGATTTCCTCTTCATATTAAACCAAACATTTAATTTTGGGGATTTTTAGTGGCAACAATGCAACTTTTTTAGCATCAATCACTCTTTACATTTTTCTAAAATGGGTAAAGATAATTGTAAATTCTATATGGTTCATGATAAATCAATCCCCATAAATTGCCAAGATCTCCCAAATTTCAGGAGATTATTCCTAACACAAGGATTATGAGTCTGTAAAAGGTAGTTATTTTTGTCATTTTATGGGACTGTACAAAATTGTATTCTTTATAAACTTTAAAGAAAGATTTTATTTTTGCATGGCTTGGCAACTGGTGCTAAGAGCTAAGTCAAAATAAAATGTAATACATTTTTTAACAATATTTTTAACTTATTTTTCAAGAACACAAAAAAAGCACAAAAGTAAAGGCTGAGTAGAACCATTCTGCTGTCAGTGGACCAGACCTTAGCCCAGGGGGTGTTGTGAGAGGATAGGAGCCAGGGTTGCAATTGAGAGGGTGAGGGGTTCAGTTTCACCCTAGGGTATGGTGAGTGGAGCTCTGGTTCTCACACAAGGGCATATTTCACCATGTGGTATGAACCTTAAAAGCAGGTCAGAGGTCTCCACCCCTGGTAATGATGATGAATTGATGTGTGGATAAATTGAGTGAAATTACTACTTTAAGCCTGGCCCCAAAAGAAAAGGTATAGGTCCAAATTAGTAGATGTATTATTTTAGGCATGAGTCCTGTTTACCAGTGATGTAACTAAATGTGCTAAACGGAAACTGTTGATGCAGTTTTGTAATGCTCAGGATAAATACAGAAGATGTGCTATCAATACACAAAACAAAGCAAAGAGAATACGCCTTAGCTTGCTACAAAGATCCGTTTCTACTGTGCAGCGACGGACATTATGAGACAGATTGTGAGTTGAAATAGCTCTCAATTAAATGGATGCTTTGAGTTTCCTAAGACGAAAATGTGTCTATCACTGGAAACGTTAGCTATTTTAAAGAACGCATAAGGTACAACCTACACTGAACCAATTGACGAGAAGTCTTTACGCAGACTCCTCCCTAACTTGCCCTCAAGAAAACCTCATGTTGCACTCGATCCGCGACTGTTCGGGGGCCTCTTTGCATGGGCTGACACAATAGAATAAGTCCTGCATGCAAGTACAGTAAGTTCAATTCACGACCACACGATGAAGACGTTGGTTATCCTAGTAATATTGGCCATAACTTTACCTGCGTGCATTGAAGCCATCCACGGATTATACAATTTCGGTCAACCAGAATTATTCTACAAGAAGAATAATTGCAAACCTATTCCTGCGAATCTTCTCCTGTGCAATGACATTGAATACACAGAAATGCGCCTTCCTAACCTGCTTGGACACGAAACCATGAATGAAGTTCTCCAGCAGGCCTCCTCTTGGATTCCGCTGGTCCAGAAGCAATGCAATCCAGACACAAGAAAGTTTCTGTGCTCACTCTTTGCACCGGTTTGTTTGGACGACTTGGACGAGCCCATTCAGCCATGTAGGTCACTGTGCGAAAGCGTAAAACACGGGTGCGCACCGGTGATGTCTGCGTTTGGTTTCCCATGGCCAGATATGCTAGACTGCAGTCGTTTTCCACCTGATAATGACCTGTGTATACCACCTGCGGGCATCGAAAACTTTGTGCCCGTCACCCGGGAGGGTAAGTTGTCATTACGCATGAACATAATAATGCTAACAGAAAGTTGTAAACATGCTATTGTTCACACGTCCCTGATATTCGAAGCACGTAGGTGCTTATTTAAATATTTGTTTGCCATTTGTGTCTTCAATTGTAATAAACGAGTGTGTAAGGTTTTTAATCTGATATATCACTCAGTTGTAAGCCTATGTTAAAACAAAAAAATTAACCTTTGTGTATAAATCCAATAGCTACATACTAAACCATGTTTATCTTTCAATAACTATGCATCATTACTTTGTTTGATTATACCGTGTTTACAAACAGTAGTTTGTTTGAATACAAATGTTATTAATCCTCTCTTGTGTGTACTCTAGTTCCAAGAGTATGTGATGCTTGCAAAGAAAAAGATGAAAATGACAATGAAATTGTCGACAGCCTGTGCAAGAATGACTTCGGTGAGTCCTTTAAATATCCGATTCAGAGCAGGTCTCAGGTTTTCCTTATTGTCACAGGATATGAAACCTGAAGGTAAACCTGAACATGATTGTCCATCTCTTCCTCCCCACCACTACACCCTCAGCCTTGAAGATTAAAGTCAAGGAAATCTCCTACATGAATGGCGACACCAAGATAGTGCCGGAGACCAAGAGCAAGACCATCTACAAGCTGAACGGCGTGACGGAGAGGGACCTGAGGAAGACGGTGCTGTGGCTGAAGGACGGTCTGCAGTGCGTCTGTGACGAGATGAGCGACATCAACGCCGCCTACCTGGTCATGGGCCAGAAGATGGATGGCCACCTGGTCATCACCTCACTGAAGCGCTGGCAGCGAGGCCAGCGGGAATTCAAGAGGATCTCCCGGAGTGCCCGTAAACTGCAGTGCTGAGGGAGGAAGCAGGGTGCCAGATTAGACAGGTTATGTACACCAAATCAATCAGCGTAATCACTACCATGATAATTAGCAGATGTTTCTACTGTCACAAAGGCTATGTATCATTATTGTATCCCTCCACACTGCCGTGCTCCTTCATGAGAACGGGAAAGCCATGTGATTGCATTGGCACACTACTTCAGCTCCTGTCACCACGCTACGGCTAGTCTCAGTGTTTGGGTACCATCACAGATGCACATCTAAGGCAGCCCTTTAAGACTGTAGGTGTAACCTGGCTCATTACATTTTGTAAAGTAAAAGGCAAAATGCTCTACTATAGAGAGCTCACTGATAAGAGCTAGGCCAATATGAGCTGTTGAAAAGCAGTTGTCCTTTAAGTACTGTGTTATGCATTAGTCGTCCAGAAGAAACAACAAATTTGGTTGGATATATTGTAGTGCATAACAAATGTGCAGTTTTTAAGTCTTGTGTGCATTGAGTGATTATCAAAAGTATTCAGTGTTGTGCTTTTATAATGTGTCTTTTCTCAAACAATATGAGAAATAGCTGGCTATATTCTCTGCCTGTTCAATACTTCTGATATAACCTCGGCATTGACAAATTCTGCAGCTAGAAGCAAGATGTATTCTATTGTGAAGAATCATAATATTAATAACGAAAGTATTTTTACCAATGATTTGGCTTGTTATAAAATAATCAAAATGTTCTTGCTTTGCGCTTTATTTGCAGTCAATTGACTGTGACATATTTTTGTACTTGAGCCTCAGTACTGCACTGAATACTTTTCTACCAGAATGATAGATTAAATATTTTTCTAATTCAGACCTTAATAATTCTTTGACATTTACAAAATAATGTTTGGCTGCAATTCTAAATGTCATATCAGTTTTCTATTTTCGCTATGACATAATTTCTTTATTTTTAATTTTTTATGTAGCTCTGACTATCAGGATTGCATTAGAGTGGTTATCGATAGAGTAAAGAGTTGGTCAACACAAATAATCCAGCTATTTTTCTGTATTGTGAGTATTATTTGAAATATTACTGTGTAAATATTAGTAATTGTGTTTTTTTCCTGTACATAGTTTCCAAAGACTATAAACCAAGGCCGCCTAATTGTGAATTGCAGATTTAAAACTACTCAGTAAAACTGTTTTTAACTACAGCATGTCTTGCACACAGCTAATTAACAAAAGATCAATGTATAATTTTACCAAGCATCAGTAACTGCATATAGGAAAAAATAATATGCAAAGGGAAAAAATGAATTAAAAAGCTTTGGCAAAATAGTGACTCGTATTTTAGTTTGTTCGAAATGTAATTGTAATACTGGAGATGGAGAATATTCTTAATTAAACAGCACCATCTGCTGGAGACTTGAATCAAAGGTTATTCTTTGTAGACCTGCGTATCTTCAGAGAAAGGGAAGATCACATTTGTAGCTACTGCAGGCTGATATAGATTAGGTTTAGGTGTGTGTAATATTGTGTATACTGTGCATAGGTTTAAGGCAGGGGATGCTGTTTTGAAGGCAAAGGGTGTTCACACCAAATATTGATTTGATTTTTTTTTTTTAATGCTTTTTCACCTGTCTAAAACTTTTGCACAGTACTGTATTATATATATATATATATATATATATATATATATATATATATATATATATATATATATATATATATATATATATAATACAATACATATAACATTATACACGTGTGTGTGTGTGTGTGTGTGTGTGCGCGTGCGCGTGCGTTCGTGTAAAATAGCCCATGACAATTGTGGAATGAAAAAATATATAAAGTTAGGCCAAAAGTAATGTCATTCTAAAATAGCAGTTTAATATATATATGTTCGGGGAAAGCCGATATAAATCCACCCTTGCGGTGATCAGGGACCAGGTTTGGTAACATACATCAAATGTCAAATTGTGTCTATATAGCCTGCTATGACATTACGTTCAATCTACAAACGACTCTCCTGGCTAATTCATCTTTATTGAAAAATTCTGTACCCTAGGTTTACGGTCCACTATATTACGCAATCTGTGAAATTACGCACAAACATTATTACGCATTTGTGAGCATACTTTTGCCCAGACATCCATGCGCATGTGCAATTACTATCAACTGTCAAACAGCATGTTTGGGGCTAGGCCAACATAGTTTATGCGTGAATATAGGGCTAAACTAATTTAGGGATATATCATATGACTGGTAACGGAATGGATGATGGCTCACAATTTCGGAAAGCAGTTGTCAACTTAACCGACATTGTAGGCAAGGCTTGGTACAGGAAAAGTCCGCCTATTACGCGGAAGTCCCCCTAGGAAATCCCCGTAACCTACAGTCAGAATATCGGACTTGAGATGCACCAAACAGACAAAGGTTTATGCTCCATTCTTATTTTTAAGACATTTGGCAGAAGCTCGACACCACTTTAGTCGTTCAAACTAAAAAACAAACTTCAGATGCTGGATCATTCATCTTTGGGAATGAGAAGTGCAATGGATAATATAAATAATGATAACGACTCGCTGAAAGCAAGCATTAAGAGTTCCAATACTTTGAACACCCTTTACCACGAAGCACGGCAGGATATTGATAGTTTGACTAAACAGATTTCTCTTAAAGACAATTTAATTGCAGATTTAAATGTGAGGCTGGGAAAGTACGAACGGATCTGCATTAACGTCGAAGGATATGAGCCTGTTGCGATTGGACCATCCAAGGATTTGCTAAACAGTTTGTGCAAAGAACTCTGTAAAATGGAGCAAAAGCGGAAAGACACAGAGGTGAAAGCATCCTTACAAAGGGATGTTCATCAAAAAGTGGGTAAAATACAATCGCTCCTTGTTAGAATCATATTAATAAACATTTTAAGCCTTTGTACTCTTGACGTACTGTTTTTGGTAATCTATTACAATAACAACATTTGATTGCAAATAGTGCAAAGTAAATATTGCAATTTGTTACATGTATCAGCTTAACCAATGGCAAAGGATTTTCTTCAATCATGCATGATAGTGGGATTTATTTATTTATAAGAAAATTAATTCCATAACCAAAATGATCTCCAAGTTATGTAACAACTTGGAATGTCTTATTCATAATAATAATAATGATATAATTAAAACATATACAGTACTGTGCAAAAGCTTTAGGCAGGTGTGATGTCTTTAAAGTTAGAAGAAAAAAAAACATAAAAGGATAAATGTTAATTGTTTATTTTTTTTTTTCAATTCATAAAATACAAAGTGAGGGATAAGCAAATCTGTACCAAATCAACATTTGGTGTGACCACCCTTCGCCTTCAAAACAGCATCCCCTGCCTAAAACCTATGCACAGTACTGTATTTATAGTTTTCTTTACAGTTACAACATGTTTTATCCACAATAAATAAATTTAATTAAAAAACATCAACCATGATGAGTACATTCAATCTAGAAGCATTATATTGTCCTAAATGGTCGTTCTGAATGTCTGCATCCATTTTGTCTTAGGAGATCCAGAATTTACAAGTTGTGCTGACAGAGAAAGAAAGAGAGTTGTCAAGGGTCACACATCAGCCAGAGCATGAAAAGGACCAGGAGATCCAAAGGCTGCGGACGGCTCTAGAGAATAAAGAGCGGGCACAGGCCACCAGAACAGTGCTGTGTAACTCTCTAGAGGACGAAGCTGACCAGCTACGGGGCCAACTTACGGCAACAATGAAGGTTTGCCGGGAACTTTTGGATATGCTGGGGAGAGACAAGGCAGGAGTAATAGTGGAGGAGACGCCGCAGCAACAGAAGGCTAATGAGGTGCGTGGTTGACAGATACAACTGCTGCCATTTTAACCAGGTTACTGTTACCCAAGACATTCAAATGTGTGCCTACTGGTTTGAGTTAACGCAAGAACAGTAATGGGCCATGCAAGAAACAAAGTAACAATGTTGGAGTTATATCCAATAATTCTTTCCCCTGGATCTTAAAATAAGACGTGTGTTGGGCTTGCTGTAATTTGTATTCAATTAAAGGGCCATCCTCATAAATGGTTAAGTATTTAATTGCATTCCTTGAGCGGAATCAACCCTATTTTTCCGTTGTTGTTTCAGAAATCAGAGTCAACACATGCAAGTGGTGATGAGGACCGGTTTAATCAACTTGAGGAGGAGAACCAAAAACTGAAGCAGAGAGTGGCACATGTAAGGAGGAATCATAATCACATAATCACAGCTAGCTGTGCCATTAACACAACAGAATTAAAGATAACAGGAGTGATCCCTACCATCTTTGGACACGATTGATCATGACGTTAAAGCCGCAAATTAAGGAATCAGACACTGATTAGTAACATGTCAGTCCCCTTTCTCCTATAGGTTGAAGCTCTGAATTCCAAATGGCAAAGATATGATTCAAGTAGAGAAGAGTATGTGAGAAGACTGCGTCAGCAGTATCTGAAGGAGTCTAATAATCCGGCCGGTGAATGTGGGGTGAGTTCGGGGCCTAGCCAAGGAACAGGGCCCAGATCAAACTTGGTGCATGGACTGGGTACCGCCAGTAGTGGGTTGCTCCACCAGGAGATCGCCAGGCTAAATAGCCAGCTGGAGGAGAAGATGAGAGAGTGCGGGAGGTTAGGTAGAGACTTGGAAGAGACCAGAAGGCGAAATCGGGAGCACATTCAAACACTGGAGCAGCAGGTTGGTGTAGGTTTTTTTTTTTCTTCTCTCTCTAACCTTTATAATGTATGCAAAAAGGACGTTTAGATATAGAACATCATTGTTGCAGATATGCCCATTTTCAGCACTATTATGATTGAAGAAAATGTAAGAGAACTTACTTTACTCGCATAATCTTGTTTTTGGGATTCATTGTTGTCTGCGTAGCAAAAACATAAATACCATCAATTAAGACAGCTGTGAGGGAAAAAACGTGTTTAGCAACAGTATTGTGCTAACAGCTTACCAAATGATGAATATATGTTCACATAGTACTAAAAAGTAACGGAATTAACAATAGTAAATAACAAAATGCTTTTCCCTCTCGTCTCCTCTATAGGTACTCATTTACACGGAGGACTTTAAGTTTGAGCGGGCTGACAGAGAGAGAGCACATAGCAGGATCCTGGACCTGCAAGAGAAATTGTCTCACTTACAACAAAGGTTGCGCTCACAGGTAATGCTCTATGGGAAACCACAGTACTTACATCCAGTCATAAGTCCATAAGTTATTGCCATAACAGGTCCAAATAAGGGCTAATAGACGGTTCCTTTTTTTCATTATGATTTTTAGCAAGCACCCAGTGAAGAGAGCCGTGATGTAGTAGCACCTACCTGCAGAGGGCACATTGGACATAGGATCTCCCAACGTCCCCAGATCAACTTAACAGAACCAAACCAAAGGACTAGTACTGAGCCACCCACCACAAAACAGAAGAACGCACGCTCTGCAGTGATACCTAACCCTGTCTGTACGGGTGTATCTCAACTACAATGCCCATCATGCTTCGCTATGTTTGATGAAAACTGTGAGACTGAGTGCCTAAATCATTTAGAATATTGTCGCAGATATTAGGATTTATGACACACCAGGGATAAGACGGTTATCACTTGCTGACAGTAACTGAGCACTGACTAAATGCACTACATGCCAAAAAACTGTATGGATTTGATAATTGAGGTGCTTTTTCTTTTTTGGACACGAGTTCCTAAAAGGACCAAAGTCTTTGTTAAGAGTGCACATACCATGCGTCATTGTGTGATAAGAAAACATTTTGTTCAACAAAGTCTTTATCAGAAAAGAATAAATAGATTTTCTCAAACGTTAGTTTCGACCCAGAACAATTTAAAAGAAATTTGGGGGACCTATAAGCATTTAGGTTTGCAGTGATATACTGTACTGCATAATACTGCATGCCCGTGTTTCTATTGTACAAACCTTAGCATTGTCCGTGAGGTGAGTAGGTAGTAGTAGGATATCAGTGCAACTATAAACCTCAATTTGAAATACTGTATCATTGATCTGATCAACCAGCCATGCTAAAAGCAAAACTTCAATGCACAGTGGTTAGAAATATGGTGTCTCATATTTAGATAATCTTAACCAACTGTGTGCCTGTAAATAATGTAATCATTATATGGTTGTTATAAATTATATATTATTTGCTTTCTGTTTTCATGAATATATCAGTGTTATATTTATTTAATTTCCTAAACCCTTTGTTTTAGTGTCAAATATGCAACCCCACTTAATTTTTAGATGCATCCCCCTTCAAGAAATAATATATTTTTAAAAAAAGATTTAAGAGACATTTTCTTAGAACAAAGCAAATCAAAAAGGTAACTGCAATATAATATTTGACACTAAATTGGTAGGGATTCTGCAGAGATTTTATAATATACGCTTATTGTACACAGTCCAGATCTAAAAGTATAGTTTGTAAAAATGTAAATAAACTCTTCCTGTTGTCAATGTACTGTGTTGCTTTTGCCTTGAACCTATTATTTTGTGTGTGTATGTGTCTGTGTTTGTGTGTTAACCAAAACTGAATCAAGTTGATTACCTTAAACTAAAACTGTTCATAACTGGGTTGCATTTGCAGAAAACAGACTAAGAGATTTGATGATTGGTAAACCTTTGAGTGTGTGTGTGTGTGTGTGTGTGCGTGCACGCGTGCATGATGGAAAACCCCTTTCCAGTGTAGCTTGAATGGGCACGCTGTACTGTGACTGCCACATTCCCAGCTGTTGTGAGTGACTAAAGTGAACACTGAGTAGACTAAGAAGGCCAATGAGACCCTGAAAGGACAGATTACATCCTATCTTTAAAAACTGATTTAGGATAAGCTGTTTCCAGACTCAGTTATTATGGGGGAGGTGGGTGCACAGGAACCTGGACTTCCCCTGCTAAAAAGGTAGAAGGCAGTTATTGGAAGGGGGTAAATAAAACTCCCAACATATCCTTTGTGTGTGTCTCACATCTCTCTCCTAAAATGGATGTGTGGGCTGCAGATTTAATCCTCCCATGTCGCTTAAGATTTCAACATGAAACCACATCCTTATTTTCGACAGTAGCCTGCCCTTTTATGGCACATTTGAAAGTCATGTTCATTTTATTGTATAAGGCTGAAAAGCCTACCTTCTTGCTTTGTTTGATTTTCTTTGGGTTACTGGAAGTTTAACTGTCAAATGAGTAGCTATTGAAAGAGAAACTGACTTGGCTGCCCTGAAGACTTTGACACCCATAACGTTCGTACTGACACGTCACCGCAAGAGCTAGGGGAGATTAGTTGCTGCCACTCTTATTCATTTACATATAAAATATGAGTTTGACTGATAAAGCGTGTGAATGTTGACATTATATTTTATGTGTGGCTATACAAAGCAAGTCACAGTTTAGTATATCCAGCCCCTCCCCCTCCCCCATTCAATATGTGGCCTGTCAGGGACTCTCCCCTACGTTTGTCACACACACCTACAAAAAATTACAGACAGGCATACACACACAAACTACCCACCCGTTATAGAGTGGAAACACTTAGGTCACACACCCCCAACCTGCTTTCAAAGACCTTTTTAAAGAAACAATGGCATGAATAAGTAAGACCTTGAACATCCAATCAGGTGCTAGTTTTTGGTACTGAGAGAGAAACACATCACAAGGCTGCTGCCATTCACTTTACATATTGTAAAACCCTTTGCCTGACATTTATCCAAACACAGAATGGATAGATTTGGCCTTTAATCTTATGTGCATCCGAAAAGAATGGGAATTTCCCGTCATTGCATGGGAATTCCCAAAACATGCACTAAGGTTTACGTGAAAGTAGAGCACATAAGACTTGTTGCGCTAGATCATTATAAGTTGATATGGGCTGCTGTTGCTGGTGGTGGTGTAGTTTTATCTTTGACTGCCTTTGTTGGACTTTTATGAAGGAAAGGCTTGGAGACGTTTTTCGGGTAAAATAAACCATTGTGGATCACCATATCTGAGGATGTTGGGGGTTTCCCCCTATGGAAGTGTATGTGTTTCTTAAATGCTCCAGGGAGTTTTCGATGAAAAGATCCCCCACCTGATTACAAGCTACAGGCAGCTCTGATCCTTTCTAATAACCATATTGGCGCTGGCTCCTGTCATTGTCAGAGCCCTGCCCTAGCTACAGAAGACTAGACTACTTGGCATCATGGGGTTTTCCTGTTTCAACACCCTGGCTTCACAACAGGGAGTGATGGTCAGACTTGTCTGATGGGAAAGGGTTATTTTATGGGGAAAGTTCATTTTAAAGTGGACATCTCCTTATCAGTTTCTCAAGCACATTTACAAACAAAAACAACTGATGAATAAATAATAATATTATAGGTTATGACACTGTCTGTAAAGTAGCTTAGGTAAAAAGTTTAAGGTTTTGTTTTTTTCCTAATAGTTCTGGGGTCCTTTTCTTTGTGTGTGCTCTAACAGAAAGTACCCTTGGCTAAATGAGGACAACCCGTCCTTGCATCACTAACACATTGACTTTGGCACTTGTAGAGCCAGACAACTACTCATTACAAAACGGATATACGTTTTGACTCATTTCAGCTGTGGTTGCCTAGCCTCTAGCCTTTGTCCTCAGTCTATGATTTAATGTAAATTTCCCACATTTTTATCATGTGAATAAAAGGTACATTTTCATTGTGAAACCCCTCAGAAATAAGAAACCACAAGTGGGCTACTTATTCAAAATGAGGAAGCACGCAATAAGGAGAATATCGTTGATATGAAAGCCATGCAACTTATTTCCTTGGCTCTAGCATGATACTTATTGTTAGCAAAAATATTCAGACATAAATACATGCTTCATCTATACCATCCATATGTCTACCTTTCTATGAAAGTTCAACCACAGTTAACCACTTGCAGCATCTCGTCTGAATCCTTATATCACCTTTATTCAGAGAATCTAACTATAAGGTTTGCTAAATTGTATGTATACAAGTTATCTGATAAGAGTACCTTTGTCAGTATAAAAATGCATACAAGTATATATTCCTGGGTTGTGGTTGTGTAGATGTAGTGGCATTTGTCCTGTAGTTGAACAAGAATGAAACTATAAAAGTATGCCATTGAGGAAGTATAAGTCACAACTGTAAGATCTCTTTTCTTAGAAAACGTGGGTGAAAATGTGCAGGTGCCAAAACAATAAAATGCAGTCAGTAGAACTGTGTTCTACCACCATAGAGCTTGAATAGGTTAAAGCAGTGAACTTAGTGGTTTAACAAGGCAAAGCACCCTTTACATGACATAGAAAAAATTACACACAACAGTATCGAAGTTCAAAAGAAAGATTGCACATATCCCAAAGAATCGAATCATACGTTGCTGTGTGACCTTGCGTTGCTGTACACTACACACCCATAGTGGCAGCGGGGATGGGTGATGTCATATGAGATCATTCCCATCGGAGCGCTAACAGTAAACATTACACACATCTGCCACTCAGCAGCACATTTCCGCGTGTTGAGCACTGAACTCAAGCCTATCAACACCTATGCTGACCCTTATCCGATTGTTCGGCAGATAGCTGTACAATACGTAACTTTGTTGTGCTTTCATAAATTGACTGCAGCTACTACACGTAGGACGTATAGTGCACAAGAAACGGAGTAGCGTAGTTCATACGAGACACGCGGTCGAATACTGCCCCTTCACATCAGATTGTTGTTAGTCTAGCTTTCTCTGCACTGATTAGGCATTCTCTTTTAACCTTACAGAAGCCTTCAACAAGTTCATCTGCACACATGCTGCGGCAACGCTTAGTGTTCCCAGCAGTGATTTGAATTTGTTACGCTTTCTGCATTGCCATGTCACGCTCTCTAAACCTTTCTTAAGATGGTGTGTTCCTGAATGAAATAAGAGTTGACACAAGACACACATCCTGCCATACTACTGTATTCCATCTTTCAAAAAAGAAAGACAAGATTTTAATATTACTTAACAATATGTTAAAAAGTAGCCAGTTTGGCTTCAGTGTTAATACAATATACACTCTATAACAGATTGATAGTGTGAGTATTGTTCTTTTTCAATTTCATTCTGAGAGTATTCTGATACAAGCTGGCTACATGTCAAAAAAAACGAAAAGAAAAAAAAAAACGAGAAAGAAAAACAATAACTGTAACGGGTACACTTTGACTCAACAGTTTGTTTAACAGAACTGGAAAAAAAAATAAAATAAGAACTTTGTCAAGTATTATACCTTCTTCCTTTCAGTGAAGTAATAGTTGTTGGGGGAGCGGGGTGGGAAGCACAGCAGGCCAAGCCCATTCCCTTGTCAATAAATCTGAAATGAGACACAGTGCTAGAAACTGTCGGAAACAGGGAGGGGAGAGGAGGGGGAGGGGGGGATAGTAAGCCACAATAGCTGAATTAAAGATTTTTAATTCATGACATTTCTATTATTTTATGCATTGTCTCCATGTATGTCGTTTGTGGAAGGCTTCCATCCAAACATAGTAAGCATCTTTTGAATACCAAATAGATAAGAATTTTATAACATGGCTTTTTCAGTCACGAAAAAGGCCCCCACTCACAGACTAGAAGCACACAAGCACAAAATGAAAAATAATCAGATAGAAAGTAGCATTGTGATTTTTGTGTGCGTGTGTCATTTCATTTTTTTTTTCTCTCTCTCACAAGAGTTCTGCATGAGGATCAGCCCAGATGGGTCCATGGTGGAACCACACAGCGACGAGAACAAGGCAAGGCAGCGTGGGCGTGAATTGGGCACAGCATGACACAGGGAAGCTAGAGGGAGGGCAAGAGGGTGCTATGGGGTCATCGGCCAATAGGGTTTGCTGATTGCTTCCTTAAACAGTATCTTCACCCACCAATCCCGTCAGTGGGCGGCAAATGTGGCTTTCTTCAAGCTAAAATTGGACCAGTTGATGGATAGCCGTTGGCGGGTCTGACGAGCTGAGTCCAAGCAGAACCTGGAGAGGGAAGCAGTGATGAAGACCGACAATTGACACACGGGCACGATTGCATGACATTCGCCGTCACTATTTTCTGCAGTGTTAAATAAGTGTTCAATGGTCATCAGATTCTTCACTTACCTTTTAAAATATTCCACCTCCCTCTCAGTCTCGTCCATTTCTGTACTGTCCAGATCGATGTCTTTGGGTAGGAACACGTCATCTAAAATGAAAAGGAAACGTCTTGGCTTAATAAAAACATCCATAAATGGAACACTACATCAATGAGCTTTCCACATGTATATCAAGTGAAAACAAGGTGTGCAAAAAAAAAAAAAAAAAATGCCCTAGTCAAAACAATAAAATGTCAGTCAACTGATCAGTCAAACATAACAAACCTATTGAGCAGTTAGCCTTATCCCCTTTCTTCTTCTTGTTTTTTTTGGCCTTGCCCTTGGGTTGAGGAGACTCTGCACTGGGTGGCTTGCCATTCTGCTGGGGCTCTTGCAGTGGGGTTGGAGGAGGCGGTGATGGAGGGGAGGGCTCAGAAACAGGGGGACTTCTCCTCTCCTCCTTGCCCTGGCTCGGATGCAGCCTCTTCCCACTGGGGCAGTGGCGCCTCTCTTCCCGCCTGGCCTCGGGGGCTGGGCTCTGGAGCACCACTGGGGCTTCCACGGGCCTGGGTCTGGTTGCTTTGGTGTCTGTTGTTGGGCTGGTACCATTTACCATCTTTGCAGGCAGGTTGGAGGTCTTGGTAGTCTCTGGTGCTTTCTTCACCGCGGTCTCGCAGGCAACGGGCCTGCTATGCTGATGAGGTTCTGGCTGCTGTTTGGGCCTGCTCTTGCCGTTGACCTCATGCTGAGGAGCAGAAGTGCAATAGTGGATGGGGGCTGTGGGGGTGGGCATCGGGGCGTGAGTGGCGGAGGCCTTCTCCTTGGTGCTCTTTGGGCTGTGCTGATACAGGGGCAGCTGGGCTGGGTGCCCGTTGACGGAGGGCTGGGCTCGAGGTGTCGGGTCCAGCCGCGGTTCCTTGTGCTCAGGGAGACGGATGAGGCTGTGGAGGAGCTGTGTCTTGCTGTTCTGGAGGTTTTCCAGGACGTTTTGGGCTGTCTGTTTGAGGGGCTGGGGGTTGTTCTGCTGGGTAGGAGCCGTGTTCTCCTTGGCTTTCTCCTTCCTCTTCTTCTTGGCGGCCCGGAGGTGCTGCAGCTCCTGGAGCCGGAGGAGCTCTCGCTGGAGCTGCAGCTCCTGCTCCTCCTGCCGCCGGCGATGCTCCGCCTCCAACAGAAGCTGCTGCTCCTCTCGCTCACGGGCCTCGGCTTCCAGACGTGCCTTCTCCTCCATCTAAAACAGACAACATCAATATCATACAACACTTCAAATGTTCAAGTTTCAAATGTTTTTCACGTTTCAATTCGATATGGAAGTCGAACGTTTCGTCTTTCAAAGGCCATTTAAATAGAAGCCGGGAGGAAGCAGGAAGAGAGTCATCTCGCCACCTTCTTCTGTTTGTTGCGGGCCCGCTTTGCCGCCTTGGAGCTGGATATGGGCTTGTTGTCGGCGCTGTTGATGAACTGCAGCAGGTCCTCGACCCGCCGGTGGTCCTCCAGGCCTGTGTCACGCTCCAGCACCGGCAGCTGCTCCTCCCGCTTGGGCTGCTGCTCCTCCTTCCGCTTGGTCAGGCGGAGGCGCAGCTTCTCTCGCATCTCTGCATAGTTACGACTGGTGGGAGCCGCTGGAGGCTTTAAGTGGGGGGGGGGAAGGAGCAAGACCATTATTCAAATATCCAACCCGAGGTCACATGACTAGTCCCGTTAATTTACAACCCTATTCATTTATTGAATTTTGTTTTGATTATTAAATGTATTTGTTATTCATTCAATTCTAACAGGGGTGTGTGTGTGTGTGTCTCTTACCCCTCCGTGGCCAAAGAACTCGCAGTAGCAGCAGTCGCAGTACTTCCCCTCCTTCTGATTGGTGGAGGTGGAAGTGGAGGAGCTGTGCTCGGAGCAGCTGTCTTCGTCTTGGCTCTCCTCGCCGTTGTACGTCTGGTGCTCGTACGCCCCGTTGCCCTCACACCGGTGACCCTCGCAGTCCGGGTCACTGCACAGTCAGTCCGAGGAGGGGGGGGGAGGGGGGGGGGATCAGTGTTGTATGTTTCCCAAGGCACCACACATTTCGTGTCAGCACTTTCAACAGTTTCGCTTAGTCAAACGGTTCAAATCTAATCCTGAAACAAAACTCATTCGCCTTTGACAGATGGAAGTGTCGATTGAGAAAGGCAGTGCTGAAGTGACCTACCTGCAGACGCTGGGTGGGGCGCTGATGGGGCCGTCGGACGAGGGGGCCGGAGGCTCGGCAGGGGACAAACACAGGCCCTGGTGGGCCTCCATGAAGCCGGGGGCTGGCGCGGCCATCTTTGGGAAGGGTTGGGATCCCATGCTGGGTAAGTGCGTGGAGGGAGGTGGGGGCAGCGCTGGGCATGAGAGCGGCGGGAGAGAAGCCAGTCCTGTGGGGCTATTCCTAGGGGCGACTGGGGTGGGTTGCCTATGGTCCTCTTTACCTAGATTGTGAAATACGTCACCTGAAGGAGAGGAACAATACATAAAACCGCTAAAATAAATCACAGCAAGCAAAGATAGGTCCTCACTTGGGGAACAGGCTCATAATTCAACTTACAATGGGAGAGAATACCTTTGGAATCTTGGTCTGCTGTTTACAGTAACAACATACTTCCTGCGTCCTACTTTAGTTTAATTTAGTTGGCCAACCGTGTCATTTAAAAGGACCATAGGCACTCCTTTTCATTGTGCCGCATATAGAATGAGGAAACAATTCTACCGCTGGGAAGTGCTCTCAGTCAGCGTGACTTCTGAGTTCAAAGTGATCGAGGGGCTTCTCTGGAACTGTCACACTACTTGGGACTAATCACATGTAGCTGCTAATAACCTGAACCGTGAATAAGATACGAGGTTCTATTCTAGCCATTGTAAAGCATATTTCTCTGTAAATTACCGATGGATGAAGAGTCATATCTATAGCTCTAAAAGCCCCACCTGCTTCCCTGCTAGCCTAGTCACTCCTCCATGCAGTTTTACCTAAGGAGTTGGGTCTTTTAGATGCTAGGTGGATGGGTGGGTTATTACTTGACTGGACAGTGGTAGCAGTGCAGGAGACGGAGGCTGTGGAGGCGGAGGTGGCCATCACCACGCGGTTGGCCTCCATGAAGGCATCTTGGAAATTATAGAGACACTTCTTCTTGGCGCTACTCTTCTTGTGCTCCTTGTGCTCTGATGAAGAGGACGAGGAGGACGAGGACGAGGAGGAAGAGCAGGTGGAGGAAGGAAGAGGAGTGGCCATGGAGGAGTGGTCCCCATAGTGACCGATAGTGGGTGGAGGGAGAGGTACTTCCGGAAGGGATGGTCCTAACATGTCTCCTGTTGGGAAAAGAGGGAAACTCCACTCATACATCGAAGAGGATTTGAACACGAGAAGCAAAAAGAGCGCAAAAGCGGTGTCGCCGTGCCCTGTAAGGCAGACAGCATCACGGGGGGGGGGGGCTCACCCGGGAGGGGCTCCTGCAGCAGCACAGCTGGGTTCCAGCTCTTCATCATGGCCGCGTCGCACAGGTTCTCGAACTTGAGCGAGAGGCACTGCAGCGAGCTGTTCCAGTCGCCGGCCCCACCCGCGCCGCCAAAGCAGTTCTGGTAGACGTGGTCCGGCAGGGAGGGGCTGAAGGCCGGCTGCTTGGCCGCCGAGTGGTTTGACGTGGGGATGGGAGGGAGAGGCTGAGGAGGACGACGGCCAGGAAGAACAAGTTAGGGGAGATATAGATTTATGTTTCTCATTATTTAACAAAATAAAACTAAAATATATTTTCGTTAACTTTCTTAAATAAATGTCCATAATATATTTTTTTTATAATCATAATATTTTAATCATAATATTTTAAATATTCCATATCCTATATGAAGTTGACAGTAGGGCTGGGGCAGTGTGACCCCGTGTGGTGAGTATTTGCCATTACAGCATTACAAGGTTAAGATGGGCCATAGCTGAATCATACTTCCTCCTACTTAAGTGTGATTCCCCTACTGAAGGGGGAAATGCAAGAAGAAAAGTTTCCTTGACAAAACTACCAGAAAGACCACTAGGGAAGAACAGAGTAGCACCGTGACAGCAACATCCCCGGCAAGCAGAAACGTAAATGTCCCTTTATTATCACAAGTTATACCCACTGGTTTCCTGGCTGAGGCATGTTGGGAATTCTCACCTTGCAATGTGAGAGCGGGGGACTGGGGGGGTAGAGCGTGGGGTGCAGCAGGGGCCGGGGCAGGTGGGACAGGTTGTGAAGGGGCAGGTGGCCGTGGATGTGGGGGTAGAGGTGGAGCGCTGGGTGGGCCGGAGGGGTCTTGGTGTCGGTGAAGAACTGGTGGCCCATGGCAGGAGACGGGGAGGCGTGTAGCCGGCTGGGGGACAGGCCAGTGGACGAGCTCAGGCTGGAGGGAGAGGGGTCCTGGTTGCACACGTGGCACTCGCAGGCATGCTGAACCTGCTGCTCCATCTGACGGTGAAAAAAAAAAAGAATACATATATAATAATATAATATAATACATAACACATAAATATAACAGTATGGTTTCATAGGGAGGGAAGGACGGTACCTGCTGGTGCAGATAGGATGGTGGGGGGCTGTGGCTCTTCCCTGGAGTGAGCTCCCCTTGCAGCCCCGGGGGCGACCCACCACTCTGTCCGTCAGCCTCGTCCTCCTCCCCAACAGAGGAACTGCTGCTGCTGCTAGTGCCTCGGGGTGACTGAACGGGGAACGAGTTGACGAAGAAGAGACGGACGAGGGCACGGAAAGTGTGTAGGAGACAAGGAAAGGGAACGTGAGCGTTGTCACAGATATGAAGCACACCGATAAAGGCCAAGCGTTGCCATGAACCAAAAATTAGGACTACTATAGCAGGTGTCTATGAAAGCTTTACTTTTATAAAGGATATACTGCTGGTGCTTCTGCCTATAATGAAAGGACACAGCCCTTCTTAAAAACATCCTTATCCATTCCGAGGCAAAAGTTGACTCCGGAAAAGGGTACGAGCACTCCTAGCTGTACCTAACTTCAGTTGTGCACTTTGCTGTAGACCTCACCTCATCCTTGAGAGCCATGTTCTCCCCTCCCCCGTTGAGCTCATTGTGGAGGCCGTTCATGGCGTCTGCCACCACACCAGGGTCTTCGTAGCCACTCATGGGGTAGATGTCTCCAAACTTTGCCGACAGTGGAGGCACTTCGTCGTCATCGCTAACACAAACAGACAAAGAGTGAAGGAGCAGCAGTCCAATGCAGTTAACCCTAACCCAAACAAGTAAAGAACAACGACACAAAAACTTAATGAGGAATAAATATTTGGAACACACAATCAACTAAGATAAAAATGAAAAAACGCATGTTAGTGTTTTTAAATACAACTTGCCCCAAAATAATACTGATTCATTCATAAACACAGATATAAAGAGATATAACTATGAACATTTGATTGTTGGTCCACTCCTGGGTTGACTTACAAGGTGTTGGCGCCCCCTTCAGGCAGGATGAGGCGTGGGTGCTGCTGTATGGTAATAGGAGAGCTGGAGTTGGAGCCGGAGGCTGAGCTGCCCGAGGACAGACTGGGGGGATGCACCTCGGCCAGGTAGTCCCGATGAGGCTCCCCCTGCAGGGGCAGCTTGATGTGGAGGTCCTCAGCAATGGGAGAGTCCATGATGCCACACGTCAAGATGTGAGAGAGGCTGCAGTCGTCACAAGTGCACCTAAATGGTGACAAACGCATGACAAACAGTTTACAGGGTGGGTTAGAGAGATCAGCATGTATGTCTTTTGGCAATCATAATGGGACAACAATCACATATTTAGCGTAACAAATAAATATCAAAACAAGACCTTATTAACACATGAGTCTATCGTTAGGAGGTTGCTCCATGAACGCGAGTTAAACCCAATGGCGAGAGCTAACCTTCTTCGATAATTGCAATTTGGACAGTCGGGAATACTCAGACGAGAGGAGAGCATTCTCATTGTGTCGGTGAAGTTATCTCCAGCAAGTGACTTCTTACTGTTGGTTAACTGTACAGATGACGGAACAGAGACAAATTCAATTCATTGACCAGCATTTGGAAACGAACATGATGGGAGTATTCATTGGAACATCAGGCCGTTCGGTAGGAACATCAAATCCTACCTGTTCTTCAATAAACCGTCTCTGCTTGAAAAACTCCCAGTCGTCCTTCAGCATGCGCTGTTTAGTCTTCAAAGTCTAGAAAACAAGAACAAACGTGTAAGCAAACCTTTGGGACGCGACGCATACGTGAAACAGACGGTGTTTGGAATGACCACTTACATTTTTACTGATCAAAGATTTGTGTGGCTCTGTCCGTTGGTTAGAGAGATTTTGTCCCTCTACTTTAAAAAGCAGCTGCCAAAGGAAGCGACACACACATTTTTCTATGAAACCATAACCATGCGTTGCCAAAGTAAACTTGTCCGGCCAAACGTTTCAGCACGGCGAGGAGGGAGGACTACTGTGAGCGTGTGTACCTGTTCGTCCACGTAGTCGTCGATCCTCTTCTCACACTCCTGCCACTCAGCAGACACTGCAGCCATCTCCTGCTCTAGGAGCTGGTAGCTCTCTAGAAGAGTCTTGTACATGTCCTCGCTGTACGAGTCATGGGAGGCTGTTCCATGCCTAAACAGGAAGCACAAACCAATCAGTAACCCACAAGTGGACCATGAGGAAAAACGTTTAATGGCGTCATTATATTCTAACAATAACTACCGAGTGGATTACAAATTTATTAGTGAGAGAGTGGGGCTGTGCCTTACCTCAGCTGTGCAGCCAGCGCAGGTAAACTGCTGTGCAAGATGGGCTCAGAGAACACCAGGTTCTCAAAAAGGTGCTTGTTGTGCAGCTCCCACGTCACCTGGAACTTTTGGAGATGTTCGTTCTCCTGTGGAGGAAAAGATTTCCAAGGGGTTAATAAAGACAACGCTATCATTCGTTTGTGTGGCTTGAATTGAGAGAGCCGAGTTGATTCTCCAAGATGATGTCATTTCTAAGCAGCGCCCAGTGAGTGAGTCATGGCTCGTAATGGCTACAATGTTCATGTGGACGGAACCGGTCAGTCAGATACTCACGATAGATAACTGACACAGACAGAAAACATAACCAAGGCCAACAACAACAAAAAAACTATTAACATGTCCATAATTATTCATCCAGTTAAAACACTATATTTTGTGATTTCCAACTGACCAGAGTGAGCAGGAAGCTGCTGATGGTGCGTGCAGCCTGGCAGAGGGCGTGGTACTCCTCGAGCAGCAGGGAGATGAACTGGTGGGCCTGAGGAGGGCCCTGGGTGGCCGGCACCGGCCCTGCAGCCTTGGAGCCGGCAGACAGGTGTTTCAGCAGACGCACCTTCATCTCCAGGACGTACTCGCGGGCCTGCTGCTCCAGCCTCTGGTACAACTGGTAGGGGTCCTTCTCGCACAGCCTGAACAGGATCAGCAACACAATGGCTAAATACACAGCATCGTTTATTTGTTTTTGTCAACTATGAAAAATAAATAAAAGCTTATATTTCTACCCCTTGGACAGTACTAACTGAATAGAATAAGCAGAAAATAGTCAAACTGGAAAGGGGGCAGTAGCCGAGAAGAAAAGTATGACAAAGAGACAAGAAGGGAAAACAACCTGTCTAGGGATCTCTGTGTTCTTACCTGTCCACTAGCTTTTTCATGCCCTCCTTGTCTCGGTCGAGGGGCTGGTCGTGGTCTTCTGCCAGCGGAGTGCCTGTCTGGCGGTAGATGCAGCGCACCAGGTAGCGGACCTCCGACCAGTGGTTTTGCAGCTGCTGAGACTCCCGCTCTGACTCAGCAGAGATCTCTCTGTAGCAGACAACAAAGGTTTGGTAACCTAGTGTCAGTCAATAGGACACACGCACGCACGCACGCACGCACGCCTCTTGTGCTTCAAGTCAACGACCGTCGTCCCGTGAAACCCACCGTCTTTCGTTGCACGCTTCACAACTGCACACCGTGTCAGCTGTCAGAGGGGAAGTGAGGTCAGAGGCGGGGAGCGTGGGTAGTGAAGGCGGGGCGATGGTCAGCCTGTCTCCTGATGTGGGCTCTTGCCCCAGATCCCCATTGCCCAGAGGCATGTGCAAGAGGAAATCCTGGTTCTGTAAGGGGAAAAATGGAAACCCGGAAATATATTTTAACTTGATGCTTTTTTTTTATTTTTTATTATCTTTACAAACACTTTCTCAAGAGTTGTAAAGCAAATGCGTCAAGAAAGAAATATAAAATTCTATAAAAATATATACACAATAATGCCTTTATAAATGTACCGTATGTTTGCCAATTTTGTCAATAACATTAATATGGAGAACATGTTACCAACATTGTAAAATATATATTCATAATCAAAGAACAAATACAACCATCCTCCAATCCAACAGCCCCCGAGAAAGCAATTTTCAATACAAAAAAAGAGAACTGACAAAAAATTTGTGAAGAGGCGTTAACCTTTTACAAAAGCAACAGCGGTCAACACAACATGGTTCCTTATTGGTTTTCCACAAAAGGACATTTGCCCCTGGCAGCTACAGATGTGTGTATCAAACATAGCCTGTATCTCCCTCCGATAGGCGAAGAGGAGCCTAACCTCTACAATGTTGTGACTCATCTGACGTTGCCACAATGAGATCACATCAGGAGTCTCATATTTCTATTCATGGCTGTGCTTTGACCTGGGTCAACATCACAGTCTTGTGTACAGTCCGTATCCATTTTGCTCCCTGCCCCTATACGTCTGAGACGATTGAAAGCATTTTCGAAGCATATATTTGTAGGGCTAATGCACCAGCTCCGAAAGCTACAGCATGTACTTTTCCCCTCTAAGAACTGTTTCAGTCCAACCGTTTCAGTCCCTCCCCAGTGGTGTCTCACCCCAAGTGACTGCTCCAAGGCAGCATGGCGGTCCTCCTTCTCCACTGTGCGCCTGCAGTCCGAGCATACCCACAGTGGCAGTTGCAAGGCACTGGGGCTCTTGGAAGGTTGCCCTGTGCCATTCTGTCCCGAGAGGCCCCCGTCTGACTGCAAGACGCTGTCCTTACGCTCACACCGGCACAAGAGGCAGCGGTCACCGGCCGTATAGGGAGCCCTTTGGTTCAGGCCGAAGGTGAACGGGGTCTGAGAGGGGTTGAGATGATGAGGCAGGCTGGGTTAGTCAACAAGTACCAATCATTTTATGGTGATCGTGTCGGTCCCTCATAACTCTGTCAAAGCACAGCTTATCACGATGAATGGTTCCAACATGAATTCAGCATTTTCCCAGGAAATAGCACCAATAATGGTATTGCAACCACCACAGTAGTGCTCAAACACAAGGCTGTTTGGCCCCCACACCCTGTCCCTTTCTGTCCCCATTTACCCAGCTACTGGTGGTGGACCGAGCGGTTACCATTTTATCCATACTATTTAAACGGTCAACTTTATGTACCACAATTTTTTACAAGTTAACTATGGCTATTGTCAACTGACATGAGCCAGATGGCTTCCTAAATCAATGATTACCAGGAGCCTAATGGTGGCAATAGGTAATCACAAAAAAATAACATCAAGGTACTGTTGTTAATTGAAGTGCTTAAACTGTTATAATCGAGTGTCACGTCTTTCAACTCCAGCACCTCTTCTTTATGTTCTAGAAAGACATCACAACAGGAGCTGAGTGGGTCAGAGAAGGTTGATGAGGGTGCCATTTCACGAAATTTAACTGAACTCGAACGCTCTCTAACGATAATATAACAACCTATGACACGGGACTGTTGATAATGTGATACAACAACTTTTATAAACCCTAGTGAAATATATCAATACTTGACGTTTACCATGACATTCATAAATATTCACAAAGCAATAGTTAGTGGGAAAACAAGCCCACAATGGCATGTTAACAACAAAATTAAACTGAAAATAAAAAATACCTGAAGAACCCCTGAGAAGTCTGAGTTCACCGGCCCCTCTGTAAACTGTGGTGTAATGCTACCGTTCATTGGGATCTGTGGGAAAACAAAAAGCCTTACATTAACTCATAAACATACAGCTCCCTCTCATTAACAGTGGAATAACGCACACACCTATTTAAACACTGTCCAGGGAATGTTTGCCTACTGGCAGTCATCGTGGTCTTCTGTTTGTATTTGCAGAAATACAAAACTATAAATATTTTGTATATATTATCTGAATATGGCAGAATCACAGATTAGCTTATTAAAGTGTTATCAGTGTTTTTATTTTTTAATAGGTCTGTACTATTTATATATGGTGGCTGAGATCCAAAAGTCTGGATAAAATTTGGACAGTTGTCCTATCTTAAAAGCTGAACACAGGAGAGAAAGAAATACTTTAAAGAAGCCTTAGAGTAGCACAACTGCCTACTTAAGACAGCCTGTAGGTCTGAATAACAAAAAAACAGGTTCATATTTTCATATACGACAAACAGTCCAATGCAATTAAATACTTACGTATGTTCAAATTTTTTTTTTTTTATACATATTTATCAAAAAATAATTATGGCTACTCAGCTGTCGAATATCTTGGCACAATTCCACATGTTAATTAAAAGACAAATTTTCATGACAACATGCCAATAACAGAGTTTGCAGAAATATGATTTCATAAACTCGGCCCTGTAGCATTTCCATGCATTAAGCAAACAAAACGTGGAAGGCTCATATGTTTTTATTTGGCTTGTTCACAAAATGGATCAATCCCTACTTGGATATGCAATGTTGGAAATCAGGATATTGTTGACGATTTAAGAAAACACTAACCACAACTAATGATTAACTGTTTGTGTGGCACACATGATCATACAAATAAATCATGTTTAAGGAAGTTTGTCAGCTAACGCTGTCTTAAGCTAACTACTGTTTTGATTAAACTCCAATCGAAGCTTTGGCCAGCCAGCTAGCTATCTAGCTTTCTAGCTTCATTGCCAACTAACTAACGACAGGTAACGTTAACGTTAGCGGGTTAATCCGATGAAAGAGTCGACTCGAGACACAAAGTTACTACCTGTTTGTGCACATTTTGATCAGTATGACAGGCAAAATTTACTTTAGCATTGAATGATGCATATTAATCGGACATACTGAAAGCTTATTTGACATTGCACCATTGGTTTACTAATGTTAGCCTACTAGCAAGCTAGTCAACAACCCAGCTAACATTAGCTTGTCAAGTTAGCTAGCGTAGCCAAATTTGTAAGTGCTAAAGCTATTATTTTGTCAATACAAGTAAGCATGTTCATAAGCAAGCTTACCAACGCTCATGCTTATGTTGTTAGTAAGACGAATCATTAGATAGCACACTTCATTTTAATAGTTGCTTACGGTTAACTACAAAAACCTCAATTTAGCCAGCTGGCTATAGTCTCATACGTTACGTTAGCATAATTGCGAACCAAGCGCGACAATAGTCAGCATTCAGTTAACTGACATAACGATTAACGTTATTTTTCAACGTTTGATAGCTTGTCATACATTACATCAAGTCAACTTATAATTGTCAAAAAAACGTAGTCCTACCCAGCACTAACAGCGGTCGAAGCAATAACGCTAGCTGACGCTAGTTTGCCAACTAGAAATACCCGGCCTTTGCCCGATTCGATTGAATTGGGTACAAAATAATGCAGGCCCATATGATGCGACTGTTATTAGTTAGCCAAAAAGCTAGCTAAAACATAAACGCTCAGCCTTCTTTGACAGCCTACAATCTCGATTGTTTATTTGTTTACCTCTCCATTGAGGCCTGTGACGGGACCCATGGTCCCATTTCCAGTGCTTCCCGGTGTTAAGAAACTCATGACAGAGGCAGGTGTTACAGTGCCGTGAGGACCCAAGGCCGAGGCTGAAACCCCGGCCTTGCCACTACTGGCATTGCAGACAGTGCTGCAGGTACTGCCACCGCCCCGCTTGTTCTTCCTGCGCTTAGCTCCTCGTTTAGCATCGGTTGGACTCATTTTCCCACAAAATGCTGAGACAACTTGCCGTCCAGATAAGGCAGAGTCTCGGATGGAATGTCTTGCTCAAACCCTTAGATATAAATAAAGGCTTGCAATATAACAGACTCCAAACCGACAGACACCACCGAAGTGCTAGTTGACTTAAGATTCCAATATGGCTACGGGCTGGGGCAGGAGCTGTCGAGATCCAACGCAACATCCTTTTTCGCGGGGTTTATGGGGATTGATGTTTATTATCAGCTCCACATATTAATTTATGTCAAACGTTGACAAGTTCAAGTCAATAGGTTCATTGCTAATTAAAACCCTTTGTAAAGTTTGTATTTGAGTTGCAAAACATTTAAAGAGGTGCACTGGGTCCCATACATGTGGCTTGTCTCATTTAAGAATAGGACTCGTATGGTCTTTTTGGATCCTTAAATATAAACCAAACTCATACAGCGAGAGACTACAGCTAAAACTGAATATATCTGTTTGCGCTTTGAAACTTTGATTTATTTATTTATTTTTTCGTACATGGATATATCTAGGGTACGATTTGTCAAATTTCCAGAGGGGGGATAACATTGCCAGCTGGACAGTATAACACGTTAACAGTAGATCATCACAAAGTAGGCCTACAAGAACCAGTCAAAAATAGCTCCTCCTTGCTCATTTATTGTATTTGTATATCTTTACGGAAAAAAATAGTAACAATGGGCAGCTAAATTATTAAACCTTATTATTGCACAGCGCACAAAAGCTGTGACAGCCTGCATCAGTCCTAGCTAGCCACAACTGCTGTTTTAGCGGAACATCTTAAATTAAAATATTTTAAATAAAAATGTTCAATGAATAAATTAAACTGCTAAATTTAACAACCAATAACTGAAGATGTGTAAATGTCATTCTAAAGTGTGCAGTATTAGCCTATACCTTGTAATTTCTTAAAGTGTAGTTTGTTGTGTTTGGGCAATTGCACTAATACACTAAGTGTTCATATATTGATTAATCTTTAAAATTGAATACATAAATAATTTCCTATGTCAGATGTTTGTAACGTCATGTCTAGGCAAAGTTTTGAATGCAAGTGTTCCCATAATGCAAATGTGTCTACTTAACACTGAACCCAAAGATGTGCACTTCTGGCTTTCCCAACATGCAACAATGGGATTATTCACACACATTTGACTAAACTAATCTTGCAATCCACTTTTTAGGTTTAACCCAAATTGAATACTCATGCGGGTGGCTAGTTTTGTCTCACATGTAGAGCATGCATCTTACATGATACTAGTTAGCTATTTAACTAGTTAACAACCCCACCGGGGATGAATATACATTGCAGTGCCAGGGACAGAAAGACCAGAGCCAGGGAGATTAAGCAGGGCACTTCGTGACCAACAGGGCAGACTGAAGGCCCTGTATCCATGCGCACCTAGTACATGTCCGATCCTGTGCATGTTTTGTGTACTTTCCCTTCGGTACTTTCCTTCCCGTCAAATACGGCCTGTGTCATTCTGATGTTTTCGTACCTGGGTTTGAGACAAGTGAGTAAGGGGCTATAACAGCGGATGAAGCAACAGTCTTAGAAGTAAAAACTAAATAAGAAGATAATAGTGAAATAGAAGAAAGATACCAGATTCACAGGCGCTATACTTTATACTCCAATATTATGGCCATAATGAGAACTGTCTTGTTTAAAAGTAGGCCTAGTTCATTATAGGGGCTCTTAAATAAAACATTGAATCGCACACAAAATACTATTTCTTAAAGGCAACCACAGCTAATAATTAATATGAATTGTTAAAATTGTTGCATGGGGGAGGGGGGGGGGGTGATAAAATCGCTTTGGCCCTTGAAATTGCCGGAAAACTTTTACTTTGACGTCTGTAGACCGGAAAATGACCTCAAAGTTTGCTACCACTGTTCTGTTCTCACTGTACCACCCGCAAAGCTGGTTGCTGGGTTTTCCGGGGTCTGAGTGGTCTGAACGCCAGCTGTCTTCAGTGAGTAACTAACATCAATTTCGGGAATAACTGCGTTGCAATCATTTAGCTATCGTTAACTAGCTAAACAGTGGTTTTCCTTAAAAAAAAAAAGATGCAACGACACCCTTGGCAAACAAGATCAAGGAAGGAAGGATTAGGCTAACAACATATAGCTAAGTGTAGTTGGACAGCCACAGGTAGCTAGCTATATGCGCTAACTGGACCCAACAACATTCGTTAGTTTGCTAGCTGTCGTTAGGTTTGGACTTGGTACTACAACTGGAATTCCGAAGCTGGTGTATCTAGCGAGTGCTGGCCGATTAGGAAGTTGCAAGCATTTACTTGTTTGACTACGAATGTAACATACGACAGGTTTAGTTCGTTACTACTAGCAGCTAGCTAGTAACTCGGTTAGCCTAAGCTTCTGTCTGACGCGTCACAAACCAACATGCCAGCTACTTTATGCTGACCCGTACCCGCGCTTTGAGATTGTTTTGACAAATGTACAATGTAAAGCGAACTACAAATACAATGTATTATTATTACCAAGCTAGTCTATGAGCATGAATCAGTTTATTTCTGCAGGATATAGGTATCTCTCACAAGTAAAAACAGCTGAACTAAAGTTGTTGCCCTCTTTTCTAAACGTTGCTACCGTGTCGTGCGTGTGCTGTTGATGCGAATGCATACGGCTGAATTGAACCTAGGTTGCAGTTTACTGTTTGTTCTAAGTGACGAAGTGTTAATGTATTATTGCCTAACTGTTATGCATGCTTTAAAGTTGTCGATCATATGTGACATAGATCTGGTCCAAATAGGTTGTCTGGCAGCCTTTTCTGTAAATGTATGGAACATTACCAAGGAATAACATTTGCGGAATGTCAGGAAAAGAGGACAAGGCCCAACATTAACCAACTTTGAATAACAAATGAATGGGGACCTGACTGTCGAGTAACATTAACGTTATGTCAATGGGAGTTGAATATATATTTTTCAATAACTTTCTGACAAGACAAAGGCTAATTTGGGGATATTGCACGTAAATGCTGTGATATTTTCAGCTTAGTTAGCATAGAATGACCTACTTACTTGATTTCCGTATTCATATTATTCAAGTTGACAAACGACAGTGTTGTGTGGGCTGTCACCTTCCTAGCAAATCAGTAAGCCTTAATAGGATCATCTATTCTACGATAATAACTTGCAGGTCACAGGATTTGTGCCCTATCTTGATGGTCAATGCGGTGGAACCTTTTCATGCCCTCCTGTCTTGTCTTTATTTCAGAGATGTCTGAAGTTAGTGTTGATGCTAAGTTGGGCAGGACCTCACCCAAGGATCTTCAAATGGATTGTAAGGAGGGATCTCACATAACTGAGGAGTCTGAGGAGGAAAGGGATGAGGATGCATGCAGTGATATAGAAGTGCCTTATGATGATGATGATGATGTTTACAGCGACAGCAGTCGTAATGAAAACGTTGACGGCGATGTTCAAAATGGGAATGAGGAGATAACACTCAGTGATGCCAATGCTGTGTACAATAGTGCTGGTGTTCCCACCAGTGACAGTGTAGATGATGGTGCAGAAAAGGAAAATCGCCTCACTGAGACAGCTGAATCTCCAGAGAAAAATGAGGATTCTCACTCTCAAGCTAAGGTGATATTAATCTTCATAGTTGGCAATCCGTTTCTAGGCCATTGATTCTTTGATTTCGCAGGTTCTTGTTGCTTATTTGACCTGACTTGCACAGATTGATTTGGTGGGTGTTGGTTCTTTCACAAGTCATTGCCTTGATAATTGATAATTGCATGTCTATCTTGCTTGTATATGCTATGTGCTGTTGGTTTTTCTCGCTTTTCGCTTATCGTAGTGGGCTATCAGTATTTTCTTGCTTTGTAGGTTGACTCTGATGATTCGGGGTGTATAGTAATGTACTGGTTTCTCACGTTTAAAACAGGTGTCGGTTACAATAACTCCTTGTTTTCTCTTCTTACTAGTATTTCAGAGTGATATGGAATCTGATTTATATGTTGTAAACAAAAGGGCTAGGTTACTCCTCCGCTTGCTAAAAAACAGCTTAAAGTATTTTCAATGGTAATGTGGCACATACAATAAGGACTGCCTGTGGCTGATCCCAGAAATGATAAGAATCTGTACCCGTTGTTCCTGTGTGTGTGGCTGTGTGCTCTTGTTTTATATAGGCTGTCACATGGCTGGGTAATCACTGTAGGCTGAAGGATTTAGACTCCTGGCTTCACGTTCCCATGCAATTTCTGATCTGCTGGTGTGTCCAAGCCCACAAACCCCTGTTGACATTCTCTGATGGGCTTGTGTTCTATGTTGCATCATGGCCCAGTTTTATCATGATATGGCTGTGTCTTGGCTTTAGTGCCTCAGTGTGCAAACACACACTGTCTGTAACATAACAATTGTGTTCTCGTCTTGTAATCTGGTACCCTGCTATTCTACCGGGTATCTTTTGTTAGTAATCCACTGTGCCTCCTTGTTTAACTGAGGTAGCTGGTCTGATCTCTTATCCTGCCCTTCCCCCAACATGTTAGCTTATTTACAGGCTGATCAACTCCAGGGGGACATGCCACACCTTGCTCCATGATCATCCATCATCATCAAGACTCAGGAGTGAAACCAGTCTTGGTTCTAAACCAGTGTTGGTTCTATTAACCGTCTGTTCAAGCCTTGTTTACGTCAGAACTTGGTAGACAGCAATTGGTTAAATTTCAACCTGATTAGCTGTTTATTTTTTTAATTTATATAATTATATTGTTTGTGTTGTTATGGGATGTGGGATAAATTCTGACAGACGGCAGTTGTATGAAAATCCTCCTTGCCTTATTGTGGAACGTTAAGTTCTCTGCCAGCATGTGGGCATCGTGTGGCCTGTAGGGGTTCGTATTACTCGCTGCTTATATAATAAATTCCTGACTTTCAGTGTTGATAAGTGTGAATATAAACTTAAACAGCTCATACTATATCCCAAAAACTCTAGGCTAAATCTTCTAAAACTTTACTTTCAAAATGGTCTTAGCCTCTCCGGTTTTGTGATTTGCTTTGCAACTCACATACCAACTGCCATACTCAAACACACCTATGTTCTGTAGTCTTATAGTGTCTCATTTACACGTTGGAGATAGATGGAGCCCGGCCGGCACAGTAGCAAAAATGGCATAGTTGTATGAAGCGTCCATCTAGGTCTAAGTTAGCCTCCACATGTGGCGCTATGGCCATGAAGCCATTTTAGGTCCCGCAAAGAACTTAATAGGCTATGCTGTCTGTGTGCCATATCTTATCAATGTGGGGTCAGCTGCTTCTTTAGCTTGAACACATCAATGTATAGTTGTATTTGGTTGTTGTACTGGTGCAATTAGGCCTAGATAGTAATAGTCACTTCATGAGCATTGCTGAGTTAGTCAGCATTCACATTGCAAAAGTAAAATGCCTTGTTGTCTGTTGTTTCAGGATGTTACACAATGTTGCTAGGATGTGCCGTTGGTGACATATCTTACCAAAGGTCTTAAAGATGTGGTTGTATTCATCTACATACATAATCAAATTAATTCGAACCGGTATGGTTAGCTGCCCGTTTTTAAAAGTCAGCATTCAATAGCCCAACGGTCCTACTGCGGCTGAGTGCATTATTTAGACATGATACTGGAGCTGTACTAAAGGATACCTTTGTTCAAGTGGGAAGTAGGCCGATTCCCTTTTTCAACAGGCCGCTTGTTCCCTTGGACAGTAGACAGGGCCAAGTTTAGTTGCAACACCATTAATTACTTTGCTTACTAAAACTGGAGCTTTATTAGTCACTAAGGATTCTTACGGAAAAGCTATTTATGATTCTTGTTCAATGAAAAGGTATACTGGCAGAGGAATTGTCATAGGCAGTGATATTATTATAGGCTATTGATTTGATTTAGGCTCTACTCTACTATGACTTAATAAAGGTGCTTGGATTTACTTTTTGTGAGTCTGCCATCACAACACTTGAAACAAAGTTGTTGAATTTAAACCATTGGGTATTTTTACCATGTGCCTTGGTTTGGTTATGTTGCCATTGCGGCTGTGTAGAGATCGGAATGAAGCACACCTCTGACCAACAGTCGGAACCCAGGGTGACACATTCTGCCGTTGCCTGTGGACTGTGGTGTGTCTGTTCACAACAATGGTTTGAATGTTCAGGATCTCCTTGTCAAATGATTATAAAAAAATTCAAAATAAGGAAGTATCTGTTTAAGTATAGGGGATTAACAATACATAGAAGAGCAGAGTAGCTACGTATGCTTAGCCTAGTTTTTAAATATGTTTTTCCACTTGGTTGTGTTTCAAAGGAATTCTGCCATGCCCAGATTCTGTGCTGTATTTTTATGTCATAGTCGGTAGCGAAGATGTATAACTTCTGTCTTCTGTCTTTAGATACAGTACTCACTGTAGGCCTGCATGTAGAAGGCATATCCTTCACTGAGACCTCTGTATTGTTTAACTTCATGAATAAGACACCACAAATTAGCTCTTGAGAGAGTGCGCAGAGCATTGCCATGGAGACTGGTCTTCGAAACAATTGAAGCCCAATGGTTTAATTGCAGTACTTATGATCCCTATGCAAGCTATCGCCCATTCACTATGAGATCCATTTTGCTATATTATACGTTTTCCATTTTACCTCGTCTATCGTCTTTGTACAGTTAAAATAATCACTTGACTCAAGAAGCATACATGTGGCAATTTATAAACCCTGTATATAAATACATTAAAACACCATTTCATTTAGTAGGCAAATTGGCAATATTATATAGAATTGTCAAATTTAGGAACAGTTCCCTATGGGCTGAAGTCATGGTAAGTAATTTAATCAGGTAACCTGAACACAAGGTGGCAGCCTAGGACTTTTGTAACTTTAGAGGGACAAAAGCCAACACATTTTCCATCCAAACTTTGGTATTATATGTCTATAAATGTCTGGCTTTGTTTGTAGTTATATACAAGGATACTAGGATAATATTGACCGTTAATGTTTTTCTGACAACTAGACAGCTCGTTCACCCCTGTGCTCACTGCAGGAAAACACAATGGCTGAAGAGGCCCATAGAAGCCCAGCTGCTGAGATCTCAGTCACTAGTAATGGAGACCTGGAGGACAGCAACGAAGACGTGTTTAAAAGGGTAAGCGCTTGCCTTGAATTTCACCACTTTAAAGACCACTTTACACACACTATCGTTAATGAAAATGACCTCGATAACATTCAACGCAAATGTAGGCTCAAAAGGTCCTATACATATAATGTGTGAGGGCAAGCAGCATGCCTAGGCGATCAGCAGCCCAGCCAGTAATGTCTTACTGCACTGCAGTAGCTCAGGCGGTGGAGGGGTGCATGTCTGCTGCTGCCGCAGTGAAAACGTGTCTTGAGACCACAGGGTGCCCTTCTGTCCTCCTCCCATCAGACTCGGGGCGGGGGGGGGGGGGTATGCAGGGGGTGCAGGGGCCCTCACCTCTTACAGCCTCGTCTTCAGACAATGAAGGACTGGCAAACTAGTCACTAGCAGGGACTGGCCAGTGGCTGAAGACTGTAATGGATAATTTCAATCTATGACAGAAAATAACTAATTAATAAGAGGGAGAAACCGTGAAATGATCAAGTACAATTTTATTGATTTCCCCTACAAGACTGAGATCCAAGTGATGTAAAGAGACTGAACTTAATCCCTCTAATTTTTATGGTGACTTGTCATTGTGTCTTATTCAAGAAACTCGAGTCGTAACCCATTTTAGATGGGAGCTAATCGTTACGGTAAAGACACGTCCAAGAAGAGTATGCAAACCTAAAGTCTTTTAAGATGTAGTGCTTGATGTAGTGCTTGAAGATGTAGCAAGACTGAAGCCGTTCCATCACCCAGCTGGGAAGATAATACTGCGTTGCACATCTCTTTTTTTCATAATGTGATAATACGTGTATTATCTGTCTGTGTTGCCTATTTGACTATACGCCATGTAAGTTAACCATTAGCGTGTGTGTGTGTGTGTGTGTGTGTGTGTGTGTGTGTGTGTGTGGGCGCGCCCGCGCCCACGCCCACATGTGTGCATGTATAAACTTAGTTGATGTTTTTGTCCTCAATAATACACATTTCAAATCCAAGACATTTATCTGCAAAAACGTTTTAAATTGCAACTATGTTTACTGTGTAATTTTTCGTTTAATGTGGTTCTGTGAGAGATGAACTGAAAATTCTTTATAACTAAAGGCATAATATAAACTTTTTTATGGACTGAATTAAAAAAAAAAAAAATCATGGGTACGATGAATTTATGGATACAATGTGTGTAATGTTATTTATACATTCTTCATTCATCTAAAATATCTAACAAAAGGGTAATATTCTAAGGCTTTTTTGGTCTCAATGTGCTCTAATATTTGTTTATATGCGTGCACAGTTTTTCTAACAATTGACTCCATTGCTTTTCTTTCTGCCAGGACTCTTTTCCAAGTGGCCCGGGTACTCTGAACCACTCCGACCACTCCCACATCACTTCCAGCAATATGGCCTCTACAACAGAAGGAATCATTGAAGCAGGGCCATACAAAGGTATACAGTGCAGTATGCAGACATTTGTAATAAGGATATCTTTGCAAAACTTGTCATGCATTTTTTTTAATGGAGCTTAATTAGTAATCAGACTGTTGACCAGGTGTTGTCCAGTGTATGTATTTTGTTCCATATCCCTATTCTGGAATTGACTATGTTTACCGTTTGTCCGAGGACTTATTTGTTTCCATTAAAAAACTACTGTGGAGATAGATGGAACATTTGAATTTACAACGGTGGACTTCCAATTGAGATATAATTACTCACCTCTGATCTTAATTTTGCATCCCTTTTTCTCCCATCCTATTGTTGAATCCTTGTTACAAATGCAAATAAATGGAGGCATAAGCACTACTCTTCCCCTGGCAACGGAGGCGCAAGCTGCAGTTTTGCTTGTACCATAGTTCTTAGATTGTTGGGATTTTTTGATCATATTGTTATGATCTAGTCAGTGTTATTTTTGCAGGTTAATGTAAAAATACCTTATTATTTTTGTCTGATTTTAGTCTTTTGGGTTTATATTTGTTCCTAAAACAAAACAAAAATAAGTATTTGGTGTAGTCCGTCCTGCTGACCTACAATGTTTTTTATTTCAAGCCTTATGAATAGCTACTTTGTCCAATATTGTCATTTTAGACGGAATATTCAGCAAAATTACCTCCCTAGCGCTAGTATGTAATGTGTCTAATACTAAAATGTGCTGATTTTCTAAACCGCATTCATGCTTTGTTTTGCTCCAGCTAATTGTGACTTACCTGGCTACTCTGATTCCATTATGAGGCCTGGTTTAATTCAGCAGAGGCCAAATTGAGATAATATTCTATTGCCCGTAAAGGAATGAATGAGCCCAACTTTAATGGGTCACTAATTTGACTCCCCAGGGTCAGCGAGCCAGCCCACATCTCCTGTGGTACCTGTAGCTCCAAGCTCGGCTGTGGCTAGCCGCCTGGCGCGCTCTGCCAGTGATAGTAAGGCTGAGACAGGTATCTGACTGCAGCCAAAGACATGAGGCCAAATCATGATTGACGTATTGCTAAATCACACAAGACTAACAGCTTTTCTTATGCGTTTCTTTTTCTGTACGCTCTTTCTCCTTTGTGACTTTCAGAATAAATCCTATACACTGCTCCCGCAAAATAATTTCACATTGACTGTTCCCACACTTTTCCCTCATAGCTGGTGGAATTGATTGTTTGCTTCATGCTGGCTGATGGTTTGTGGTTACTGATTCCCACTCTAGGTTCAAAGTGTTGGTCTAACCTGTCCCTAACCTTTCTTCTGTTTTGTCTGCATCTTTAACCCTCTGTGGTAAAATTGCAATTCTGAATCAAGCCAAGATGCTCTAGTAAACATTTAGATTGACATTCCTGCTTGCAACCTGGATCCATGCGCAACTTTGCTCAACTCTGCAGCTCCTTTTAAGAGTACCCTGCCCTCTTCTTATAAAGCTGTTTCCATATGTTCAATCCTAATTGTTTCAGCTTCACATAAAACGTAATGAAAGTGACGGTAGTTTTGTAATTTACTGTAACCTTGCTGTTATAAATGCCTTTTTTTTTGTTCAGGCACAATGAACGAACAACCAACCAGTGGGGCAGTGGTCCTAGCGGACGACTTGAAAAACCCCGCCATAGAGAAACTGGAGTTAGTGAGGAAGTGGAGCATCAACACATACAAAGTAAATGTCTCTTTCGTTTCTGTCCCACTCCACAACATTGTCTTCCTCTCTCATACAAACGTGTTTTTTTTTTCCTGAGCCCTCTTTTAACCATTTATCATTTACAACTTACCATATTATCATTTGAATCGGGTAATTTTCTGCTTTACCCACTGTATCATCCTTTGTCTGTCAGTCTCATCAAGGCTTTGGTATTAACCTGGAAACACCTTTACCACTGTCATTTCGCTTACCGACCTGCACCAGTGATGATTCAGAGCACTTCGCTTATAACATCGTTAAACATCGCACATGCACAGCAAACCCTCTCCGCTCCTTCCTCAGTGCACCAGGCAGATCCTCTCTGAGAAGCTGGGCCGGGGCTCGCGCACCGTGGACCTGGAGCTGGAGGCTCAGATTGACGTGCTGCGTGACAACAAGAGGAAGTACGAGTACGTCGTCAAGCTGGCCCAGACGCTGGCCAATCAGCTGTCGCAGATCATGCAGACGCAGAGGCAGCTTGGAGACGCTTTCGCTGACCTAAGCCTCAAGTCCCCGGAACTCCATGTGAGTTCACTAACGATTCATTAACAAATGTATTACGTATCAGTCAGTGAACGTACTTTCCTGAGTTGCCTTCCATTTTCATCACTTCTGATAAATTCAGAAGAGCAATAGAATGTATAGCATAAAATGTTTGTGTTTATGAAACATTTTAGGAGGAGTTTGGCTACAATGCTGATACCCAAAAGCTCTTGTCCAAAAATGGGGAGACACTACTTGCCGCCATCACCTTCTTTATTGCTAGTGTGAACACTCTGGTCGACAAAACCATTGAAGACACCATGGTCAACATCAAACAGTACGAAACAGCAAGGTAATACCCTTTTAAGCATTTCAAACAACAATTGAACACATCAACAGCATGTAGTTGCATAAGTTGATCCTGGTTTGAGTCAGGTAGTAAAATGTTGTTGAAGTGAGCATGCATTCATGTTGTTAATGTGTCCATTGCCTCCACAGGGTTGAGTATGACGCGTACCGTACAGACCTGGAGGAGCTGAACCTCGGCCCGCGGGACGCCATCACCCTGCCCAAGATAGAACACTCCCAGCAGCAGTTCCAGCTCCACCGCGAGAAGTACGAGAAGATGCGCAACGACGTCTCTGTCAAGCTCAAGTTCCTGGAAGAGAACAAGGTGGGTTGGTAGGAAGGACTTGGGATGTAACCTTTGTTGTCGCTACTGATTGGAACGACGAGAACTAGAGGATGAGCCACTGAAAGCAATACAGTTCAATCCTACGTAACTTAGGTTTTCAGGTCGAACGGTACTAGGATTGAATGCGTTAATCTCCCTTCCCTTTTCCGCTCTTTTCACTCATTCACAGGTTAAAGTGTTGCACAACCAGCTCATCCTCTTCCACAACGCTATTGCCGCGTACTATGCAGGAAATCAGCAGCAGCTGGAACAGACACTCAAGCAGTTCCACATCAAGTTGAAAATGCCTGGCGGTGACACTCCGTCTTGGCTGGAACAACCCTAATATCTCCATCCTCTCCGTAGAAGTCTTCAATGGCGTTCGACTCAGTCTTTTTGGGCTGGTTATGAAAAACTCCAGAAAAATCCAGCAGGAAAGACTCTTCTTTCCTCTCTTCTTTTCTTTCTTCTTTCCTCTATTTTCTGCTCCTTGCCTTTTAGTCTCTTTTTCACTGTAAGTCTTTTTATTCAAAGCAAAAAAAAAACAAAGACAAAAAAAACAAGGAAATATCTATCGGCCATTAAACTCCTATGTTCCTTTTTTACACAACTCCTGTGCTCCACCTGAGGAGTTTCCAACAATTTTCCTAATTAAGTGACTTTCTTCCTCCTGTATGTTCAGTCCTTTCAAATCATGGGACATGCACTTTTTTGTACAATTTGACAAATCTTTTGAGAACCAGGGAATGCTATATACCTGCGAAAATAAATGTAAAGTAAATGGCCTTTTATTCCAGCATATGAATGTTGTATCCCAGCACAGCGGAATAGTTGTTGGTAAGGATATCAGTGTGATGAAATTACTGCCTTTTTCGCTTGATGGTATGGGACATTTCTCTGCTCTTTGAGGTGGGGCTACATGCTCTTGCCGGTGGATACCAATTTTTGGGTCACACTTTGTTGGGAATCAGTAAAACTTTGATAAAACCATACGTGACATGGTGGGTCATACCCAGAGACTGTCAGAATATCTTTAAATTATACGAGTTAGCAAGCAGGCACTTCAAGGAAATTGCAGTGCTTGTTTATATATGCGCATGTATTTATATGGAAAAATTGTATTGCAGGGTATGGTGTGAATGTCATGTCAGGTTTTCTGAGTGCTTATCGCACCATTACCTTTTGGTCTTGGGATATTGTAGAACCTATTTGAATTTGACACTTTGTAATTCCAGTGAAATTGAAGGACCAGCCTTATGATGTGACTTGATGTGCCTTGTTTTTATGTATTTTCACCTTTGTCCTGTCTGGCTTTGCACACAAATAGTCACACTGCCAGCTTCAGGACACGACCGTTAAAGGTGGAGAACGGACCAACTCACACTTGTACAGTGCATTTCCAATACACACACACACGTGCGTGATTATACAGTGGACCACCAAACAAATCAAGTTATTATAAACCACTCCAATACCTTCAAAGATTTCAATCATCCTTTTTTACCATTGTGCTTCTTTCTCCTCATAAATATATTAGGGCACATTTATGCATTTGCGACTTTTGACAAATCTCTATAGTATGAATATATTTTGTAAACCAAAATGAGTTTTCACCTGAACAACTTTTTGATGTAAACAGGAAAGACCAGCATTCTCTGCCCAAACTTTTATTATTTGTGTCAATAAGTATTCTGAAAAAGAGCACTGGTATTGACACTTAAACAGTTATAAAATCCCATTGACTGGACATTGTTCCTATTATTCCCTGTTCTCCAGTTTCATTGTGTTAGAGTGGATGGTACCTCATTCTGGTGTTCCCCGAAATTATTAATAGGTGAAAATATATATATATATATATATATAAATATAGATATATATTTGTAATTTTCTCTATTTTACCTTGAATATATACATTATACCAATGCTGCCGTTTGGCATGTTTTTTCCCTAAAGACTATACTGGCTAAACCTTTATAATATGGAAACATTAATACTTTCTGGGTTCTAAAAGGTTTCTGAATGTTGTGTAACATCTTTTTGGGCGAAATAAAACATTTTCTGTGGAAAGAAACTTTTCCTGTGATTTTGAAACCCACACTCACAATTTTGTATGGCCTTTATAATGTGATTTTGCTATGAGCGGTAACCAATCAGATAATGTTGGAGAAAGGTCCATGCAGTATGCTTTGGCTGGGGGATCAGCTGTGTTACCTACTGCATGTTGATTCATGGATCAAAACACAATAAATCCTAGGATTATAGATTACAACGCACAACTATTGTATTGGTATACTCGCTTTGCAGTGAGTTTTTATCTAACAGTATCGTAGTTATCCTCTGAAAGTCTGACATAAAGTGGCCCTGGTTTGTAAACCATTGTGCCACTGGGGGGTTTGTAGTTGATCAGTTGTTGACATATTCATCCATAGTGATGGTAGTAAAAACATCAAGCACAACACGTGGTCTTAGTCTGGTTGATTTGCTATATATGTGAAAAGGTTTAAGTTTAAGGGCCTATTAAACATATCCCGTGGCTTAAAATGGATCCTTCATATAATTGTGTTTGCATATGTTTATCCTATCCCATCATAACATATATGGCCTTGTTAAGCTCACAGCTTTCAAAAAGCATCAATACATGCATTTTGTATAATTTGTATAAAGGTCAAAGGTATCACTGTCCTACCTGAGTGATAATTTTTATTCATTATTTCATTCACAAACAGGGCTTGGCTCCGTTACTTGGTCCGGGATGCATACAAAATACTGGAAGACTGATGATGGACTTTCACGCCTCCAGCTGACTTGGTTTCTGCAACAGTGAAAACCACATTCAGTCTTTCTTAAACAGCAACTTTGTATGCCCATTATGAAAGAAGGAGGGATGTGCTGAATTGTAAACTGGGGGAATAGAATCGGACAGCAGTCGATCATGTCTGAAAACAGTCATCAATAAGTAGCTTAAAAGCTTCAAAGATGATTCCATTCAGCAAAATATGCTGGTGAGGTATGGGGCGTTGCACCAGTTGTCAAAGCTTGTGCATGCAAGGGGATGGACTAGTTTTTACCTGGCCCAATCATGTTTGAGAAAGTGCGGCTATCGTCGGACTCGCGGCTCTGCCTGCTGCTACACCCTCTGTACCGCCCTTCAGTGTCTCTTCTCTCAGGGTCCGTTTAGTAGTAGAGGACAGAAACATCATACTGAAAAACAAACAAACGACACACCTTTTCTTCTTTGAAAAGTATGATTACTAACAATACGATCTGTGCGGATTATTTCGTTGGCTGCTAAACAGGCCACCATCCTGCTATCTGAACGGTAAGTATTTTGGATGGTTTTAGTTTTGAGGCTCTACAATTAAAGCACTTGTTCATTGCAGCTGTGTAAAGACGTTCAGACAGACTCGTGTGCAGGGGTGGTTAGCCTACTGTAAATTGAATGTTGGTTATTTCAAGGATGTCTAATAAGTATGTAGTTGCTTTTGGTGTGAATGTCCTTTCTTCGATTTTTTTAACTCATGTTTAACCTTGCAGCTGTTCACTCCAGTGAATTACTTAAGGTGCTGTTATTGTAATACTATTGGCTATAATTAATTGATGTCCTGGCTGCAACATACACAGTGAAGATATGATTTAGCTCCTTGGCATATTGGTTGAGGCCCAATAGTAATGCAAATACACAATGTACCACAATGTAAACAGATGGTACAGTAGTGTAATCCTGCCTTAATTTTCAGTACTCCCAATTGTTTCTGATTGGTTGTCTTTTTTAAATGATGGATCTAAGATACTAATACGAATTATGATTGTACTAGGGATATAACTGCCTGGAAGTGTTTTTTATGAGAAACATCAGCCAATAGCTTTATTAATATTGTAAATTGTAATCTACAGTAAAAAGCAAGCCGTTACCTGTAAACCTGTGGATATACATGTAAGGCTTTGTCAAGCTGCCTGGGTTTTTTCCCTGAGTCTCAGTCTGGCTTCTTTGGCCTTTGTATACCATTCATCATGCTGAGATGAATTAGGGGGCAATCCATTCAAGTGTTGGGAACAAAGTCCCTGTGAAAAAAAGGTTTCTCCAAGGGTCAGGTCAGGGGGGAGGATGGAATCCTTGTTGTCGTGGAGACTTAGTCTAGCAAGCAAAACTTAAATTTGTGACTCCAACTGAAGGAGGAACAGATTGGGGATCATGAGTTATTTGTGTTGGGTGCAGATAAAAATAATCGTAGTTATATCTGAGTGACTCAATGGGGTTTATAATTGTTGTCCAATTGTTGTTCAAATAATTGATTTGTGTTTTAAGTTACGGATTTTTTGTTGGTTAATGCTGAACACTGGCGAGTGTTACGTAAATGCAGGGGAGTTCAATATTTAGTTTTCGTCTTAGTTCTTGTAGTATTGCTATACACTTTTAGTTTATTTCTAAAGAAATGTTCTGCACCCTAGGCACACATTTTAATTTCAGTTTCTTTAAGTTACTTTTTGGCACTGCCATGTGTGTGTTTTGATGAGTCTTGTGTACCTGAGGCCTGGATATGTTAGTTTTCCCTCTGGAAACTCATTTGCTCTTTCTGTTTGTATTTTATTGTGCCCACTATCTATTTGGCAACCCAACTTGTCTAACTTAAACAATGTATCATGGTGGTCTAGGCTTACTTTAAATTAAAAGCTGAGACCAGGCGTTCTAACCTAGGATTCAATACCTACAAAAGGCAGATTCAGGAAGGTACTGCATGTTCAGTCAGCTGCAAAGAGACATTAACCACCTGTTAACAAAGGAACAAAAGAAAAGGATTCAAAGCTTTGTTTTTGATCTGCAGCTCTGTGCATGGTGTAGCCTGTCCTAATTCATTCCTTCTCTCAGTCCTCTCTCAGTTTCATTAAATGTAAGGTGAGGGATGGTAGTTTATTTAAATAGCTTTATAAATGGCGGTGGTTTACAGTATTTCAACAATAGCGCCCATATGTAATATACTTACCATTCCCCCAGACATTAAACTAATACCCATAGGTTAGAACACAATCCCATGCTTGGTCTTACCACGCTCTTTAAATTAATCACAGTTATTAAGTCTTTATGTTGTGGGGAATATTGGGGTTAAGTAGACATAATAAAGTCATAGTTATACATAATTAAGTTGTGTTTGTTATGAAGCCTAGATGTTTCAGTGTAACTTTTGAACTTTTATAACATTATTGGCAGGCAGTGTACTTGCACAGTTTCTTTGAACACACAATAGCAGAGCAGAGTTGAGCTATTGCTAATCTTTTGGTTGTGAAAACGTCTTGTTTCCGACTTGCAGGCGGTTATTAGCAGATTGATCCTAAGCTGGGGGGTACGGGATGTCACGGCCTACTGTGTCTGCACGCAGGCTGAACAAAAAGCTTTGGTTCCATGTGACTGCAGGTGTTTAGGTTGCTGTTGCTGGTAAGCAAGCAGCTAGAGAAGTCACTGTACTAGTAAATCATGTGTTGGGCTTATAGTCACGAGACTAAGAATTTGTAATGCCAATCTATGTGTTTTAGACAGATTGAGTACCAATGTACCAAAGCAAACTACATTTGAAATCTTTGCTCATAAAGCGGAATAAATATTCACCAAGACAGAATATTAAATGTAAATCACACTTTCATACACTGTCAAAGATATGATGGAGTCGGTCGGTGGAACCTGCCCAGCATCCTGCTTTCATGTTGTCTCTCCTTTCCTGCCTCAGCACTCAATGTTCCATCCCCACGTAGTTAGTGAACATTGGGGTGTGTCTGTTTCTAACGGCACTGATATGTGTTTGAAACCTTATTTATCAGACCTATAATCTATCCCATCATTCATGCATCATGTAAGTTATTTGACGATAGGATTCATAATTTCGTGTCACTCGAGTTAAAAAGCGATGTGTTCTTTCGGGGAAGTGGAGATGTGTTACCTATTAGTGTAGTAATTAATCATCTTTCCATCATCAGAGTATAATAAAGTGTTAGTGAGGGAGAAACAGCAAATGATCGTGGCTAAATGTAATGATTCTTTTATAGTCTGTATTTGATTTGAATATTTGAATCAGCCTGTGAATCTGATGTGAATAGCCTGAATAGCTGACAAAGAATGATTGCGTTTGCACAGAGTGTACTGCCAGGACCTAACCCAGAAACCCACTTTCCCTTCCATAAGTACTAATGTGTTAAATCTCCTGATGATGGGGCTGGGTGCTGAAGTCAGACCGTCCCATGTGCGTCCAATGGAGATTTAGCTTCTCTAATGACCCAGCAGATCAATAACGATCACCAGACGTAAGACGACAGTGTGTGATTATCTGTCACATACTGTACTTCTACTGGCTGATCTCCACACGTCCAATGGCCTGGGTCTGTCTCAAAGGCTTTTTAATTCTGCATCATGGGCAGGGGAGATTAATTAAGAGTTCAGCAGTATGTTTGGTTTGGTTACGGTTGATAATATCTTTAGCAAAATCTAGAGTCGCTCATTGGCTTTTAGGTTGCCTACCAACTGTCGGTGTGTTTGTGCCTGCATGGAAACATTAGCATGATTATCATGAGGAACAGTTCCTGAAAGCACCTGTTTGCCTTGCATGTCTGACAAGAGGACCATCAGCAGTTGTTTCTATGGGAAACTTACAAGTGTCCTAAAATGAGTTGTATAGTACTGTTTGTGAGATAAATGTCTCGATAAGGCTTTGATGATCTGTCTGTAAACATCCCACTGCCTCCCATATTCTCTACTCATTTGAAGAGACACTGGAGGTACAGGGAATGGGCATGCCACGGACTGCGTGGAGTAGAGATTTGAATGAAGAGTCCTTAGTGTCCTCCCCAGCAGGCAGGCTCTGTTTTGCAGTGAATGAGATCGTAGAACGGAGAGGATGAATGGCGGTTTATTAATAGAAGAACTTGGGAATGACAGGCTACAGCAGTAATGGCAGCAGATACCGCTATTGGTCTGTTTTATTATTTGTAGCCTGAACGATTGCTGATATTAATCTGAATCATGGGTTTTGGGGGGAAATCCTTGGAGTGCTCAGCAATGTAACACAAACGTTATGGACTAGACTAAAGTTTGAGGATAAGTAGGATATCTTATTTAGCATATGGCAGTATATGTTTATTGTAAGGCATTGCATATTAGATTACCCAAGAACCTTTCGTAAGGTGAGCAATCTGAGGGTCACTTCTTGTAAGTGTCTCTGCTTGGGACAGCAGCTTGGGCCAGGGATTCTTTTATTCATAGGGGCATGTGAATAATATATTCAGTCTGTTCCAACGAGGGCGACTTACTTTCCATACTAAGGTTTAATTAGAACAAACTGATTTATTGCAAGCTCTAAGCTCTCAATCTTCCTAGGCATTTGGTAAATCCAGGATTTCTTGAATGAAAGCATTCTTGTTTAGAATGTTTCACAGCTCTGTAGCGTCTGAATAGAAGATTTATTTGTCTGGATATGAGGTTTGTTGTGCACAATACAATACATGAGAGTTTGATCAGGTGCCATTCAGTTCTCAATAATTGGAGCCTTGTAAGATGGCGCTACATATTCTGTCAGTTTCAGATGTATTGTAGTGTATCAGGTGAGAAATATTAAGAATTTGGGAGTAAAAAAAAAAGATTTGGCATGGTTTTATAGATGATCGGTGTGGTGACACTTTCACCCTCGTCCTAATGGCGCAAAGAGAAAAGTAGTTCTGTGTCAGCCAGTCATCTAGCAGAATAGGCCAGGCCAGCATGTGAAAAAAACAACCTATCCAGCATCTCCTGGGGAATGATGATGAATCTTTTGCCTCCTGCCATATCTGAGTGATGGACGTGAGTGTTGTACTCCATGTGTTTATAATGCCGGTCTCTGTTTGTTTACTGAAAGTGTCATTTCTTATCGCCTCTTCTCCATGAAAGAACATGTTTGGCGACACAGATGTTCTTTTGTCTGGCTATCTAGGCAGCACTCTGCTATTTGGTTTGTCCAGAGATGTTAATATGAATATGTTTTTTACAATTTCAGGTCTCTGGACTAGGCTAGTATCAGTTAAATATTACACCAGAACTCAAAAGCTCCTACATGAATTTTTAAGTTATGTTAAGTTTAGTAAATGTTACTAAAGTGTTTTTAAAACATTGGATATTGCTCTGTGGACATGCGTGTGCACGTGTGTGAACATGTGCTTCCGTGTGTCACCGTAAAAGTACCCCCTGCTCATGCTGTCCCCATTTTAACAATGGAGATCGAGTCAGTCAGAAGGATCAAAAACAAATAGAGTTTAAGAGCCAAGGAGTCATTCACCCGCTGAGCTCTCTACAAAGCCTTCCCCACTAACAAGGAATACTGACGCCATGATGACAGAGCAAGATTGGTCAACTCCTCTGTGAATGCGCCCCTTTGCCCCCCGACCATGTGAGTTTAAGACGATGGCCCTGTGGGGGTTTAAGTGCCGCTCAGGAAATTGGTGTGGAAGTTTGGGTTTCTTGGGAAAAGGGATTAAAATAGCTGGAGGAAGTGTTACTTAGACGTGTGTGGAGTTAAGCACGCACGCACACACACCAAAGAGTATCACCATGCCTCCGTTCACCAAGATGGCAGTGCCTTTTCATCTTAAAGTACAGTTCCCTGAGGATGTAAAAACCTTCTTTGTCTGCTAGGTCCTTCCATCCTTTAGACACCAGCCTTAGAGGGCCATTGATCCCTGGCCGTGCTGCCTGCTCTTTGTGGTGCTGGCGGTGGGCTCTACCCTCTTCCTTTAGCCCTTCAAGCGTCATACGCCTGGGTGGGGCAGCGACCTGTCACTGATCAGGGGACTTGATAGGGGTGAGAACACCCCAAGGCTGACAACAGTCGGACCGCAACAATAAGGCCCACAGTGCCTCTGTCTGAACAGCAGATTGATGTGGAGTCTAAAGACGGTCCGACTGTCTTCTTCTCTGTCTCCCTTAGGGCGCTTGATAGTGTTACATATACTTTTGTGTTTCTCTAGGAGACCATAAACCTTGCGTGCATGTTTGATGTTCCCCCTGTACTATTTTCTTTGGCTGCCTCTTTCTGTTTTTTTTTTGTTTTGTTTTTAACCGATCCTGTTTTTAAAGTAAAATAATGAACAAAAATAAGTATCGGATTGAATAGTACTTTAATGTCATACAGGGGATAAAATCTGACTTTCAGTACCTCAATATGTGATGTGTACCGTTGACCACAAGTTAAAGTAGACGTGCATTCCTTCATCTATTCCACAAGAGAAAATCATCTGACGTGCGTGCGTGCATGCATGCGTGCGTGTGTGTGTGTGTGTGTGTGTGTGTGTGTGTGTGTGTGTGTGTGTGTGTGTGTGTGTAAGATTTGAGTCCAAGCAGCTGACATTGCAGCAAAGGTGAGAAATAGAGAGATGCCGGCAATGAGCCAGCAGACATGTTCAACCCTTTTTATAATTTTTTAAACCTCCCACATCGCTACAGTGAAATGGAAGTCTGCTATTCTAGACACACCATGTCCTCTTCCCAGCATCCTTTCACGGGATGACTCAGTGTGGGGTCATCGGCTCCTCCCGGGTCTATGAATTAGACATGATGGCGCGCCGTTCCGACCAGGGCTGACCGGGACAGGGCAGCTGACTGGGCGGGCACACACACCAATGCTGCTGGCAACGCGAGGCCTCCAGTGAGGTCAGCTCCATTAATTAGTTAACGCCCCTGGGTATCAGGTAGTCGCCCTGTTGACTGATGTGGTTCCATCCAGTTCACAATGACACAGCGGGAAGGCAAGGAAGACGTGGAGGTGGAGGTGATGCTAGTCGTCCTACAGCACAGTGACGGTAAACCCGTTAAAAACAGCATCAGGATGCATCTCTTTGTCCCTTTGGGTTGATGAGGAGTAACACTGAGAGTGGTGCATACGTTTAGGTGACATTTTAAGTGAAGTACAACTGTAGTGATGCATTCCCTCTTAAGATTTCTGAACTGCAGTCCAATAGCCATGGCCTTTGAAGGAGGCAACGGGAGGCTGAAAAGAAAAACCTGAACCTGCTGTTACACACCATCACCATTAGTCCTAATATCAATTTCCTAGTTTGTTTGTCCTCCTGCCTGGTATCCATTTCTTTGTTTAGACAGGGCGTAGTATCACATGTCCTATGGAAATGGGTGATGTTTATAAAGAGAACCAGTTCGTCATGATCACAGAGTTACAGTTAGGGGATTCAGTCATAAAGGAAGAGCGCCAACCTTCCTCACTCCCTCATTGCTCTGATAAGAGGGGATGGGAGTTGTAGTATATATATAGATTGTTGCATATTTAGCATACAGTAACATGTATTACATTCATTACATTAGGCTACGTCAATGAAGCACGGAATTTATTTATATCCGAGCTGCGTTGTCTTGTCAAGCTCCCCTCTTTACCCATTTCCTTTTCTGTATACCGAGGGAAATCATATCGAACGTTTTCCATATTAAAATGGGTGTTAGTGTAGCGTGGCTTAAGTACTCACTCCATGCAAAGCGTTGGCACGCCAAAGTGATGGACCTACCTGAGTTATCCTTATCTCAGCCTACTCTCAAATACTGAATGCAAGGGATGCGTCACCAAATACAAATATTGTCATCCTTTTGATATTTCTGGAGAAACAAATACTTAGAACGAAGTCTCTAATATTGACTCTCTCTCTGTCACCCACCACATTAAAATGTGAGGCGAGGCTTTGGCCCTATGAACAGAGCAACATGGTGAAAGATTGACTTTCCCCTCAGGTTATTTGCAATGATACTAAGCCAGGATCAGTTGGAGCTGAAGCTCCCCAGCCTGATGTCCCATGGGATGCAGGCCTAGTACAACATGTGCCATGACGTGCGACACAAAACACAGGCTGCTGTTTGTAACAGCCAATGTTTTGAAAGCCACAGTGCAAAGACCACTTACTACTAATGACTTTTAGGACATCAAGATAAAAAATATAATTGACCGTTTTTGTTTCTTTTGATCTGTCACCCCCCCCCCCCCCCCCGCCACACACACACACACACACACACACACACACACACACACACACGCGCGCACCCTTCCCCACACACCTCTCTAATGTCAGATTTTCCTGCCAGTGCTGTGAAGACATGCATGACTAACTCGCCGTAATCCTGTCCTGTGTTGTTTTGTGTTTCTTTCGTAGGTCCATGGCTGATGTCCTTATCCCCTTTCAGAGGCCCGCCCAACATGATGGGCTCTCAGCTGATGGAGATGGACAGGCCACCAGCTTCCTGCTGACTCCATTGTGACTGGACTCCTTCCTGCTTTTAAAACCAAGGACGTGGTGATGGTCAACAGTTGCACGTCCATCAAACACTCTGTGTTTTTAAGAGCGTTTTCCAAGACGTTTTCCAAAGGTCTTCGTCTTTGCACAGTCTTCACTTGAAGCGTTCCCCTGAGGAGCTCCTATGCCGGGCCCTCATTACGGTCGGGACTGTCGGTGCCGCCCCGGTGGCACTCTGGGATGCATGTGATGAGTAGCCCGTTCTCCACTAATGAGACAGAGAGCTGCAGCAGCGAGGGCAGCAGCTGTGCCACAACCTCCAGCGCCACCACCTCGGAGCCCTCGTCCATGTCGGGACCCGTCCGCTCCCTCCTGCCCTCCCCAAGCGAGCCGCCCGTCACGCCCCACCATGACGCCCCTGCTCCCCGTCCCCTGCCCCCCCCACCGCCGGGGGCGCCTCCCCCCCCGCCGCCTCCGCCCACCACGCCGGTCGCTCACGGCCAGAGGAAGAAGCGGCGGGTGCGGAGCTTCTTCTGGAAGCCCATCCCCGAGGAGAAGGTGCGGGGCAAGCCCAACATCTGGACCATGGCGGTGCGCCAGCAGCCCTACCAGATCGACGTGAGCACCGTGGAGGAGCTGTTTGGGCAGCAGGAGGAGTCGTCCGCGGCCACGCGGGGGGGCACGCACGCCGGCAGCACTTCGGCCCGCGTCGTTCGCTCCCGCTCCTTCAAGGAGGGCAACAAGGACGAGGTGGGAGTTCAAAGTTGGGATCAGTAAAAAAAAATTTGATTCACTCAGACATAAACATAATTTGCAGATTCAGTCTGATAGCTTAAGGAATGGGCTTTGAGTGATCTAAATAGACATACAGTAAGCTAAGCATTGGCTAACCTCTCTGTAGGCCTAAACCTGATGTCGTCATTGTCAGACTGTTCCATGACGTCACTTATCCACACAAAGCATAAGTCAAACATCTAGCAGCATAGACAGTGCCAAGGTATACCAGCGTGAGGCTTAGGGAAGCCATTGTCAAAGAACATTTTTCCCCAATGGAGCAACTATAAAGTCAATGTGCCAGCCAGTGATAGAAGCCTGCAGGGAACCTCCTTGTTATCACCCCAGAACTCTCGTGGGACTTTAAATATAGCCTTGATCTACGCACACAGAGGCCCGTGAGGATAGGCACCCTGTAGATCCCATAGGGCAGCAGACATGACAACAACGTATACGTTCAGCTAAACTGCACGTACGGGATTTTCTTGACGTAATAGAATTTCTGTTGTATAAACTGCACAATTGATGGAGTGTAATGCTTTATAATTTTTACATGTTTATTTCTTGTGATGCTGTTTTGCTTGTGCTTATTTTTCGTTACTCACTACTCACACCACTACAACCGAGCAGCAAATGTTCGCAGGTGCCACGGTGAATTTAGTCCTTTTTCAATGGCAAGTCGTTTCAGTTACTACAATTACAAAGCACCTCATTATACTACACAATTACACCGTCTTCACCGCTGCCCTTATCGTCCTCTTCGTGCAAGACTCCACTCAGGCCCTCTTTTGAATTCACAGCCGTGTCTAAATGCCATAATTACTGGACGTTTTCAAACGGTCCTGTTCAGGAACTTTCCTACACACCTTTAAGTTGAGGTAATTGAAGCCAACAGACGCCGTTGTTATCACCGGTTGCTGTGTAGCGCACGTGGGGCCCCAGCTGAAATTACAGGTGTCCTATAGTGTGACCGGCCGACTGTTAGGGTGACGTCAGGGTGGTGCCCATGTCACGCATTGGTTAGCCAGGCCCGCAGGTAAGGCAGCGCCACACCGGCACCAGCAGAGCAGATTGAGTGGAACCTGAGGAGACTATAGAATAAGGTTACTATAGAATAAGGAGACTATATAATAAAGAGACTATAGAATAAGGAGACTATAGAATAAGGATACTATAGAATAAGGAGACTATATAATAAAGAGACTATAGAATAAGGAGACTATGGAAGAAGGATACTATAGAATAAGGATACTATAGAATAAGAATACTATAGACTGAGACTATAGAACAAGGAGGCTATAGAATAATGAGACTATGGAATAAGGAGACTGTAGAATAAGGATACTGGAGAATAAGGAGACTATAGAATAAGGAGACTGTTGAATAAGGATACTGTAGAATGCCTAAGGCCAACTGCAGCCGTTAACGTAATGATTCACTGTCCCTCCTTTTTCGCTGAAACCACACTTTCCTTCTGTTTCTAGATCAGCATCCTAGACTCCAAGAGAGGGATGAACGTGGGCATTTTCCTCAAGCAGTTTAAGAAGTAAGTCTTCTGGCAGCTTGCCTCCTCTGTGAGACTGGCTTACGTAAAGCTCAGCTGGGCGTGTGTGCATAATTCTTCCAATTAGAGAGGTGGTACACCCTGTGTGAAATCCAATGCCATTGTGCGAGGTCCAAATGTCCAGCAATAAAGTCTCGTGTGACATCTCAATCCAGTACTGGCACGAGGGTGTTTACGTATGTGGATGCGTGTGTGTGTGCGTTTGTGTGTGTGCGCGCGCGCGTATGAGCAAGAGGGTGGGCGCATGCACACTGCCCTGCACTGCACTCCCACTTGTCCCTGGCAGTGCAGTCTGAGACATCTTTAGATGCCTCCCTTTATCTGCTCCATTTCTCTGGAGCAAAACAACATGACGAAAATGCTAATTGGTCCCAAGGTGACCTGCGCCAGCAGTGAGCTGTGGCGCTGCAGTGCTGCTCACCGAGCCAGTTCAGGGAGAACACAGCCATTTCATTCAGACTCCATGAGTGTTTTTAACTCTGGCCTGCTGGGCACTTTGAAACTCCTTTTGAAACCTGCTCTATCGGTAGAGTGTGTCATTTAGTCAGCACCTGTGTGCGTACTGTTTTCTTCACATTTCACAGGACACCGTCATGTGGACACTTCACGGATATTGAAGATATTGAAAATTGAATATTAAGGGACTGCACTCTCTCTGGCCCTTATGTCAAAGATAATTAATGGAATGTGCCAGGAATCAGATTTTGGGATTTGTAGAGAAGTTATAGCGAGTATTGTTAGACATGCATGCTGCTTTTTATTTAAATGTGTCACATGCAATAAGCCACGTGTTGTGTTGAAATGGCCACCCTCCATTGGCCATTCAACTCTGTACCTAAAGCATCTGGAGTGACTGTGTTAGTGCGCCACAAACTGTAGGCAGGTAGCAACAAGGTTTGGCCTGACATTTGCATGACTACTCCTCATGTTTGCTTAACATTTGACTACGTCACAAGTATTAGTCACTCTTAGCATCTATATTAGTAGATCAGGATCTCTTGTGAAGTTAATATGGTAAAATAAAATGTATGATCTGATTTACACTAAGACTTTCTAACGTTTTTGAGCTTTACTTTCTTATGGGTTTTGCTGACAACCTCCGACTGTACTGGAGTCCGTTAACAGTGTTTGATCATGTCTTCTCCTGCTTGTTAATAAACCAATGTGTGGCCCCGTCACCCGTCTCACACGCTGGGGTGTCTGTGTGAGGAATAACCACAGAAATAGGGTGGCGGTGGGAGAGGGCCTATACTGTATACACCAGTGATCTACACTGAACTAATGTGCCTCAATGTCTTCCAGGTCAAGCCCCTCCATCGTAGAAGACATACGGCAGGGGAATGGCAAGCTGTATGGGGCCGAGCTGCTCAAAGACCTACTGAAGCTCCTGCCTGAGCCTGAGGAGGTGTGTGTGTGTCTGTGTGTCTGTGTGTGTGTGTCTGTGTGTGTGTGTGTGTGCGTGTGTGTGTGCGTGTGCGTGAGCGTGTGTGAGTGTGGAGTTTCCCTTTTCTTTGACAAACAACCTGTAATCGTTTCGTAATGCTACAGGTGTGCACGCCAGTAGGTTCACAGACGGTCCGTTTTTATTCGTAGATCAAGAAGCTGCAGGCGTTTAGAGGGGACCCTGGGAAGCTGACGCTCGCTGACTCCTTCATGTTCCACCTGATCCAGGTCCCACGGTAATGCTAGGATGGTACCTATAGCAGTACTATCACACTATCAGAACAGTAAGCTTAGTCGTTATGGTAACCAAGAAGGACGCAGAGGCTGAAGTTTGTACAATCGATTGCGCATGATTCCACAAGACAATAGTCATAAAAATGTCAAAGCCTTTCTGAGCCGCCGAGATGAAGTGAAGTAAGGAATCTGTGGCGAGCTTAAGAACCGGCCCTTGACTGACTGGACTTCCACTGTGCTGTACAGCAGTGAGCGTGACCCCCCCCCTGTGCTCCGCCCTCCCCGGCAGGTTTGAGGTGCGCCTCGAGGCCATGGTCCTACACGAGGAGTTCTCCCCCTCCTGTGCCGTGATGAGCAAAGAGATCGATGTCATCCGTGTGGCCACGAAAGGTAAGGACACCCGGCCCTGCCGCGGCCATTTCCATACACACACACACACACACACACACACACACACATACACCCACACACCCACACACACGGAGATGACCCAGATATCTGAGCCCCCACCATCAGCAGTGAAGTGTGGCAGGGACTTGGAGTGAGTCACCTGAGATGGGATGGTGAGGGGACAGTGAGTTAGAGGGGACAGTGAGACAAGTACATAGAGTACCGTTAGGACTCTCCTGAGATGGGATAGTGAGGGGACAGTGAGACAGGTACATAGAGTAAAGTTAGGACTCACCTGGGAGGGGATAGTGAAGGGACAGTAAGTTAGGTACATAGAGTACTGTTAGGACTCACCTGGGAGGGGTTAGTGAGGGGACAGTGAGACAGGTACATAGAGTACCATTAGGACTCACCTGGGAGGGGATAGTGAGGGGACAGTGAGACAGGTACATAGAGTACCATTAGGACTCACCTGGGAGGGGTTAGTGAGGGGACAGTGAGACAGGTACATAGAGTACCATTAGGACTCACCTGAGATGGGACAGTGAGACAGGTACATAGAGTACCATTAGGACTCGGAGCATGAAGAGCCTGTGACTGGCAATAAGTGAGACCATCAAATTACTTTGTTGTACAGAAATCACTTTCTCTACTAATAAAATAACTGCGTATCAAACATCATGATATGTTTAGAAAGTTGATGACATACACATTTGAGGAGGAAGTTAAGGCACAGTGGAACATAGAGTATTCAGAGGCAACAACAAAATGGGGGGTAGGGGGTGGGGGGGAAGATCCTATTCTAACATGGCCATTACATGTAATCCCATCAACTATCATTTGCTCTAAGTAGTACTTTTCTGTTGCTGCAAAGTGACATGTGCTATTGTGCTGCATGCAGGCTCAGGCATGATTTGTGGGCATGCAGTTTAGCACAAGGGATGTGCTTTTTGTACCGCCACTTGAGTGTTCTTCTCTATAATAACATTTAGTAGGCTGAGCGTGTCTGTTGAGTTTTGCGTGCTGCAGAACAGGCCGTCTAAGGAGACACCTCATTGGTTCTCGGCACACTCAGGCACCATTAACATCCTTTGGCTCCGAATTTCTCTTCCCTCTGAGAATATTGGACCTCGACAAACTGTCTCATAAATTGTGGTAAATATTCGACACAGTGTCTTTTCAGCTGAGTCACAATTTCCCCCTCTCTTGTAACGCCTTTTTGGCTTTCTAAAGCCAGGCAATAAATCCCTTCTACCTTGACCTGCTACTGCAGTGCAAAATAGAAAGTTTGAATGAGATGAGTGGAACAGTCTGGGTATACTGATACAAACAAGAGAGACAGATATTTTGTTCATTGGTACCTTTTATCGTCATTTACTCCAAATTCCACAGTTACATAAAACTCTGAGCAAACGTTCCCACAGAAGCACCCGGTATAGACAGCCAATCAGGAAGCTCCAGGGGAGGAGTAATTAATTCACTGATGGTGCTATAAAGAGGCCATTTTGAGCATGGCACAAATGAGGGTAGAGTCTTGAGAGAGACCCTCACACTGTTGGACCTGTGCCAAACCCGAAAGTTTTAGTTTTGTTCTGGGGACCTGCCCTCTGTACATTTGTAAATAAATAACCCACTTAAGCACAGCAACGGCCTGCGTTCTGCCTATGTGTGCACCATGTGTGAGCCCTCTGGAACGACTATCTTACAAACTGTATCGTCATTTGGGCATGAAGTATGTTTCAACCAGAGTGCTTTACAAACGAATACTGTTTTAATCATGTTTTCTATATATGTATGTATGTATGTATGTATGTATAGGGATAGGGCAACATAAATCTCTTCCCACTTCCTATTTGATGGGTTTTGTATGTTGTCTGTATTTGGTTGATGTCTTTACATCTCATAATAACGTGCTATACTGCTTGGATCAACGCGGTTCCCATTGCTGTCTTGAGTGGTTGCTGATGGAAGTAAAGTAGCATGTTAATGGCATTGCCCATGTTCTCGTTTGGCTGCTCTGAATGAGTTCTTATCGATCGTTCCCTCTGCAGCTCTGATGAACTGTGAGGAGCTCCATGCCATCCTCCACTTGGTGCTGCAGGCTGGGAACATCATGAACGCTGTAAGTCCAAACGCCTCCCCCTGGTTACCAGGCTTGGCCTCATGCTGGATCGGTTCGCCCCCTCAAACCCTCTAAGTTGACTTCCCTGTACCTGTCTCATCTATCCGTTGATGTGATAAAGGACTCATGGGTCTGTCCTGTGATCCGCAGGGCGGCTATGCTGGCAACGCAGTGGGCTTCAAGCTGTCGTCCCTCCTCTCTCTGGCCGACACAAAGGCCAACAAGCCTGGGATGAACCTGCTGCATTTTGTTGCCCTGGTAAGGACGTGGCCCTCGTCTCCCTGCCTATTGTTTCTCTTGTATGTTTCGCAGCTGTTAGTGGTTCTATAGCTAAACTGTGCACCAAAAGAAAGGCCCATTTTAGTTGATATTGAAAATGAATATTTTATGCTCTCACTAAAGTGGGAGTGCCAATACAAATATAGGCATAGAAGACGAACAGGTCTAGCTGACAAAGCATTTAGATAACAGGACAATACTACTCGTCTTCATACTGTATCCACAATTTGACATGATGCTGTCCTTTTGCCCTGCTCAGGAGGCACAGAAGAAAGACGAGAAGTTGTTGAAGTTTCCAGAGAAGCTTCAAGATGTCCAAAGTGCTGCGAGGTAAATTATTATTACCCAGACTATTCTCTAAGACTCAATGAATGACAATTAGCTGAATAAAAAGTCTAGTTTTGATTTATTTTTGAAGTCCTCAGCCAAATTATTCTTTAAACTATTACCCACATGTAATAAAACTACCAGGAGTTCCATTACTCTGTTCAGAGTTGTCCATCTTCCTTGTGGCTATCAGGCTATGTATGTCACTTCCGTAAGGTCATTTTGGCACGACAGAGTAAAGCTCGTCCTGTACCCGCAGTGCCACGATTGCACTCTGATCTCCCGGGGGATATATGCTAAGACATCGTCTCTCCTCACTGCCTCTTTCAGTACTCGTATCTTCACTCCACTGGCCCTCTGCTCACTGTTACATAATATGGATCATTGAGGAATTCATTAAAACAGTTCACATCCTCGTTTCCACTGCAGCACACGAGGAATCTTAATGCAGTGTTGATCACATCCACCATCCTGCTGCTTGTAACAAGAATATAACGATACAAATATGATCTTATCCATTTCAATATATGAATAACACATCTTTTTTGTTCTATTCCTGTTCATTAATCCCTCTGCATCCTGTTGTCCTGTAGGATATCGGTGGAGAACATTGAGGTAGAGTTCTCCTCCCTGTACGTGAGGACCAGGTCCCTGGAGGAGAAGGTCCAGGATGACCCACTGCTGCTCCAGCAGCTGGAGCCTTTCTTACAGGTGGAACTTAACTCTCTACTAAATGACTACTATTCACTGCTCTGTGGCTCGGCTCAGCCAATAAGCATGTTTTACCCTGCTGGTTCGTTTGTTTATTGTTTTTTCACTTCCTGCCATAGGCTTTACAAGAAGGAAGTTTAAGAATGATATGGTTTGGGATATCTCTGAATATGTACACAGAAGACACTCTAAAACACCCTTAATTATGCAACACTTATCGTCTAAAAGCGTTTAATATCTATGTTTATGTCATGTCCATGTTTAATGTTCATCCTTATCTACTCTTCAATCTACAATCTCTAACGTATGGAATCCCCCGGCAGAGTGCGACACATACCCTCCAGGACCTGAAGAGACGCAGGCTGGACCTGCGCAAGGAGGGGAACGCTCTCATAGATTTCTTCTGTGAAGACAAGGACACCTTCAAGCTGGACGAGGGCTTCCGCATCTTTCAAGACTTCTGTTTTAAGTTCAAGAAGGCTGTTAAGGTCAGCATTTATGTACATCTCTGAAAGTCATGTATATGTCAGTGGGCCTTTTTTTTAACATCCTCCGTCTCTCTCTATTCATCCACCATAGTGTGTCATATGTCCTCCTTTCCTTTTTCTCAAACAGGACAACCACGATCGCGAGCTGAAGGAGGCGGCCCGGCAACGTCGTCTGATGGAGCTGGAGGAGAAGCGCTTCAGCTGGGCCGGGCCGGACCAGAGCGGGATCGGCCGGAGCAGCAGCGAGAACGACGTGGACATGCTCACCAAGGAGGGCCTCCTGGACTTCTTCCAGCAGAGGTCTCAGAGTCCCCACAGCCCGCTGGGACGCTCGGCCAGCGCCCGCCGCCACCGCCACACCATGGCCGCCGTGGCCGACCGCGAGCTCCACAGCTATCTGGAGCTGCTGGGGGGAGCCGGGAAGGGGGGCCCCACCGAATTCTCTTCCAGGTTCAACAGCCTTCCCCGGCCGGGTCGGGCGCACGAGCGGAAGACCGTGGACTGGCTCTCGTCCCAGAACGACAACCGAGAGCTGGAGCCGGTGGCGTCGTCGACCTGTCCCCGGGCGGACACGGAGCCCATCAGCCCCCTGGCCAGGTTCTCCTCCCCGGGGTTCAACGTCAACGAGGACCCTTACAACAACAACAACAACATGGTGTACTCCACCGTGTCCGAGGGGAGCGTCCTGCCTCGCTTCTGCCACAACCGCAGCGCCTTCCGGAGGCCGCCCTGCTCCACCATCACGGGCCACATGAGCATCAGCCTGGAGAAGCACACTCTGGCCCCTGGCCCGCAACACTTTGACTTCCCCAGTCCCAACAACAACAGCGATCCGATTCACTTTGTGAACGAGGGGGATGTGGCGGTGACTGACTTGGAAAGGGAGACCGACAGCACTCCAAACCCTCCTTTTATTGACACAAGTTCTACTAATAAGAATTTAAACACGAGAGGGGTCCCCAACACTGCCTGGGAAGATAGAATGACCCCAGCCCAGTGTGAGGTCCCTCCCCAGAAGGAGGAACGGGATGACAGCAGCACTGTTTCCTCCACCACTTGTGACACTCCCCTACCCCTCGACACCTCCGTGTCCAATAAGAAGCCAGTGTTCTACGCTGTGGACTGCACTGAAGCTGATTGCTCTTTTGCGTTGGACTACTCCGAGATCGAAATCTCGCCGCTGACGAAGGAGGGGGTCGCGTTTGACTCGAAAGCCACCGACGGCGACGCTCAGGCGGAAGCAAAGGACCCGAGCTCCCTTTCGTCGAACCTCGAGTCCATGTCCACCAACGACCGGTCTCTCTCCACGTCAACCAACGAGCTGTCGGCGCCCAGACTGTCCCGCGCCGCGTCGGTCACGCCTTCCGTCACCACGGAGGAGTGGGACACAGAGAGCTGTGACACGGCCGAGGGCAAGCAGGCCGGGGAGAAAGGAGGCGCGCTGACCTGCGCCCCCAAAGCGCTGCACGCCAGGAGCAAGGTCGTCTCCAAAGCATCGAAAGCCAGCATAGGTCGCGGGATCAGAATGCTGTGCAGCACTGAGAGCCAGGGCATGCGCAAAGTGGTGCCCATCACCAAGCTCAGCAGGACAGGAAGCAGCTACCGGCGGGCGGAGAGGCCCGCGGGGCACGAGAGCGGGGAGCCGCGGCGGCCCTTCCGAGACCAGAGCACCCCGGCGAGGTGCAGGGCCGAGAAGCCCAGCAGACCACCCCGCCACTCCAGCCTGCCCCCCGATGACACCAAAGCCCAGGCAGGGGGTGCTAATCAGGCCGGCGGTGTCTCTAGGTGCGCCCGGGACCCTACCCCGCGTAAGCCCTCAGTACGCAAGCCCAACGCCAAGCCACTGAGGAACATCCCCAAACCTGCTCCAGAGGAGAAGATGTGCCGGTCCACCATGAGAGCCCTGGCCCAGGCCCAGGCCCTGGCTGGGGGCTCTCCCGAGGCCAGTGGCTCCCAGACTCCCAGTCAGGCTTCAAAGATCCCCTCGGCACTGCCCAGCTTTGCCCGCAACACGGTAGCCTTCTCCTCCAGGTCCAGGAAGGAGGTAACCCCACAGTCGAACCCCACCACTCCCTCTCGGAGCCCCTCCGTCCTGGCACGGGCCAGCTCTGCCAAGCGGAGCTCTCCCGTTGTCCCGCCGCCGGACGGCAGCAGTCAGCCCCCCGTCCAAGCTGAGGAGAAAGAGAAAGCCCATGGGAGCGGCCTGCGCCGGGCTCACAGCGTGAAGGCCGCCAGTCGGAGTTCCCACCGCAGCGACACTCCCCCGCCGACAACTGCCCGCGAAAATGCCCGCAAGAGCAGTTGTTTCTCTGAGAAGTCCGAGATCAGAGACTTGACGCAGTCCAGCAGGATGCCCAAGCCCACCTGGAAGTAGGGCTGGAAACGCCCTGAGCTGCTGTAGAGCCTTGTCTGAGAAAAGACATCACGCCTTCATTAGATATTCATCGACACCTGGTTCCCTCTCTGGTTCACCCTGAACTCTATTGCCCTGACAAACAGGGCAGAAAGACTACGTTCCTCCTTTCACCACCTCCGCTAAAATGACCCTACGTGATCCTGTATGGGTGCCTTCCCGTCTGTTGTATAGATTGCAAAGAAATGCGTCGTATCGTGTGTAACCACTCTGTAGATAGAAAGGATTTATTTTTTCATGAGTGTGTCCATGTTAAGGCATCAAACCGACAAATGGCAATTATACCTTTTTGCCTGCTTTGTGTTCCTGAATTTGGTCACGTACGATAGTTTTGTTCATCGTATAGATAAACATCACTGAATATAATGCTGCTACTTAGAATTTACAAGACGGGACTTAGTTGTAGTGTCCTTCATTCAGGGTGCACACTTGGTGAGACCTTTCCTCACTGTTGTCTTGTGACTATTTGTTTCCCCTCTCTGCTGCCTTGATTTGCACAGCCATAACACTGTACTGTATACAGCGTGCTACGTGGACACTCGCTTGATAGCTTTACCTCAGCTACCACATGACAGTAAAGTTCTCTTGAAACTCAACGAGCAGTATAAGTGAGTGTTTCGTCTGCTCGACTCACTGTAGGGTGTCTCCTGATATGATATACTTGTGGATTATCGTATTCCAGTAATCCCACTAATACAATACATACCGATGGTCACTTTGACTATGCGTCATAATGGCATTTATATGATATGTATGTACTAATATTGCCTAAATGCCACCATTAAACGTATAAGATGAGGTAAACACAATGGAAATGATTTGATTCTCCTGCTAATAGCCTATTCATAGACCAACGCGAATGCTTTGAAAAAACAGCATTGAATATGTAGCTCTTAGAATTGAAATAACCCTCAAAATGGTGTGGTCAGTCTGTATGTAAAGGTTTTGTTGCTATAATCTCTTTGTAATGCTTGACTTTTCGACTGAATGTCATTAATGTTTTGTGTGTCACTAATGATTAATGTAAAATGGACCCTATTGGCCATGGCACAAAGTGTTTTGGTTCCACCATTGCTTCTCACACCACTTGCCTTTTAAAACAGCATTGTGCTTTTGACGTGAACAATGCATTACCTTAAAGCTTAATGTAGCCATTACACCACCTGTAGCAACACCTGAATTGTAAGTAGATCTTGCCCACATTCCATGGCACCAAACTGAAATAGCTACAATATTGAACCTAGATTATTAGGCGTCATAATCTATTTTGTAAATATTGTTAAAAAAAAAAAAGCGTTTTTTGATCAAAGTATAGCTCTCAGTATGTTTTCAGAATATACTCTAAATAATGTATAAGAAAAAATTTGGCATGACGAAGTGAAACGATGAAATAGTTACCAGCTTCTATGACCATACAATAATTTAATATATCAGATTATGGTCTGATATTCTCTGGAAAATTACACTGTAGGTGGCTTTAGAACACAGATTCAAGCAAGAAAAGATAAACCATTGTGAGAAACATTAGGCAGTGGTTTTCACCCTGCGTGCAAAAAGACTTGACTGCACAAAAGGTCTAGTGCCATATGTCACCTTCTGGACAGGAAGTACTGTAGCTAATGCTTAAAGATGAGACACACAATACCCTTTTCTCGTCCACAGTCACAGTAGGACTGCAAGACTGATGTGCCGTGTCCCCGAGTTAGACAAAGGCTATAAGATGGACGGTCCCAATTCTCTGCGTTTTATTCACGGTTCCTCTTTAAAAGCGCCCCGACACCATGTCTCTCCCACAATGCCTGCCGCTGTCATTTTGTTTTAGGAGCTTGAGAAGAGAGAATGGGTGGCCTTTACGTTACGTCAGACTTGCCTACGACAACAGGCTCAAAGGGGAATTTGAATACCCCAAAGCCCAGACGCCCTACCCTCTACTTCCTTGTTATAGCATGGTCACCATGGTAACCCAGCCCAGCAGTTCGAGACTGCAAACAGCTCAGTGAAGTATCCGTGAGGCAAAAACACAACCAGTAAAGTCAGAGTAATGGCCATCTAAACCCAGACAGTCAATATGGCCTTCCTCCAAATCATTTTAGTTTAAACTTTTAAGGTTCTGGTTACAACCTCTGGCATACTGCAAAGAGTGATGCAAAGGATTTGTTTAATGCCACCCTATCCAAACCCGGTCGCACTATACAGTGGGTGTTGATCTTATCCCATCGTGAGATGAATGTTTCAGTAGTTCCACAACCTTTTGGAGTAGTCACACGCACAATTCAGTGAATTTGAACTTTCAAGCAAATGTTAGTGCAATTGGCATGGGTTTTGTAAAGACTGTTCCTCTGTACTGGAGACAAAAATCTGGACAGAGTTTTGTCCTCTGACTGTTTTACGTGATTCTTTGTGAAAGGAATCTTCAGCATGTCTTTCCTTTAGTTTAGTCACAGCCTTGTAGATAATGACTGCTGTACTTGCCTTTGTTCTGCTTTGCCTTCTAGTCCAACCTCACTGTCTGGATGAGACTGAAAGATTCCACCTGCTGCTTGAAGCAAATAATTATTGTGTATAATCACGACAACAACATGTCTGCATATTGTAATAGCACTATGTAGCAGACTTTTTTTGTGAGTGATATCAGTGAATTCAATAAAATCACGTTGCTGTGTCGCCTGCAGACCCTTTGATCTCTCTTTTATCCTGACTGTGGCTGTTGTTATCAAACATGGATGTGAATCTACCCCCCCTCCCACTTAGTGCAGTGATTGATTCTCCATAAGGCTTTCACGCTCCACATGTTTTGAAGAGGTGTTTTTGTATTTTGTATTTACACTTGCACAAAACAAGGCTTTCTGTGAAACATAAAGAGACAACCATGGAATAGTGAATCTGTGGTGGATGTATTGGTTAAACGTTGTCATTGAAATGCTAAACTAGAACGAGGTGATTGTGTCGCGTGCTTGATAAGCATATGCGGAACTCCTACCTGACTAACTTGCAATGGCAGGAAAATATTAGGCCCCAGTCCACTATTTTAATACAATCAATCTGTACAATAAATCAAACAATTAATACATATTTCATCTGCATACTGAAAAATCCAAGACCAGTTGTTTTGCAACTGTCCAAAACCCTCAGGAAATACAAATTAAAGACGTAATTTCCAATGTTCATATATTAAAAGCGTTTCTAAACAGTCTTTATTGACACAAATACGGTTGCATGCAATTTCAAGATATTACAGATAGAAGTATTATTATAAATAAATGTTAGAGGAAGCAAATGTATCTGGGCCTTGTGTTCATTGTATGTACCATGGCAACCTTTTGTTTATTTTCAAGTTGCCATTGGCTGCTTTGAGAGGCCAAGAGGGCTATCTGTCCTAACAGGAAGAAGCCCTCTGTCCACTAGAGGGTGGTTCAGAACATAAACGTCTTAACCACTGGAGAGCACCAAAGGATCATCTCATCAATCGTTATCTTTAAAACGGTGAAATGCTCTGTCACTGTCTTTCATACAGTAAAGCAGAGAGTTAATCTAAATTGTTATGTTGTCTAAATTTAACTTCTAATTAACCAGAATGACTTTGACTTTGAAAGCCTTTTGGGCATATTGACCTAAACAAAAATAAATTAAAAGGATGTGTTGTATGCAATTGGGTTTGCACTAATGTCACTTGACGGAGGGACAGTTGGAAACCTGGGTGGTGCAGCCATTTTACATCAGATTGTCTCACCACCACACATCAGTTAATGGCCTGCTGAGAGCCACACAGGACAGGAGAGGGGAGTAATAACCCAACTGGGAGACGAAGCGATGATTAGATTTTTTGGGAAATTTAGCCAGGACTCCGGGGTTAACACCCCTACTCTTACGAGAAGTACCATAGGATCTTCAGTGACCACAGAGAGTCAGGACACCTGTTTAACATCCCATTCGAAAATGTCCCTGTCTGCCACTGGGGCACTGGGCTGCCACAAACCAGAGTGTAGAGTGACCCCTACTGGTCAACCAACACCACCTCTGGCAGCAACGGTTCTCCCATCTAAGGCCACTGGTAACATTATTACCAGGCTCGGGGAGCTACTTTATTCTATCATCCTTCTAAAGGACCATAAGACAACCACAACCAATGCTCTACATAACATGTGCTTTGCATAATGAAAATACACTGCCAAACCAGACACGACACACAATAACATGTGTATTTACCTCAACCTGTAACTTGAAACCTGTTGCCTCATATTTTGCCATGTTGTACTATGTATGTCACTTGTCGGTGTGCCATGCAGGTTCGGGTACAGCATGGAAGATTGTGTGGCAGCAGACCAGTCGTACCAGTGATCCCAGTGGGACTCCTCATACAGCAAGTGGCTCGTCCACTCTGCTAGATCAACGTTGCTCCACCCGTGGGCTAGGGATTACACTCCTCTCTAAATCCCTCCTTATCCTCAGGCTGGGCCACACACCTGCAGAGTAAGTTGAATGAACACTTTCACTCTGTGATGCCCAGAGTTCCTCTTCAAGGAGGAGTGAAGGAAGGAACATGTAAATATGGGAACAAATGGTTATTGGATGTCTGTCTATCAATTTACATTTGGCTCTAGTAATCTTCTGAATTTGGGAAGAATCTGCATTGTGGACCACTTACGCAAAGCTAGGTAAGTGTATCACAGGTCACAAAAACAATTTGTTTTTGTGTTTTTTTGGTGTTACGTCAGTGGTAATTCTTTTCTCATTAAGGGTCGTTGTAAGGAGAAGCTTCTTCAGGCACAGACATTTAATCAAACCGTGAGTTAGTATTACTTCAGCTTTAATCATAGTGACCACTAACTTTGATTGTCACAGTAAGAAACAGGCCTTGATGATAACCTTTTGTTCAATCTCCTAAAAGACAGTGCTGCCAGAGAACATCCCTGGCATACCCCATCTATTGCACAGTAGGACACACATTGATCCCATTCTACTGCAGCCACCAGGATTAAAGGTCAGAGGTAATCAGTAAGATTAGCTTTAGAAGGCTGCAGTAATTCTAGTGGCAAGTGAGCACTACTCTCTCGTTCAAACTCGGAGTATCCAACACATCATCAGTGATTTAGGCTCCAGGGAATTAAACTCATGTAAGCGTGCAATGCAGACACACAAATACGCATGTTCCCTTGTTACCACTATCGGTGTGTGTGTGTGTGTGTGTGTGTGTGTGTGTGTGTGTGTGAATGGGTGAATGAGATGCAACATTGTAAAGAGCTTTGTCCGTTAAGGTAGAAAGGTGCTATATAAATGCAGTCCATTTACCATTTACCATTTGTGTGACTGCCCTACTTAGGCCGCACATCAAAAGCAAAAGTTCAGTTTAATGAGGTTTTGTATACATTAGTCTATTAGGATAACATCCAGCCACAAATGAATAAGAAACCTCAAAGGCAGCACTACACACATACCATGGGGTTAATATCAAAACTTGAACCAATACAGAGCTCAACATTATGGATTTTATGGCACAAACTACAATAATATCAGTTTAAAATACAGTTTATGAAAATTACACTCAACAAAGGTGCCCCTGGTTGCCAATAAATTCATATCCATGATTTAAGCCTCAAACAATTGTATGTACTGTAGGTGATGGGTGACACTACTGCGTTCTCTTCTCTTTCTCTCTCCAGCTGTAGCTCTTTTGATGATGTGATCTAAGTGTGGCAACCAACCCCCTTTCCATCAATATACAACAGACCTTCAAACACAGACACTTCTTGACCAATAGAAGCAAGACTGGGAGAAAACGGCCATGGGGTAAGAAATATGTAGAGGCGCAGCTAAAACAATTTGAACATAAAGTCTAATTAAAAGATCGTTGAGAAGGCCCTTTCAGGAGATTGGCCTTTGAATTCAGTAGAATATTACATGTTTTTAACTGATTTAAGTTTGATCAAAAAAACCTGGAAGGAGAGTGACCAAATTGATTTTATTTTATAAATAACTCTTGCTAATACAGGAATAATCTGTCGAATTAGTCCTATCGGAATGAGAGATAAGGGAACCCTTAGTGTATGGTGTGTGCTTGTATGTTAAGGAAAAAAGCTACTACCTCAATTAAACTATTTTGAGGACTACTGATTCTTGTGTCATTAATCACTTCCCAGCTCAAGAACAGGATTTTAGCCTTAGCTATCATTGGCACAGTATCTTGAAATACGTTTTTCCCAGAATACATGGCCCTGTATACTGTTTATCAAAAAAACAATCCTGACTAGATGTTCAATAAAAACACACTCAGTCGGACAAGGTTATTCAATTATTCACCAGACAATCCGTTAGCCTGTTAGTTTCATAATGCACTGCTGAACTGATGGGGGTAACTGGTGCACAGGGCTACAGTCAGCCTAGAAACAATTATGTCTAATCTGATTTTGGAAAAGCTATGGGATTTCTTTGTCATGCAAAACCTGGTAGAAAAGAATGAGAAACCCTCAGAAGTCACTTTTCTACAGATCTGATACTTGTTTATAGTAATTAGAGTGCTCTTACACGGAACTAATATTTTTGTACAGGTTTCAAATCTATATGAAAATAAATGATTTGCGTCTCATTCTAATACATTTTCTCTGCTCTTGAATTAAAGTGATTAAATTTTATTTTGAAACTATTTTGGGACTATTAGTTCCAGAAAGTGGGGTGAGAAACCTCCAAAGAAATTAAATCACCATTTATAAATGACGTTCTGTTGTACATCACACACACTAATGCGAGTGTGAGTGCATGCATTTCATAATGATGTTTCACAACACCCATTCTAAGGAATAAGCAGGGACACCCATCTTCCCAAACACACACAATAGCTCCCTCCCTGTCTCTCTCTCTCTCTCTCTCTCTCTCTCTCTCTCTCTCTCTCCTTTTTCTTCAGATCTGAAAAGGGTCTTTTATTAATTTTAAGTTTATAAGTTATAAATCACAATACCACTAAAACATTACCAAAGTAATAAGAAGTATGTAGGCATAACACTACACCAAAAATATATATAACCATCAAGAAACATTTTAATTATGCATACAGTCTATTTTTGGTCTCGAATGTAATATTGATGGAGGTCTGATGCGCATTCGGGTTATGTAAGGACATCCTGTTAAGGTTGCCTCCCTTTTGTTGTCACTCCAGATATCCCTTCAACAAGTGCAGTGGGACTAGGCGAATGGTGCTGTGATTCACAGCAAAGTAACGGGAAACATCTTATCAAGTATTGTGTACGGGATAGTGTTAATATCTATATACATGCTGGAACAAAACGTGAGTAAGTGTGTACCTTTTTATACAAATATTAGTGTAACAACCCGGAATTAATTAGAATGGGATTGTAGTTGCTCGATAGGCTATATCTCATGCGTCATTTGTTTGCAAATAACCTACACGTGTGTGCGCGCATAGTCTAAACGGGCATGCAACACGTATTGTCATTTTTTCTAACAATCGACGTCATCTTCATGAACCTTAGTGTTTTAGTTGGATTTAGATTTTGATCACTGTAATGTATAAATTGTCTTGACAACTTTTGTTACTACGTGGTTTTTATTTTAACGAGGTGGCGCGGTTACGAATTTTATTTTAAATTGAATAGTTCTGGATTGCTAATGTTTCGGAGTTTTTAGTGTATACATTATTATTACTATTCATTATTTTACACACAGACTACCTTGCAGTGGATTCACTATTCTAGTACACTTAATCGTATTTATCTTTATTCTATAGCAAACGTTTTGCTGCAAAACCATACTGAACTACAAGAACAACACGGTTGGTTCTGGTTCTTGTGACAAATGCATTAGGCCTAACGCAAAATGGTTAGGTTTGGTCATTGTGTCATTGAATTGTACATCATTGCATAGCAGGGGAAGGGGATAGGTATTTGGCTCTAGGTTAAGCCCAGCACACGTTCATTAATGTCAGTTAAATTCTCTATGTGCTCAAGTTCTTCTCAGCAGAATAGTGCAGCGGACTGTAAAGTATTATTACATAAACTCTCCCTCACAGCCCTTCTCCCATCTTCCATTTCAGTCTGAACTGAAGCCAAGTTGATCTGTGGTCTCTTTTTCTTCAATGACATCAGAACTATCAGGGGTCAGTTAGTGTTTCTGAGAACAGGAAGTAATGAGTGGTGCAGTGTGGACTAGGCTGCGTAGCTCTCCCACCATTGCTTTACTGCAGTGCAGCTCCAGATAGGGACCTGAGGGATTGTTCTCATGCTCTACATTATGTAACACCGTTTCATACGATTAAAAAAAGCTATGATATAGGCCCTGTCTCTTTACAAGGAGAAGCTGATCTGGAGTATTCTGCAGAGGCTCAAACTTGTTTTGCATTACCAAGTACTAGAATTGTACTGTTTACCCTGTCGTATTTCTTTTGCAGAGTTTATTATAGAAGCATTTTGTCAGTGCTGTCCTTTGCAGTCCCAGTGTTATTGATTGTGAAAGGCTGTGTAGGCTATTGCTGACTCCCGTGTATTGGTTCCATTTCAGACCAAGGCCAAAGGGCTTGTTGTACACGTCATTTGTCCTATGATATTGTACGTTCCTGCACTAATCAATGGAGTCAGCACTGGAAACTACAATGGGAGAGGAACATGGGTCGGTCTGACTAGAACTAATTAACTGAAGCTGGACACCAGTCGGCTTGATCAATGCTTCACTGTGCACCAGCTGTGTGTGATTGTGTTTGGACACACGCACACACACACACACACAGACACGAACACACACACACACACACACTCTGTTCAAATGTCTGGCCTATGTCAAGCTCTTGCCAGTAGGGGATATCAGTGCTTAACAAAAAGTGCAGTGGCCTGGATGACCGTGCTTATGGGTAGATTAGATTAGATGGACCTTATTGTCCCGAAGGAGAAGGATAGCAAACAACATGGTGGTGGAAAAAAGGGGGGAAATTATCTGATCTAACATGTGTATCAAGCACTTCTATCCCACACACTGAAGTACAAGTTAAACAAAGCATATGGTTATGCAGACTTGCATAGGGGTGGATGCAAGGTGGATGGTGGACTATATGGAATAGATGGGTGTTTTGAGAGGTTCTTTTGAGCATCCTTAGTTTGAATGCTTTATTTTATAAATAAGAATGATTGGTTTGAACGGCCACTTTTCGACTTTATGAAAATAAAATGTCAGGTAAATAATAATTTGTAGGAATAGTCTGTGATTTATGGTTGTCAGGTCTGTGTGTTATTTGGTGTGTTTCTAGGTTCTTTTGTCTTTTTTTTTGCTATAATGGATAGCTGCATCTAGGTCAATGTCTCCGGTTATTTCAGCTCAAATTGCACAGGACGGGAATATTCCAAATAACATCACCGGGTCTGTTATCCCTAGCCCATATCCTCTTGCCTGTACTTGCTGTAAGGGGCAGAGAAGTAATATGATGCTACAAAGACCGTCATTGTCAAACAAACTCTTATCTGCTGGCACAGAAGCAAGGCTGTAAGCAAACTGTTATTCAGTCAACGTAGCACACTGTGTCCTCAGCACACACGGTCTTGTTGCACGTTCGTAAAGCATAGCCTGGTCATGCCATAATGCCACGGTCTCACCGGAGAAACCGGAGAAAAGAGATTTGTAGCATCCGTGTTCTCTCTCCCAATATCATTAAACTCCTTATTGGATCATGGTATGCCTCTTTCCCTAGAGGCCCATCTCGGTTATTGTACAAATCATTTGTAAGTACAGATTGAAGTGGTTAGGGAGACCTCAAATGAATTTAGCAATTGGTGCCACCAGACCTGGCTGCCAATAACGTTTGATCTTGAGAAAGAGGAAACTATGCAGAGGCTGCAAAAGTCTTGGGGAAATTATTTCTGTACACACGTGCATGTGCTCTTATTTGACAGCATAAGGGATTGTCTTCATGTAAAAGGGATAGAGTTTGAGAGATCGTAAAACAATAAGAGGGAGGCCGTCACGACGAAACATGACACCAGTCTTTAAAACTCATGCCTTGTGTCATGCAACAACAAAAATAGGGTGTAGCGATTTGTGGGTAACGTAGTGCAGGAGAAGCTACATTATCCCTGGAATGCAGTACTTCCTGTCCCTCGAGATAGATGGTCCACTGGGTCATGTGGCATTATCCCTGTCTGGTTGTTTACCTTTGATAGTGCTGCTGGCTGGAACCCAAGGGGCTAGCACAGGATGAGTTGTTTGCTCAGCAAATAGAAATGCCCTTTGGACGTTATTTAAAATGTATGCCAAGGGGGTAATTTAATACACCATTGTTTCCAAAATACTTCTCACTAGTTACCCTTTGTGACCATCTTGTCTATTACAGTAAAATCGTTGTCAGGATAGCGTTGGCTTGTTGTGACGGGCATAGGGCATGTTAGTTCATGGTCTAACAATAACTTGTATTTCAAGGAAAATAAACTATTTTTTCCTGTTGGTTTGATTGTGCCAAGGACATAATAAGTGTACTGGGATTTGGTAGTACAGTTGGAACTCTTGACGGTCTTGGTGTCTGACAGCCTTCACTTTTTCAGAGCGATAAAGGTAAGAGATTGCTCTTCCACCAGTTTCAAGTTCTTGCAGTGATTCTACAATACTGCTTTGATAATTATTATTTTAGTCGGATTTGTGCTTTTTTCTTACATTAAACTGGTTTTAGTCACAACATGTATCAAACTGATGTTTTGGCCTTAACAACTCCAAAAGATTATCTCTACAGGGCAAGGATTAAGATGATCTTAAAGGTCTTTCTGTATGAGCTACAATATACCAGTTTTTGAAGGAATTTGTTTTATCTGTTTGGGGAATATAGTGTAAAGTTTGCTATGAACGTTAGTATACAGCAATATATATCATTATACCTATGTCGTTTATTCAGAAAACATTAGATTGCTCTTACAGTATATTATACATCTTACCCTGTCCATACAGGCTGTTAAAAACGATTCTGTCACGCCTCTATTCTTTTGATTGGCCAACTGCTGTCCTCACACTTTGGCCCCTCCCCCTCCCTCTGTGCTCACCCGTTGGCGCTCTGTCAGTCTGTTTGCATTAGTGTAACAACTCAGGCCTTTCTCCCTCTGTCTCTCTTTCTCACTTACACACACACACACACACGTTGTGTCAAAGATGAGAAAGATAAGCTGAGTGAGAGAGCAGCGTGGATGTTTTCACACTGAGAGGTGACAGAGGAACAGGGCGGCCATGGAGTTGCAGTAAGTGTTGCTTTTTGGGGTTTGGCTCAGAGAGAAGAGATGTTGGAAAGTGTGAGAGATGTGTAAAGAGGGGACAGGAATGAAAAATAGATTCATGTTGAACATAAAAATAAATATCTTGTGTTTAAGGGATATTTGAGCATGTAGGTGTAAGAGTAGATCTCTTATTTCAGTCTGTTTTGGGGTGTTTTTGTACAGTCAAATGTGCAAAAGAATCTTTGCATCTTAAGCAAAAAGCAGTGGGCAAATAATCACCATTTGCTCACGTTTTTTACTGTACAGACTTCTAGCCAGACTAGATCAACTAGTTGTGTGTTACAGCATGTGGACCCTGCAGGTGCTCCTGCTTTGCATACATCACCAATTTGAAAACGACTCCATCACTATTCAAATCTAGTGGTGGTTATTTTTGTCTTGAGTACTCTGCACTTATAAGTGTGAGCACATTTCCATCTCCTGTCACCTCTGTCTCCCTAGCCAGCTGCAGTTCACTCTTTTTCTTGCCTTTTAATGCCCAATGAATGTGGCATGCCCTTGCGTCGGAGTATGCCAATGTTGCCTGGACAAACAAAATGCTTTAATACTGCTGTGTGTGTTCTTGCGTGTGTGTGTGCTTGTTTGTCTTGGATGAACAGCGTGGGCATGTGAGGAAGCGCTCTCACTTGCTCTTTGCGTTGGTGTGTAGGCGGTTGTCGTTATCAGTGTGGACAAGCTGCAGGAGGATATTCATAAAGGAAACCCAATACTCATTGAAGGCCAGCTGGCGGCGCGCATCGATCGCTGTGCTAATGAAACATGATATCCAGCAGTCACACATTAGTAGTATCCATCATGTAGGTGGTAGTTGTTGACAAGTGAGACTCCAAGATTCTATTGGCTTGGATGACCGTCCTACGAAGACATCAGGCCAACCTTTCTGTTTCCAAACAGGTTTTCCCGATTGTCAAGATTGTACTGTTAGTGTCGCCTTCTCATTCTAACGGTTTGTAGAACTTTCAATAAGAACAAGTTGTCCAGTATCAGTGTGCCGTGGCAGCTTATGTGAAAGTGGTTGACTATACACCCCATAAGCCTTGGGTTTGCTTTTTAAGATGCAGAGATCTATATAAATGTTTCCCTTCATGGAAGTCTGGTAGACCAAATGTAGACACTGGACTGGCCGTTGGATTTAATTCCGTTTGACTGATGTGCAGCATGGACACTTTCCAAAATTCTGACGCTAGCACATCTGTAGCCCCTAATTATAAGGACACACACACACACACACACACACACACACACAAACTATCCTATCTCTGTCCCCAGGCTGTGTTACTGGCAGATGTGTAGATGTGAGCGTTAGCCACTCAGGGAGTGCCTCTCTTTGAGCCAGACCACAGAAACGTCATGAGCATAGAAGTCAAGAGAGGCCGTATCAAATCTGAAGCTGTGTTGTTTTTCCCTGTCAATGGAGGAGGGCATTAAGGAGGAGGGAATTAAAAAACATTTCTGAGAGATTCTTGTTGCTTTCTATGTAAAAATCTCAATGGCCAATCCACCCTAAATGGTTTGGATGCAGACATGTCTTTCAGGCTTAAATGGGGGAGGGTGGCTAGGGAATAGGGAGGAGGGGGAGGGTAAGTCTGACAACATACACTACCACCATGCTCCCTCATCACTCCATCATGCTTTGTGGATGCGTTAGATTAGTGTGTGTGTGTGTGTGTGTGTGTGTGTGTGTGTGTGTGTGTGTGTGTGTGTGTGTGTGTGTGTGTGTGTGTGTGTGTGTGTGTGTGTGTGTGTGTGTGTGTGTGTGTGTGTGTGTGTGTGTGTGCGTGCGCTTATACAAAGTGGGGATTGGGGGCTTGTGGCAGCCTTTCGAATCAAACACACTCATAAAACCCCCTGAATCCCTAAGTAGTATGATGATGAAAACACTGGTAAGTGATGTGTCACTAGGATTATCATGTCCTTCGTTCATGATTACGATACATATTTCCATGATGCAGAGAATCATCACGAGTCTTGGACCAGTTATTCCCTGAGGACCATTTGTATCTTTCCGCTGTACATGTCTATAGCAGCAGCCCAGGATGAATACATTGAGATATAAGTTATAACATAATCAGACCCGTGTCCCTCCCTTTGACAATGATGTGTAATTATGTCTAATAATGCACCTAAGTTCATTCAAATGCAGAACTCCTTTCTGGTCTATAAAAATATTCAATGTTCATGATTTACAGCTGTGTTTATGTTTTTATCATCAGATATGTAGTTTTAAACCAACACAGAAAATCCATGAAATACTAGGGTATTCATAGATATTTATAATGCCTTTCACTTCATACTCTGTTGTGGGAAGATTAAATGTAAGATCGAGACCTTAGTGTCTTCTGTTATTATGTTCATTTTAGGCACAGTTGCCTGTTTGGGTGCCGTGGTTGCCTGGAAAACAAATGCATGGTAATTCTGGACATATTGCCTGCAGAGGGTAATTTTGTAATGGTGGGAATGATGATTTGTACGAACCTTTTCAGCAAAGTGCTTGCTTTTTCTTCGTGTGTGTGTGTGTGTGTGTGTGTGTGTGTGTGTGTGTGTGTGTGTGTGTGTGTGTGTGTGTGTGTGTGTGTGTGTGTGTGTGTGTGTGTGTGTGTGTGTGTGTGTGTGTGTGTGTGTGTGTGTGTGTGTGTGTGTGTGTGTGTGTGTGTGTGCAACTGCCTATTTGTTGTCCGGATTCCTTTGTTGAACACTGGCCCTCTTTAACATACCCTCTATAGATATCAAAATGTCCTGTGATTCAAATATAGCTCACTTGTCTGCCTACAGTAATATTTAGAAAGTGCATGTTAGCGTTACGTCATCCGGGCCAGCAAAGGACTGAACATTTGGCTACGTGTGTCCTATCATCTAAAGTGTTTGTTTTGAATCAGTAGGTGACTGAGGGATGTTTGTAAATATGTTTTTGTTTATTTTTTTCACCTGTCTCTTTTTTACATGTTCAGTGGCCACCTGTTCTGGCAGTGTCATGACTGTACAATGTGATGAGGCATTTTCTGTTGGCTGGCTAGTTTGCAGAGTGATGGCGAGAGTAAGAGAGAGAGAGAGAGGAGAGGAGAGGAGGAGGAGGAGGAGAGGGAGAGAGAGAGAGAGGGGGAGACAGAGAGAGAGAGAGAGAGAGAGAGAGAGCGAATAGGGGAAAAAGCTGAGGTCAGTGCTCTGGAAAGAGCTGTTGACCGTGGAGCGGAGCGGAGCAGAGCGGAACAGAGTATTGATGTCAGGCCAATGAGGCTGTGACGCCATGAAGCCTACGACTGAAAGAACACACAGAGTCCTACATTACAGCGGACTGGTAAGCAAACTACAGCTGGAGTACAGAGGACCAGTGGTGGACTGTAGGTTGAAAGCTACAGTAAGTGTGTGATAGTGTGTGTTTGTGTGCTGGAAATCTGCAGATCCACCAGTAGTCTTTGGGTTTATTTATTGTCTTCCTCACACTATTGGGAGAGTTCAAATGTTTGTTCTTAATTTGTTCTTGTGTAAACATGTTTGCTCGTTTGTGGGTGCGCGAGTACGCATTTTAAATCATCAATGAGGTAGTCACACTCCTTGAGCTGTGATTCCAAACAAATCATTCAACTTTCTCCTCCAAGTCCTCCCTCGCTCTTTTCTCTCGATTTAAACTTTCTTCCCGTCTCCCTCCCTCTTTCCTTCCTTCCCCTCATCTTGAAGGGAGCTCATTAAGGAAGCAGCCGCCTTAGCTTGGCGGAGCAGAGTAGAATGAGGTAACTCCTGCATTCCTGAAGCCAGCGAGGTGGACCCTTAACGGGGCTTGGACTCTCTGTGAGGGAGAAGTGTGAAGACGTAAACTCTTTTTGGAGGTGGAATGACTGACTGGACGGCCAAGGATATACTGTCAGGGATGTAAAAGGCATACGTTGCAGCTTTATGTGAGTGATTATAAATATATTTAGAGAACTGGTTTTGATGGAACCATATTTCAGTACGACGTGAAACATCAAAATGTGTTCGAATCGTGCGTGAAATATTTGTTTTCAGCATGGTTGACGCTGGGATGGCACAACGATGGATGGACTGCTTCCTGTTGAAAGCACTGTCCCGTGCGTGAGCACCTGCCACCCGTTATTTCCCCTTTGTTAAATTCCACGAGGACGAGACTCATGTAGTGTGAAATTTTCAAGTAGCTGCTTGATGAATTTAACACACCATGCATCCTGCTCTCCCTGGCTTAAGCTACTATGAAAATAGATTGTCGGAAGTGGCATGGACGTATGACACGCAGCAACCAATCAAGTCTACGGCTATTAGTGTACCTATTATGTGACAAGCGGACACACAACCATTTGAACCTATGTTCTACGACGTACAGCCGTCCTTATTCGTGGTGTCAACAGGGAGGAGTTCTTTGAAGGGGGCCAGTGCCGGGCTGACGCTCACCCACTCAGTATGCTAGGCAGCAAGCCTCTGGCTGTGGCTCAGGCCTCGCTCGGGTGAGCGCCGATTCACGTTTTAATAAAGGAAGGAGTCCAGACAATGGTCAGTGGGTGCAAGGTATTTCCTTCTTTGTAGAACTCCTTTCGTCTTCACTCCCCTTACTCCGATGCAGTGAGGTAGGGGCCACTGTAGCCATGGCGATTGTCGCTTTATATTCCAAAAATTTGCATTTCCGCCTTTTGTTGTTTGAGTTTTTTGTCTCCACGGTCCGACTACAGTGGATTGAATGTCTTCAAATGGGTAACAAGTCCAACTTGAGCATTTGTTTAAGACGGCCTATTGTAGGACATGCCAGCTTGTCTTAATGTGTTATTCAACACCATGCATCACCTGGCCTCCCTAGTGGTTCTTAGTCTAGACATTCTGCATGTCAATAGAATGTGCCACCTAGACACATGATAAGAAGCACTTCAGGAGTTAGATCAATGCGGCGTTAAGCATTTTGGTGTGGTGGTGACATGAGGCACTGATTTAGACCAGCCAAGCTATTCTATTCTATTCTATTCTATTTTATTCTATTCTATTCTATCCTTCTGTCTTACTGTAGGTTTAACTGTGGCTAGTGTTTTGATAAGATTATAGTCCTGCAAACCTCTCGCTATTACGTAACCAGCAGAGCTTGTCTGTTGACCTCAATTGAACACTGTGGCTGTTTTTGTGTTGACTTTTGTGTGTTGCATGTCTAGGACCTACATACTGTGTCTTGGTCTAATTTGGTCTGCGTTTCTGTGTGTAAGTGCATAGAAGCATTCATGCGTGGGCTTTTGACGACGCCGCTTTAGTGTCGGCATTCTGCAACGTCGCTTATTGTCCGGCAGTTCCTTTTTCTCTTTCTCTCTCTCTGCCTTTCATTTTCGCATGGCTCTATGGTCCAGAAGTCAATTTCCTCCCGGCCTCTTTCTGGCTCTGCCTCTTTTCTCTCTGTTTTTACTCCCCCCCCTCCTCTTCCAACTCTAACCCCTTCTCCAGCTCTCCTACTCTGATTCTGCACAGTGAGTCAGCAGGACGCTTTGACAGACACATGCCGCCGCCGCCTCTGATCCTTTTTGACTTCCACACCATTGGCTGCGGAATGGCTCGTTTGCTCCCTTTCCTTATTTGCGGTTTCTCATTCCCTCAGCTGATGCCTAGTCCACGCTGCGTAAACAGGACGGGATGCTTTGCAAGCTGTGCCGCAGTGACACAGCGTTTATTTCAGACGGGAGGGGGGTGGGCTGGAGAGCGTGGAAATTGACGGGGAGGATATTAAGAGCCAAAGTGGAATGAGAATGAGACATTTTTGCTTAGGGAGAGCGAAGGGAGGATGAAAGGGGGAGGGAGGACGATAAGCCTCAGGAATTGATTGGTTGTGTGAGTTGTTGGCACTTGTCCAAAGCTCTGTCTCCTCTCCCCTCTCCTCCTTTCCTGTGCTCTCTCTCTCTCTCTCTCTCTCTCTCTCGATCACTCACGGATAGAGACAGGCACTGACCATTAATTCGTTATTGTACTGTCATCTGTCATCGGGCTCGGTGGTGGCCTGTAACTATATGTCATCGTTCACCTGCAGAGAAAAGGGGGGACTTCTCGGGGCGCCTCTCAGGGTGACGACATAGGAGATTAACCGGATGAGCCCCCTGTATATTGTAAAGCTTGTAACGTCTGTATGGAGAAGCCTTGCGGGTCAGTGACTGTGCATAGGAATGGATGACGCCTGTTGATTGCCATGCAGATGCAGCGCTGTAAGTGTTACTGTGGCGATTTGAATAGCGCGTTGTGTTATGAATTGTTAGAGATCAACACTGCTTGATCTGAGGACAGCTGAGAGATTGGTGCTTAAGATTAGTTGTTTTGATGCTTGATCAGCGAGTGCTGTCCGAACTGCATGTTAGAATATTTGTGTGTTCGAATATAGAGGTAGAGTCTACTAAAGATTTTGCGTTTTGAAACTATTATTTGGGGTTTTCCAGTTGTTTTTCCATCTTACTTTGTCGGCCAGCCAGCCAGCCAGCCAATCAGTCATTCATTCATTATCGGAGCAGTGCATCTTGATTGATCAGTCCAGCCGGAGTCCTTTGACTTAGCTAAAGCTCATCTTATTATATAAGAGTGAAGTGTTATTATCTGCCGCTGGCTCACCCTCTGACATGACAGTAGACAGTCACTGTTAGGTTGTGCTCGTTGACTGGATTTGTGAGTCGGCGTTCATAATCACGTCCAAATTTGATCCACTGCCTGTTCTGGGCGACCTAGCTCTGCCTATGTTACCTGGAACTCTTTAGTCAGCCGTGGAAGCGTCATGTCAAAGAGCTTTATCCAGAAATACACGTTACTGTGTGTTTGACGGTTTCCAAGGTTACGGGAAAGTTGAACTTGTTTATCTTTTTTTGTTCTGAAGTTTTCCTAGATAGCATATACACAACATAGAGAGGGGGTTATCTTTTCAGCACTGGAGCCATGTCATATTTGGTGACCAGACGTCATGCCTGGAGGGTTGACCTTGTCTTCCTCCTGGTTGCTATGACGACAGTTTCCACATCTTTTCCTGTCAAGCTATTTTCAAGCACAAAGTATTTGCGAGACTGAATCCAAGGAAAGACCGAGAGAGAAAAACCCTCTCAGAGGCACTTGCTCGGTATGCACCTGGTTACCTTGCAGTGTGTCAAACAGACTGAGCATTAGGACAATGTTATATGAGGGCATAACCCTAACCTGTGGTCACACCAGTAACACATTTTTTTTTTTCGCTAAGTGAGATTATGTAATGTTTCCATTTAATTTTTTTACGCAGAGAACATAGTGCTCTTACATTTATAATGTAATGCGTCGTATACGAGACGTGCAAGATTGCCTGCTCAGTTCAGTACTACATGGTTTAACAGTATTACTGTAGGCGTTTTGTATTGTATTGCGTTGTACTGCGGCACTCTTTATTGGAGCTTGAACTCGTTCTGTTGTAGGATGTGCTCCGCTGACCTGCTGTTCTGAGCATCTAGTGCTTTGCTTTCACTTAGTGATCAAATATTTATCACCTGAAGTGCCCTTCCTGGAAACCTCCACGGCAGCGATTTGCAGCACCCTGTTATGCAAAAAGCCTGACTGCACAAAGCTCTCTCCCTAGACCCACGTTCAGGTTCATTAGGTTCAGCTTCTCACCGAAGACTCTGTGTAAATTATGTCCTACCCAGTAATATATTATGATATAACAATAGCTTTGGAAGAAAAAGCTGGGTGAATGCTTTTTTTTTTATACACGATGGAACTCCTTATCTCAGTCAGTGTTTTGATCCTCTGTAATTGGTAGGCCCACTGTACCGCTGGTGCCGTGACCCCAGTTTGACCTCATAACTAGGCAGCTGATAATCTGTAGCATCCCACCTGCTTTGGCTCTATCTGATCCCTCATTGTACCTGACCTTTGCTTGTTAGGTCCAAACATTTATTTCCCAGTGGGAATGGCGTTATCATTTACATACTTTCGGATAATGTTTTGACTGAATAAGCACATCTGCTTTTGCTTTGTCCATGGTAAAGCCTTTAGGTTGCCACTGGGGTGTGTGCGTGTGTGTGTGTGTGTGTGTGGGGGGGGGGGGGGGGGGTTGTATTTGTTTCCTCGTTTGTTTGCGTCGTTGCCGTATCCTCTCCCCGTGACAGGAAGGGAGGAAGAGAACATCTGATGTGTGTGTGGTTGTATCACCCTAACCCAGCCTTTGATCACCATAGCCGCCTTCTCTCTATGCGGATGACCACATTGGGTGTCTGCCCTGTTGTGCTTGAATGATTTTGTACCACAAGGCCTCTCTCTCGTCCCTCACCTCCCTCCTCCCCCTTTCTCTCCGCAGGGTGCAGCGTGAGCGGAGGAGGGACCCCCATGTCAGAGAATTAGGATGGCCAGTGAAGGCTCCAGCACCATTCCCAGCCCTGTGGTGCGCCAGATCGACAAGCAGTTCCTGATCTGCAGCATATGCCTGGACCGCTACGTCAACCCCAAGGTTCTGCCCTGCCTCCATACCTTCTGTGAGAGGTGAGACTGTGTGTTGGGTCTGTGTGTGCTGGGGTGTATGGGAGAAAGGTTGATGCTGTGTGCGTGTGCGTGCGCGCTTGTTTTTCTATACTTGTGAGGACTGAAATTTTTATTTTACTATCCAAGTCAGGACTTTTTGGAGATTTCTTCTGGAGTATTCTTTAATAGAATGCAAACGGTTGCTCTAAAATACCTAGTATGAGATACCATGATGTTCCTTGTGATAATGGCAACATATTGAACACCAAAAAAAGTCTATAAACTGTTTTTCTCAACAATAAAAAAAGAATTAAAAGATTATGGTTAAGGTTAGGCATAGAATAAAGGTGATGGTTAGGGTAAGGGTTTTCAATGAAATTAACAGTAAAATTACTTTCCGGTCCTAAGTAGGATACAAAGTGTGTGTGTGTGTGTGTGTGTGTGTGTGTGTGTGTGTGTGTGTGTGTGTGTGTGTGTGTGTGTGTGTGTGTGTGTGTGTGTGTGTGTGTGTGTGTGTGTGTGTGTGTGTGTGTGTGAGAATCTTATTATATTTGTAGTAAGTTGATTGTTTAAAAAAATAACTGTTTGTGAAATTCTGCGACCGTAGACAAGCCAGGCCTGTGCTGTTGGTGCCTGTGTGTTAGTGTCACCCTCCCAGAATGGAACCCTTTGTTTGGAGGAGAGCTTAGTGTCGGTCACTGCTAGTTTTATTGTTGTGCACACAAACTCACCATAATCCTTTTTGTTCTATGTATTTATTCTTTTATCTTCCTTTATTTGGGTGGCTCTATAATTCAATCCAAAATGTGCAGCTTTCCATTGCCTTTGCATTTGTCATCATAGAAATAGGATAGATTAGTTCACAGAACTCATACTTGAGTGCAAAACTGTCCAGTTTGACACTGAAGTGATTGCTCCTCAGCCACATTGCAAGTACAAAAATAGGGTTGATTTTAAACTGTGGTACCTTTAGGTTTATTGCACAAATATGCTACAGACTGGTTAACATTTACTTTTGTTGGTATATCCGGTCCTGCCTAGCTAAGAAAAGTATCATAACTGCAGTGTGTGTCTTTAGCACTACAGGTTGCTACTATTGGTTGCTACCATAGGTTACGCAATCAATTGGTGGTTGGGACCGGTGCCGTAGTCTGCGGTTGGATTCTGTTACACATCGCAATGCTCCATTGGTCGTTGCGCCCTTGTGTCCGCCCCGCCAGGTGCCTGCAGAACTACATCCCAGCCCACAGCCTGACGCTGTCGTGTCCTGTGTGCCGCCAGACCTCCATCCTGCCGGAGAAGGGCGTGGCGGCGCTGCAGAGCAACTTCTTCATCACCAACCTGATGGACGTGCTGCAGCGCCCCCCAGGCCTCTGTAGCCAGGAGACCGCTGCCCTGGACACCATCACCACCGTGGCAACGGGCCAGCCACTTTCCTGCCCCAATCACGGCGGCAATGTTAGTGAACATACACGCACGCACACATACAGATACACATACACATACACACATACACACTTTCCAGTCACTCTCCTCTCTTGCCTGAACCATGACAGTGGGGAATGAGCATGACAACACACCCACACATTTGATCAAATATAACCTTGGGGATAGTCTATTGATGGTCCTAGACTGTTATTTCTGCTGCAGGGATATGTCTCTAAATATATATTTTGCCTATACTAGATATAGGTTACTATACGATAAAGCAATTGGTATAGTTTAGTTGTTATGTTGTAGTATAGTAGTTTTAATAAACACCCCGGTTACATCGACTCGTATAGTGTCCGTTTTCCAATGGACTTTATATGACTCATATTCGTCTAGTCACAAAATCACATTCAGCAGCTCGCTCTCTCCCTACACGTCCATCTGTTAGTCTGGTCCCTATAGCAAAGGTTGTTTTTTTATGAGCTTGTAGAATTTGCGATACAGAACATGTTTATTTTAGCCTTGCATGGCTTATGGTAGTTAGGAAACTAGTCGAAGCCTATGTGCTAAAGGTGGATCTACGTCAACTTATTGAAACAAACACATGCCCACTAGATTTAGACTATTCAAACTAGTGACCGTGTAGTCTTTCTGCACTGGACAACCCAAAAACTAGATTCAGGCTATTTATTTAGGTTCCTAGTTGCATTTGTGCGTTCATGTAAACCACAAGAGGGGTGTTTATTCCACATGTTCTGTAAAGCTCTGGGCTAGTTTCTGACCTTCTTCTCCTTATCTGCCGGCTAGGTTATGGAGTTCTACTGCCCGCCTTGCGAGACGGCCATGTGCCAGGAGTGTACAAGTGGAGAGCACGCGGAGCACCCCACCGTGCCCCTCAGAGACGTGGTGGAGCAACACAAGGCCTCCTTAAAGGAACAGCTAGACGCTGTCAAGAACAGGTGGGCCACATGAAGACACCGCCGGTAGCAAAACCAAAGAAAAAACACATAGGGCACGCCTTTTAATATACCACACACAGAGGAGTTCTCAGTGTTTGAGCCGCATGTTCAAATGCCTCATTGGGATTGTATTCTGATGAGACTCTATATTGTGAGAGATATAAAAAAACACAGTCCTAATACGGCATACCACAGTCAACAATACCACAGGGTGAAGTGCTGTGGTATCCATTTCCTTTTTCTCCAACCTTTCCCCGTCTCTCTCTCTCTCTCTCTCTCTCTCTCCAAGGCTGCCTGAGGTTGACTCCGCCTTGCAGGTGCTGTCGGAGATCCTGCAGCAACTGACCAATCAGAAGAGCTCCATCGAGGAGGACATCCACAGCACGTTCGACGAGCTGCAGAAGACTCTGAATGTCCGCAAGAGTGTCCTGCTCATGGAGCTGGAGGTCAACTATGGCCTCAAGCAGAAGGTGAGATACCAAGTTAAAGGGATGTCATTGATACAAGAGTGGGGTTTAATAGTTATACATGAGATATTGGGATATGGGTTAATTGACTTTTTCAATAGCATTTTAATGTTAAAATGCTCAATTCAGCAAAAGGCAAAAACATTTACGCGAGGCAACGTCTAATTTCTATGGCATGGTTCAGAATCTATGAGCCGTATTATTGCTAGCCGTGCTGTAGTGTTTTGCTGAGAAGTACTTAAAACAGTCTGAGCCAGTGGTCACACACCAGTGTTGCTGCTCTGCGTGCCAGTGGCTACAGCTGGTCTGATAAGCGATTAAACAAAACATGGATTATGGAGGAGGGGACATTAGCGTGGAGCAGAGACTGAAGCAGGGAGCCTATGCCCCACCCTAAACCCAGAAACCAATCACCCAGCCCGGTTATGAGCTCGCTGCCCTCCCACTGTGGAGCTCTGTCCCATGGTTGGCTAATGATTCACCATTCACAGACTACCACACACTGTAGATGGGGCCATATGTCCATTGCACTGGAGATACTGGGAGAGTCAGGATTGTTTATTTGGATTTTCTCTGTCTTGCTATCAAGGCTTTGGAAACATTGGAGCTGAACTGCTTATTTTGGGCAGTTTTCTGTCTACTTAAATTACTCAGTCTAGGAGATTTGGGTGTGTCGTTCATGTAGCGAAGGTTTTCCTACAGCGTCTCTAGTATCTATTTTATGTGCTAAGGGAAAGGTTACGCTATCTATGGTATCTAAATGTGTGTATGTAGAGCAAGAGATAGCTTTCTCCATATCTTTCACACGTAACTTGTTAATCTGGCTTGGAGGTTCAGCATGAGTTTGCCTTTCACTCATTGAGGCGAGAGGTATACTGAACAGAAGGATATGTCAGAGATGGATGGCCCAATGGCCTATCTTGTTGCTGAAGAGCAAGAATATGATAGCCAAATGCAGGTGAGTTGGTGTTTTGATCAGTAGATTTGGCTGTAACTCCTTTGTTTTGGGTGGTGCACTCTACTTTTACTGTAGTCAAAAGCGCCACCTAGTGGCTCTACTTGGCATGAGCTGCAATTACTGAATATTGAACATTGCCGTGCAGCATTTTGGTCTCAACATATTTTTATGAATATTAATGACTTTGTAATGTGCCATAAAGGTTAAACACTGCTTTGTATTTATAGTCTTCTCTAGTTCTGTTTACAACATAGTGTGTGTGTGTGTGTGTGTGTGTGTGTGTGTGTGTGTGTGTGTTTGCAGTGTGCACCATTGTTCTATATTCTGTGTTTGTTTTACAGCATTGACATGTTGACGGATAGTGCCAGCAAAAAGACGTGTTCGAATGTTTCCTTCAGACTTTAACCTTTCATTATCAAACCTCTGTCATTACCTTAGGTTCTCCAAGCCCAGCTGGACACGCTGCTCCAGGGCCAGGATGGCATGAACAGCAGCTGCAACTTCACGGAGCAGGCTCTGAGCCACGGCACGGAGGCAGAGGTGCTGCTGGTCAAGAAGCAGATGAGCGAGCGTCTCAGTGAGCTGGCCAGCCAGGAACTTCCCCTGCAGCCCGGCGAGAACAACCAGCTGGACTTCCTGGTGGAGACCGATGGCCTGAAGAAGTCCATCCACAACATGGGCACCATCGTCACCACCAACGCCGTGGCGTCCGAGACGGTGGCCACCGGCGACGGCCTGCGCCAGTGCGTGGCCGGCTTGCCCACCTCCATCACCATCACCACCAAGGACAAGGACGGCGAGCTTTGCAAGATGGGCAACGCCGTCATCACGGCAGAACTCTCCACGCCCGACGGCTTTGTTGCCGCGGGAGAGTTAGTGGACAACAAGAACGGCACTTATGAGTATGTGTTTACGGCGCCTAAAGAGGGCACTCTGGCCCTATCGTTGCGTCTGTATGAGCAGCACATTAAAGGGAGCCCCTTTAAGATTAAGGCCATCAAGTCTTTGGACGTGTCGCCCACCTCAGATGGCATCAAGAAGAGGCTGAAGTCGCCAGGCAGCGCGCACGTCAAGCAGAAGGCCATCAAGAGGCCGGCTAGCATGTACAGCACAGGGAAGAGGAAAGAGAATCCCATTGAGGATGACCTCATATTTAGGATTGGTAAATATTTAGAACTTAATAATGTTATAATTTGTCTTAAATCAAATTTGACCGATTTACCGGTTTTATGTATAACAATCTTTATTTAATTTTGTTATTGTAGCAAAGCTCCCCAATGTTTTGCAAAGCTTTGGTTAATGTCCTTTCAAGTTTGCCTTTAACTTGTTCAGGTTAATATCAGTGCCATAGTTAACGAATGTTTCAGTGTAAGGATAGTAAGCACAACAATAGGGACGGATGACAAACGTTCACAGTGACCTTCCCTAATTCTTTAGACACAGACTAGCATCATCTTCTGTTTTCAGGTTTGCAAACAAATAAAAGACAAAATGGGAGTATAAGTAAAGCATGAAGATTACTGTTGTTTTGTTTTTCTTGGTTTCTAGGTACAAAAGGCAGAAACAAGGGAGAATTTACTAACCTCCAAGGGGTAGCAGCTTCCACCCTTGGCAAGGTGCTGATAGCAGACAGCAACAATCAGTGTGTCCAGGTAAAAGAAACAAACTACTATTCGGTTCACAGATGCCGATGGTTAGCGGTGGCCTAATGGGTATAGAACTGCTTCTTGGTTACCTAAAGGTTCAAATCCCACCTTGGAACACCACCGCTAGTGTGCCCTTGAGCAAGGCACCTAACCCTAAATAGCTCCAGGGGAGTCTCCCTGTAATCTTTTTAGTCGCTTTGGATGAAAGCGTCTGCTAAATTGCAAATGTGAATGTATGAACACAGTTGTTCACTATGCATTGAAACAGTTAATAACTGATATGTTATTATTGATATTATTACTTCTGCCACCCATCACAATGATATTATATTATTTGTGGAGGATTTGCCATATGTTACCTAACTCCCATAAACTAGTACATTCACTCAGGTGAGTTATTATCATGGTGTTAACATTTCTAATTTCCTTAAACTCAGCCAGAAGGCTGGGATACATCTGTTGGATACATCTGCTGCTTCCCTCTGCCTAGGGAAACAGAATGAGGGTGTGTGCATGCGGGTGGGCTGAGCACCATGACTCATCACTGTTGAAACAAAATTGGCTCTGAAAGCCTGCACTTTTTGGTTCCCATGGAGACACAACGTCATTTTGTGTTCTTGTTGGTGCTTCGTTAAAACAAATGGAATCACCCAAGTTTGTTTGAAATCCCTTGTACAGAAAACATTTCTTTATGATTTAAGGCTTAATGGATTGTGATTAAAGATTTGCAAACCATTTTGTTAATGTTTGGATGAAATATTGGTTCTTATTCATACTATATTTAGATATATGCGCTGTCTTTCATATTCTATTTAGATTTTTTCAAATGACGGACAATTTAAGAGTCGATTTGGTGTCCGGGGCCGGTCTCCAGGGCAACTACAGCGGCCAACAGGCGTGGCCGTTCACCCCAATGGTGACATTATTGTTGCTGACTATGACAACAAGTGGGTCAGCATCTTCTCGAGTGACGGCAAGTTTAAGGTGATTTTCAATTTGATATATTACTAATTTTTTACTATTAATCAAGTGTTGTTTGATCGATTTAGTTTAGATTCTATTGCTTTCTCATTCAGACCAAGATCGGCTCAGGAAAGCTGATGGGGCCAAAAGGCGTATCTGTGGATAGGAATGGCCACATCATTGTGGTTGACAACAAGTCCTGCTGCGTGTTCATCTTTCAGCCCAATGGCAAGCTCGTCACCAAGTTTGGTAACCGTGGCAACGGAGATAGGCAGTTTGCAGGTACACTCAATGGTAATACGTGCACTCCCCTCTCTTGTTTCTAGCTGACTCATACCTGCATGTGGAACAAAGACTCATCTGGCGGGATGTCTAATCGAGAACAATAATTATCCTAATGACCTTGACCTTTCTGGGCTTGCCATTTCATAATACTCACGGAGGAGTCTGACATAACACAGTCGTTTTGCAACCCCACTGGTACAGAATGCTGAATATCCAGTTGGCCACATACACATCAGGATTTCTTTCTATTGAAAGTTACGGTGCATGGCATCCATCTTTTAGGTTTGAAAAACTTCTGCAGGATTTACAACTTTGGCATGACCTTCCTTTGTTCCCTTAGAAATTGAGGGTGTTTGGTTGGGAGAGAGTACAATGTTTGTTGGCATGTGTCCCACGCACATTTCCCTCGCAATACTTTGTTTTATTCAGTTTTAATTATCTCAATCTTAGTTTTAATGAATTAATCTTAATTCATTTCAATAGAGGAAATTTAAGAAATGGGCCAAATTGTTTTTATAACTTTATAATTGTGTTTTTATTATTTAGGCCCTCACTTTGCTGCTGTCAACCATAATAATGAAATCATCATAACAGATTTCCACAACCACTCAGTTAAGGTAAGGTTTATTCAGATTAAATAATTTTTTAGAAATTTGTTTGCTTTCAAGAAAAACATTGATGAAGAGGGACAGCATGGCAATCAAATTTGACATTGGTTTAAAGTGGAAGTGAGTTGGTAAAAACACACCGGTTTTATGACTTTTTCCCTGAAAAAATACTTTGTAAACAGGTATTCAACACAGAGGGGGAGTTCCTTCTGAAATTCGGTTCCAACGGTGAGGGCAATGGCCAGTTCAATGCTCCTACTGGAGTAGCAGTGGACGTCAACGGCAACATTATAGTGGCAGACTGGGGCAACAGCAGGATACAGGTAGGATCACAGAGCAGCATGCTTACAGGTAGGATCACAGAGCAGCATGCTTACAGGTAGGATCACAGAGCAGCGTGGTTACAGGTAGGATCACAGAGCAGCGTAGTTACAGGTAGGATCACAGAGCAGCTTGGTTACAGGTAGGATCACAGAGCAGCTTGGTTACAGGTAGGATCACAGAGTAGTGTAGTTAAGGCAGGATCACAGAGCAGCGTGGTTACAGGTAGGATCACAGAGCAGCGTGGTTACAGGTAGGATCACAGAGCAGCGTGGTTACAGGTAGGATCACAGAGCAGCGTGGTTACAGGTAGGATCACAGAGCAGCGTAGTTACAGGTAGGATCACAGAGCAGCTTGGTTACAGGTAGGATCACAGAGTAGTGTAGTTAAGGCAGGATCACAGAGCAGCGTGGTTACAGGTAGGATCACAGAGCAGCGTGGTTACAGGTAGGATCACAGAGCAGCGTGGTTACAGGTAGGATCACAGAGCAGCGTAGTTACAGGTAGGATCACAGAGCAGCTTGGTTACAGGTAAGATCACAGAGCAGCGTGGTTACAGGTAGGATCACAGAGCAGCGTGGTTACAGGTAGGATCACAGAGCAGCTTGGTTACAGGTAGGATCATAGAGCAGCGTGGTTACAGTTAGGATCACAGAGCAGCATGTGGAAAGGACTGCAGACTAGTTGTTCAAGCAGAGTCTCAGTTGCAGGAAGTCCTGTTGTGTTATAATCTTAAATATGTATATTTCTCTCTCTGTGCTGCAGGTGTTTGACGGCAGTGGTTCATTCCTGTCTTACATCAACACGTCAGCGGACCCCCTGTACGGCCCCCAGGGTCTGGCCCTCACCTCAGATGGACATGTGGTGGTGGCCGACTCCGGCAACCACTGCTTCAAAATCTACCGCTACCTTCAGTAGCCCTGCTGCCCTCAGTACGCGCATGCTCATATATAGAGTGGGTACCTCTCCATGACTTCCCTTACACAAACGTTCCAACACACACACTTCCCGAGGGTGGAGTAATGGGTTGATTTGTACTCATGAACCACCTGCCATCTTTGTGCCATCTTGATTCTTCACCATGTGTCTGTGGTCTCTTTCATGACCCCTTCACCCTGTCCTCTCCTGACCAGCTCAGGACTATAGAACAGTGACTGTTCTGCTACTGAGCATGGACGTACAACATGGGACTTGATTGTGAGAAGTGATTTGGGGGTGTTAAATTGCCATGATTATAAGTGGCAATGACTTTTGTGGATTATGTATAGGGATATTATAAGGCCTTGTCCATTCTGTATTACATTCCATAAAAGCGTTCTTGAATGAATTTGGAAAATGATACTTGGGTATTATCATTGTGTTGCACTGGTCTCCCTTCCCCTCTCCCCCTTCTGTTATTTATTGTTGTGATATGACACATGATGATGTAAACGGAAAATGAAAACTGGAAAATAATGTTATGACAATTATGAATGAGCGCTATGTTGGTTGGTCAAATGTAATGTCATCTTAAAATGGTGTTAACAAGCACTTGAATTAATACAAAAATGTGTTTAGCCACTTGTCAAGGGTGGTCCATTAAAACAAAAGGGTACTGTATGTCCTGTCTGTTCACTATCAAACACACGAGACATGTTCACAGAAGCACGGAGGCCATTTAAGAAGCTCTGCAACTTGAAACATTTCTATGCATGTAACCTAAAACAATAAAATGCACACAGATATAACATGTAACACAAAGCACATTAACACGTATGATTGTGTGCCAGTGATGATAGCCATGCCACGTTAACAAACCATCATACATGGAAACACTAATAATGTGTACACTAAATCACATACTGTAGAGACGAGGAACAATATTTTGTACATTATCGTATTTGCTGGTCTGCTTTTCCCCAACAATATAAGGTTCTGATGTTTTGTGTATTTAGATCTTTCAGACATGATTTAATTGCACACTTGACTTTTCATATTTCATACTTTCAAGTATCTATGGATGAAGAAAATGTATTCCATCTTAGAAATAAAAGCTTGGTACTGCTGTCAGTAGTCTTGCTGCTGTTGAATATTTTATATATATATTTTATATACTAAAATTATTTGTCATCATCATCATCATCAATTAATTAAATTATTTGTCATAAAATAGTATTGCCACACACAAAAACCAGTAGGAGCAAGTAGCATTGTTCTGATGTGTTTGTATATTTTTCAAGAGTCAAACACTTAAGCAGCTCTTCTATTTTCAGGTAACACAGCTCAACTGTTGTGATGTGCAACTGTCAAACAAACAAACTAAGTTATATCTCGAAGAAATGTGTATGGCAACAACACAAAAACAGAGAACTTGGATTATTTCTCATTTAAGAAATTAGTATTTTTTCTGACATATTCAAGTAACTGGTTTTGTTTCTTGTGCTGATGAATGTAATGCTATGCAGTTGAATGAAATAGCCAACGTAGAATGTCCATGCTTATGATGATCCTGCTAAACTATTAATACAAATACAATATGTAATTTAAACATTACATTTGTACATCAGACATCTAGATTGAGGTATAGTCCATAACTACACTGTGCTGTTACCGAGGAACGGTACTATTATGTAGTGAAATTAATCAGTTGTATGAACAAATTCATACTTTCTTCGATGGTTCTTATAAATTGGTAGAGAACAGTACATTATGACTAATAATGTATGAGGTAAAACAAACCCTCTAATAAAGTGTATGAATACTTTTCAATATACGAAGTGACCTATATCCATGCTCTGTATGATCAATAATTATAAAACATTGGGTTACTCTGTGTGTAAGGTTTGCTTCAATTGAGATGGGTCTGACATCTCACTGCATACAATTGCTTGTAAATAAACAGGAACTAAATTGGCAGTAGAGGGCGTCCTAATCCCATATAACAGCGCCAGATTCCACATCTTTCCGCGCGAAACTAGTTGAGTTGACAGGCTGAGCATAATTACCCCTACTTTGTTGGAGGCATATTCTAGGGCTTGTGTTGAGAACTGTCCATTTTTGTCAGTTAATTTGCCAAAATAATTTACGATCTTGGCCTATCATAGTTAGGCAATAATGGTAAGTAACGCTTTCTCACTTGAATGTTAAGTTTATTTATTATGCCACAGCCCACGGATAACCGCGAAGTTATTTGCTGTTGTGCATTTGCTAGCTAACGTTAGCTAGCGTAACTGAACTGACATGGGCAAACAATTTAAGCGTGCCGAGGTTAGTTCGCAAATTAAGTTTGGTATGACTGTATGTCTTAGTGAGAAGGCTACAACATTCGAAAACAGTTCACATAAATGCTAACTTTCCACGTCCTCCTCACTGCTTGAGCAACAGTGATGGGGTTTATCGACGTTGACCAACCGGCCAATGCAATATGCAAGTCTCAGTTCTTCAGCGATATTTACTGCTTGTGTATTGAACCGAACAGAATCGAATTGAACTGAATTCTAGCTAGTACGTTAATTTAGCTTACTAATATTTGATGCATCACATATGAGGCTAATCGGATCGGAACTCGATTCATTTAGTGTGAGTCCACAAGTGAATCACCACAGTTCCCGTAGTGTAGTGGTTATCACGTTCGCCTAACACGCGAAAGGTCCCCGGTTCGAGACCGGGCGGGAACACTTTTTTTTTTTTGACATCACTAATTCCAAGTGTGCATACATTTATTTGTTAGTTCTATATATTTTTTTAAATCATACAGTATCCACTTATGTTGTGTAGCAGTGACAAAAAAATCGTAAAAATACAATCATACTAAAATGTTCTGAAACTCCTGATGCTTTCTAACAACTACCTTCTTCCATCTGTCACTCAACAGTCTAAAAAGAAAGGTCTGAGTTTAGAGGAGAAAAGGACGGGCATGATGGAGATTTTTTTTGAGACGGTGAGTAAGTTTGACAGTGCTGTTGCTGTTTGCTGTTTCAGAATTATGCAAGAAAAAAGATTCTGTAAATCAACTAAAGAGAAAACAAAATCTCTGTCTGTCCGTCCATTGGTTCATCTATCGCTCCAACACTATGTTGTGTAGTTCCAAACTTAAAAACACATTCTCACTCCTTTGTGAAAACCTTCTTAATGCATGCTAGTGTCATGATAAGTCAGGCCACAGAAATTTATTAAGGCACAAAATGCTTGGCTCGGGAAGTTAATGCAGCAGGCAGATTCACGGAGAAGAAAAGGTTAGAGTTTGAGCAGGAACTGTACATGGTGGAAATATTGAAGTAATTTGTAAGCACAATGCACATTTTAAAAATCTCTAAGGATTCGTTTAGAAAGCGTTGACCCTTATCTAGCATGGTCAGAGTATGTTATACAAGCACTATTTGTTATACATGCACTAATTACCACATTAAATGTTGATGCATTCTGTTCGATGAATTTGTTCTCTCGATTTTGTTACAAATAAGGCAACAACATCACAGGAAAGAAATTGAAAATCAAATGTTATAATCTTTTGGTAGCGTACAGTACCGTGTAGTTTTTCACCTTTGCTTCTTTCTCTCGCTCACTAGAAAGATGTGTTTCAGCTGAAGGACATTGAGAAAATTGCTCCCAAAACAAAAGGCATAAGTGAGTAAAGCTATTTTGCCCAAAGCAGTAACATGTGTATAGCTCAAATATACACATGTTGTTTTTAATCATTGTATGTTTCTCAGCACTTCTGAGGTGTATATTTTTTAGGATAAGGAAAAGCCATATGGCTCTGATTTTAAGATTTCTGAAATAGTTATTTTCAAATCCCAGACATAATTTACCCTTTGGAAAGTAATTGAGTGTTCATGTTTTGGACTTGACATTTCTAGAATAGTTGAGGTAGTTGAGCTTTGTTTTTTTCCCTAAGGAACGTGAAGTCTGTATCAACAGGCAATTTGCCCTCTTGCACCCATGACAACATAATGGTGACATGGTCGCAGCATCACCATGGCAACCAGGACTAGCAACCATGATTACAGATTGTTTAGTCTGTAAGGGCATGAACGGCATGAGCCCTGCCAAAAGCAATAGCAACAAATTAGAAACAATGAGTCCTACTAACAGGCGTAGGTCTTTGCAATACGGAATGAAACCGCATTAAATTGAACACACACATATAAAAAAATACATACATAAAGTAAAGGTAGAAAATAATCCCTGAAAAGTGCACATACTTCACTTTTACAGTTCTTAGCCCCACTGAGAAACAGAGCAGTGCTCTGTTGGGTTGCGCCCAAAAGGGACCCCTCTTACAGTGGACATAACATTCATTTGGTGAAATTGGATCTGGTTGCTTGAGATTCTGATTAAAAGCACATGTTTTGAACCCCGTCTCTGGCATGATGTCGTTACTGAGCGATGGGGGAGGGGATACTCAGGGTTCTGTGGTGTATACAGACCCACAGGAAAAAGGAAGTGACAGAAGGGGATTTATATGGGAACTAAAACTAAGAGTGGATTCAGAAGAGAGGTGTGGGGCAGGTAGTAACGTGTGAAAAATGGGAGGTAGAAACAAAAAGCATGGGGGGAAATCTGCATGGAAAAGGTATGAGCTGGGCTGGTCATTTACCCACTAGTAAAACTCAAACAGGTGGATTCCTGGACATGTTATAAAAATGAATTTGTTACCTAGATTTCTGCTAAAAAGAGTATTAACCTATTTTAGTATTGTTGTGGTGACAACGTTTATTTTTGGCTTTTTTTTTTTTTTGCCTTGGATCCCATGTGAGTTTGGTCCTTTTTGGTAAAATCTAGACCTTTTTTTAGGAATCCCTGTTGTTCACCACCCTCCCTCCACCCAGCCCTATACACAACAGATGAGCTCCACTAGTGGCACAGTAGAGAAACTGGTGGGTGTATCACATTACACTAGCAGCTATGCTCCAGATGTAGGCCTTATTCTATTACACTCATACTCCTGCTTATTCAGCGTCAGTAATTACCAAAGAATAACTGTGAACCACAAGATCTGACTAATTGAATCTAGGTTTGTAGACCAGTGAGGTAACGCTGAATATGTGCTGGTGAGTGAGGTACTTCATGACTACAAAGAGAGGAGAGACTCCAAAGATTGCACTCTGACCAAGGAGGCTGCGATTCGGTTCCACACCAGCTAGGAATGTAGAAGCCTCTCAACAGACGTTACTCTGTGCAGGGTTTCCAAGTTGTGTGGAACCCAACCCAGCTTAAAGGAATGAAGCCATCAAATTACACTTTCGGGTTAACTTGTATCCCCTTCTTCCTCCTCTTAGCACCTATGTCAGTGAAGGATGTCCTCCAGAGCTTGGTGGATGACAATATGGTTGATAGTGAGAGGGTTGGCACCTCCAACTACTACTGGGCCTTCCCCAGCAAAGCCCTGCACGCACGCAAGCGCCGCCTAGAGGAGCTGAGCAAGCAGGTAAAAACGTTAAGCAAGATGGGGAACTGTGGGATTCAAGCCAGAAAATAACCGTTGATTACAAACGCAACCCAGAAACGAAACATGTAACATTTCAGAGTGAACTTTTTTGACTTCCTCTTAAAGAAAGGCACATACTTAACCGTGACCATATATGAACAAAGCAAAATGCTAGGTCTGTGTTATTCCGCATAGATTCAATTTGGATATGAGAAGTGCGTCATGCATTGCTATCGTAAAAATTGGGTAATTGATATATGTGCATAGTTCATTGTTCAGTCTAGCCAAGTGTCGAGCTCTCTTTGTCTATGTAGAGTTGTCTTAAAGGTTTCCTTTGGGTGTAAATGGCCTGCGTACACTGCGGCACACTGCTAACCCACAGACACACATCCTGTCCCCAATGCTTTTATCTGTCCTCAAAGCTTTGGTTCTATATGTTAATCTAGTGCAACGTGCCTGCTTAGTGGCCTGGTTTAAGACTATTATTCTTATTTAGGGAACCTTATTTCAGTTAGTAAATGTCTGTTGTCTACATTAGTATGCTGGCAATATAAATGATACACTAGGTAGTTGAGAAAGAGCTTATACACATAGGATCTACATAAAAACAAAACAAGATACAGTTTTGATTTCGGTAGTTGAAAGGTTTCTTGTCCTTGCGGTTACATCACGTCTTTCATCATAACCCATTTATGGTCGACAGTAATCTGCAGACAAACGACGTGAAGGTGGTAAATACTCGGAGCGTGATGGAAAGGAAATGTGGTGAAGCTGTGATGTGTTGTCTGTCCAAAAGATCAATGAAGTTTGCCCATAAGCAAACAATACTGTAATCTTCTCTTTGAAGGATTTATTGAGACTCTTCTCTGTGGTTGCCATAGGGATGGTAGTGCGAGTAGTTCATTACAAAAATAGATTCCACCTATTTTATGTGCTGGTTGGTGCTTGTTGACAGTTTATTGGGTATAGTATTAGAAGAAATTAGATTTCACAGCAGTAGTTTTTTAATTGTTTTATTTGTTTTATTTATGTAGCATTGTGAAGCAAAGCAAAGGAAAATGTCTTTACAGCAAGCTATTGACAAAGCAAAAGTAGGACGTGAAGATACTGTAAGTACATTATCACACACAAATCAAACATTATGTTAACCAACCCTAACCAGATTAACAACAATTCATCAAATAACCCTTTTTTTCTTTGAACAATATGAAATATATGCCTGTGCATGTGGCATTTGTTATTACTTATTTTTGTTTGTGTGTACGTTATTATTTCTGTTTCTATGTGCATTGTCTTTGTGTGTAGGATGAGCGAGCGTCCCTGTTGAAGGAGTTGCAGACTCTGAAAGAGCAGCGGAACCAGCTGAAGGCTGATCTGGAGACGTACAGGGAGTGCGACCCAGAGGTCATCGAAGAGATGAGTGAGTGCACTAAGCAGCTTCTCTGGAGATCAAACCTCATCTTAAAGTCCTTTGCAAACCTGGTCAGCAATGTCAATGAAACTTGAGTCTCGACACCGGGGTTGCACCCCTACTCTTTACGAGTAGTGCTGTGGAGTCTTTGTTGACTACAGTATCTTTAGAATCCTTGTCAATTAGATAGTACTACTTTTTGGGCGCGAGCATTTTGATCACTTTACATCATCAGTGAACTTTTGTTTACCAGGGAACGCTTATTTTGAAACTCATTGACATCCAAATGACACCTGATTAATAAAACAAATGCACATTAGCTGATGGTGGGCACAGCTGTCATCGTTCAGGTCATAAAATCTAAACTTCTTTCTCCTTTGCTCTTGCGTCATTAGTCCTGATTATATTTGTGACTTTAGTTTACATTATAGAGCCAATCCCCGGTGTAGTTTTGGAAATTAACCTGGCACTTCAAAACACTTAAAACAAGTTGTTTTTCTACCCAGCAAAGCTGTGATTGTCTCTTTAATTGCCTACATTGTCTCTCGAGTTTCTGCACCGTTCTACACAAAGGAAGGCAGTGGGAGACTACCGTGCAAATATCTTTTCAATAGCCACCAATCACATTCAACATGCTGACCACAGAATCATATTATTTATTAATAATATAACTTTTGGTCAGATCAATTAAAAGCTGACGAATAGTTTCAAGTAACAAACCAGAGTGGACACTGAAATATCTTCGCCAATGCCAACTGGAAGTAGGTCATACAGCAAAATGAGAATGCTTGTTCAAGCCATTCCAAAGATGTGGTCGCGTATTTTTCCCAAGGCAGCAGCAGCTCTCTGGCCTGGTCTCGCAGCTTCACTCTGTTTAACCTGCAAAACCAGAGGGTGCATGTGTTTGTTGTTGCCATAGACCACACCGTCCAACCTCCAAGGTCAGCCTCCAGTCCAGTGCCTGGATTAACAGCTTTTAACGAGGCGCAGGGAAGGCCACCGGCCACGGATGATTGATGGACTGTTTATTTTGACACACCCCTCCTGTGGTATGCGCACAACCAGTGAATGGCTTTTAGGAGGGCTAAAGCAACCATAGTTTCATGAGTGTTTCTGCGTGTTTGTATTTGTGCAGTGGGTGAACTTGGACGATTGTAAATGGTTGTGTCCTGCATGCATTTATGATTACGCCATGTGGTCATGCAATTTTTACATTGTTGGTAACTGCTCTACTACAACTATTGTATGTAGTAGTTATCAGTCTGCATATGGTTCCGTTATTTCTTTGAAAAAGCATTGTCCACGTTAGGTCATTGGTGGGGGAAACCATCGCTGCTCGGACTAAGTTAGTTTTTCGTTGGAATCGGGCTTGATCTTATGAACTAGCTGTTCTGTTACCTAGCCCCTGAAACTCCGCTCTCCAGAGAAAAAAAAAGCATTGCTTGATGGCTACAACAGCAGTCAACGGCGCTGGCTCCAGTTGTGGAAATTCTACCATAGGTGTTGTCATTGAATCCAGACAAACTGTAGTTAAGGAAACCACATTTTAAGAGTTTTGATTAGCCATGGCACTATATAAATCATACAAAGCTATTTTTTAAGATGGGAGACAACACATCTTTTGTAGCCATATCTGGGCTATTTTGTTTAAGACAAACAATTCATTTTGAGTACTGCGGAGATGTAAAGAATTTACCTAGACATTTTCTGCCATGTCCCTGCTAATTGTTTTGACTCTTTGTTGGAATTCTTGCGGTAAGTCCATGGAGTAGCTTTCTAATTATGGCAGTTGCCTATCCCCAGCAACCCCCCCCCGCCCATCCCCCCTGTTGCCACTGGTGCTGCGTCCCCCTCGAGCGTTTAAAGCCGAGTCCACTGCCAAATGTCAGTCCCTTACCCATGTGTGTGTTCTGCTTAAGCCTGAATGATGGGCCGTGAAAGTGAAATAGTGTGCTCCGTAACATACACGCGGCGCACCCAGATTCCACACACAGAGACAGAGCGCACACCCCCCCCCCCCCCCCTGTTTTCTCTCGAGCCCCCTATCTCCTATTCCTAACAGGAATGGGTGTTTAATAGCGATGTTGTCGACACAAACGCTACCTGCTGAAACTACCTGACTCTACCTCTACATGTCATAGGTGAACATCTGAAAACAAGTCGGCGCTCCCTAAATTTTCTTTCAATCTTTTGCTTTCAGAAGGAAATCGGGTGGGTTTATTTGCCCGTTTTGAATGAATTGGCAATTTTACTTCTCCTTTTTATTCATCACTCATTCTGTTTCTCTCTTGTATGTCTTGTCTCACCCACTCTTTTTTTTTTTTTTTCACAGCAGCTGTTTCTATACCAGGCAGGCCACGTGTGAAAGCAAACCCACACAGTGTACAGGCCTGTTACAGATAAACATCTCCTGTACTGTACCCTTATGATCTGCTAATTGTATTCCCAGAGCTGCGGATGGTTTGTGCAGGTTATAGGACACTTGTGTTGTGTCTAGTGTTTGAATGGGGGATTTGGAGTCGAGACCCGTTGGGTGCTTTAAACCCTAGTACTCAAGGGAGAGTCTCGTTACAGTCTGCTGGACAGCTGTGGACACAGGGAATTTCGGGGATATTTGAGCACCTGATAATAAGCATGGCATTAGTACAGTATAATATGGTTCATGTTTTTTGAGACAAGGAGGAAAACGTGTGCGCTGTAAGTGGATTCACAGATTATGCATACATTTATTCAGTCTGTGATCATTATCAACGTTTTGAAATTGTCGTAAGACAAATAACATTTTATTAGTCTAAGTAATTTAAATTTACTTCAAAGAAGTAAGAATATATCATTGAAATGATTGTGGTGTAAAATATGTAAATGTTGTCACACCTGTTCTGACAAGACTAAAATGCAAATAATACTGTCTTGCAACACAGTCAGGTTCATTTAACTGAATTTGAGTTCTTCAAGCTTCGCTAGTCAGCATTTTTTATTGATCCGTGTTTGCACTTGTCTGAACGTGCCTTCCTTTTAGCGTTGCTAGAATCCAGGCTCTGGTAAACAAATCTCCCCTCTATAGGTTTAGCACCAGCCACTGTTATTTATTGCCAAGGAAAGAATTTGAAAACACTGGCTCTTCTTTTTGAGTGTGTGTTTGCCAACGGTCCACCCTATGGATGTCAGTATGGAGGGTAGGCCTAATGAATTTAATGAGTCAAAACCGTGCATATGGCATGATCTCCGGCATCATAGTACGGAAGGAAAGCGCTGGGGAGGAACATTTTTGACAAGTTAGCCCATGTTCCTTAACGTTAGTGGGTTGCTAGGCAAATTTCATTTAAGAAAAAATGTTGAAATCATGAAACAAATTCAAGTGCATTTGCAATACCATCATCATCATCATCGTCATCCGCTTTGTCCGGGGTCGGGTCGCGGAGGTAGCAGTTCAAGCAGGGCATCCCAAACTTCCCTTTTCCGGGCCACATTAACCAGCTCTGACTGGGGGATTCCAAGGCGTTCCCAGGCCAGTGTGGAGATATAGGTCTGCCCCGCGGCCTCCGCCCAGCTGGACGTGCCTGGAACACCTCCCTAGGGAGGCGGCCAGGTGGCATCCTTACTAGATGCCCGAACCACCTCAACTGGCTCCTTTCTACTCCGAGTCCCTCACGAATGGCTGAACTTCTCACCCTATCCCTAAGGGAGATGCCAGCTACCCTCTGGAGGAAACTCATTTCCGCCGCTTGTATCCGCGATCTCGTTCTTTCGGTCATGACCCACCCTTCATGACCATAGGTGAGAGTAGGAACGAAGATAGACCGGTAGATTGAGAGCTTTCTCTGGCTCAGCTCTCTCTTCGTCACAACGGTGCGATAGAGCGACTGCAACACCGCACCCGCTGCTCCAATTCTCCGGCCCATCTCTGCTCCATTTGTCTACTCGAGAACAAGACCCCAAGATACTTGAACTCCTTCACTTGGGGTAAAGACTCATTCCCTACCTGGACTAGACAATCCATCGGTTTCCTGCTGAGAACCATGGCCTCAGATTTGGAGGTGCTGATCCTCATCCCAGCCGCTTCACACTCGGCTGCGAACCGATCCAATGAGTGCTGCAGGTCGCAGACTGATGATGCCATCAGGACCACATCATCTGCAAAAGCAGTGATGCAATCCTCTGCCCACCAACCCGCAGCCCACCACCCCCGCGGCTACGCCGTGAGATCCTGACCAAGAATACCACCAACAGGATAGGTGACAAAGCGCAGCCTTGGAGGAGGCCAACCCTCACCGGAGTTGAGTCCGACTTACTGCCGCAGACCCGGACACAGCTCTCGCTTTGGGAGTACAGAGATTGGATGGCTCTGTAGAGACCCCTCACCCCATAGCAGCACCTCCCACAGTATCTCCCGGGGAACCCGATCATACGCCTTCTCCAAATCCACAAAACACATGTAGACCGGATTGGCATACTCCCAGGCCCCCTCAAAGATCCTTGCTGGTCGTTGTTCCACGACCAGGCCGGAAACCGCATTGTTCCTCCTCAATCCGAGGTAACCATCGGTCGAACCCTCCTTTCCAGCACCCTGGAGTATACTTTCCCGGGGAGGCTGAGTAATGTGATGCCCTGTAGTTGGCACACACTCTCCGGTCCCCCATTTGCAATACAAATCAGCATTTTGATTTGGTGTCGGAAATTTGGTTTCGTTATTTTCCTTTGATTACCAAGCATAATCTCTATCTTTCTCCCAACAAAGGGCCTGTGACACTCTTTCTCTATCTCTCATTCATTCACTGGTCTTTCTCTCTTATGCTGACAAAGAAGTTTCCATCTCCCTTCTACTTGTCTATTCAGACAGGATTTAATGGATGTGGTACACAGTTACACTCGCTCTGTAATTGAAGGGGAGGGTGTGCAGAGGGGGTTCCTTGTACAGGTTGTTTTTCCACGAGACAATTCACCTTATCTGAGTTGATTTTGTCATATCTTAGTTTAAAGTTGTAGATATAGGCTTGTAGCTATGTGATACTTATTTACCATACCTTGTGTCTTACAGGAAGGTCCAATGTAACAGCAAAAGAGGCTGTATCCAGATGGACAGGTAGATCAACGTCTCCATATGCATGCATAAACATACAGCAGGCACACTTTAAGTACAATAAAAAGGCTAGATGAGTCCCAATGTTTCAGACAAAACGAACAACGCACAAACAAAATAGGAAAGGAAATCAAACATTGGAACAGAATGGTCCCTACCAAAAAGCAACAACAAAAACAAGACCAATGCGTTCAATTTTACTTGATAATAAAAAATATAGATATTATGAAGCAAAGCTAATGTAAAGACATCAATAGCAGAAACAACCTTGGGGTTCTAGGTGTATTTTCATAGACCTACGTCAACCAATAACTGTAGCTCTTGCCACTCCTCATTATGTAACCTGTCAGCTCCCAGCACACAGTAAGACTCTCAGTGACTAAATGACCCCGATGGAAACCTCGGAGGCCGCTGACCTGTTTCTGATTATGGTGACAAGAAGGGCCGGTGGGGGCTTGGGACTGTTAGGTGGTGTTTACATACCCACTATCCTCTTACATCAGATAACCCCAGCCATAATCTGGTAGCTCTTTAACACTGAGTCAACAGGCGCACAAGTACATGCATACTAAGCCTCTCTCATACTCACATACACAAGCGTACATATTCTCCCTTTTCACTTCGTCCTTCTCATGGATTTTCACTTACACCCTAGAGTTCTCACACCTCCCAGCCGTTAAATGCTGCTGTAACATGATGTTGTAAGTGAACGTTACTCTTCACTGATGTTTTTATTCTCACTGGGTCCTGGCTGTTTATTAGACATTTTAATGTATGGATCTATCCCCCCTTGCCTGTCTTGGCCTGACTGCAGCATAGGTTAGAATCACATTGTTAGAGAACTGGTGAGATATTTAACAACATTTAACATTGTTTTATTACAATTGTTGTGTTTTCTCTTCAGACAACGTATTTGCCATCAAATCGTGGGCCAAGAGGAAGTTCAGCTTTGACAACAGTCGCATCGACAAAGCCTTTGGTATACCTGAAGACTTTGACTACATGGACTAAGCACATAGATATTTTTCTATATTTGGTGGTAATGGACTGCACATAGAAAATGAAAATTTTCAATCTGACTTCATACACTTGTGCCTGTCACTTGAATTGTAATGGTAATAAGTGATTCAATGACTTGTTTATACACCTAGCCTATATATCCTTTGGTGATTTATAGATCTTTATATATCGCAAAGCCTTGGTGACTATTTTGCTTGGCCCAGGGACTTTGCAGGTGGAAAATGCTGCTCATGTGGAACCATAGAAAGGCCTCTGCCAGCTTTTGACTGCTCTCTCTCTCTCTCACTCACACTCACACTCACACACACACACTCACTGGCGGACTTTCGGGACACCTGTTTGGATGAAAACTTAGATCCTAAAGTTGTTGAAAATCAGTGGTGACTAACACTTTGAATGTTGGGGTTTTGTTTTGTTTTTTTCAAACAAAAAAACTATTGGAGGTGTGCTCTAGCTTGAGGTGATTAGAAGAAATGCCAAACTGTATTATCCTTATAGGCAGAATCTAAATGTCTTATACTTTTTCCTATCCGTTTTCAGTTGAACCAGGTCCTTGTGCTTGCTAGACCAAGTGTTACAATAACTCAGCTAGTATACAACACACAGTAGATCTAGCAAGTATCCCTGCATGAATTCATAAGCAGTTGCCAGAACAGTGTTGTTACACTGATGTGTAATATACTGGAGTTGCCCAAGCACTACTGACAAACAAAAGATCTGTCATGGCTTCTGTCAGCTTCAGGTGTGACACACCCACAGAGAAGTTGGGAGTGCAACACTCATGTGCCAGCCTGCTTACAGTGTCCTCTATGATTCATAAGTTTCACCTGAATTTGCTTTCCTGGCTGCGCCCAATTTTGTGCACAATGGACATTAAACTGTCATTTGTAGTTTTCATGCTTTGGCTTTCCCTCTACATTAATTGCAAGGCATGCCATATTATTGTTTCGTGAGCAATGAGCATTGTCGTCTGCAAAGGAAATTGTATCGTGCATGACAGTATGGAGGTATATTTATGGCCATCAGCTTGATATTGTTCGTCGTAGGGTGGAATAATGACTCAACAGATGTCATGACAGGTGGTATTCCACACTAGCGTTTCGGTATATCGACCAGAAAACAAACAGGGCCATATAGCTCTTGGTCCTCCAGCCAACTTGATGCCTAGGGGACTAGTTACAGCTCTTTACTAAAGGGCTAAAAATAATATAGTTCAGGCTATAGTTCGTCGGCTGCAGCTAGGGAATAATATAACTGCACGATCTGGGCGCTGCACAGGCAGACAAGCCAATCAAACGGCTTGTCTGTCCAAGTGCGCATTCTACCCATACAGTACAACGGACGGAAAGAAGCGAAAGGGAGGGATTGGTGCTTGCAATCGAGAAAGCTAGCTTTACAAACACAAGAGGCAGGCTGCTAGTTGTAAGGGCAGCATGGCGGGGCTACGGGACTTTCAACAAGGCAGCCACTGTCACAGGAAAACGTGGATTAATATACTACTCGGAATTCTACAGCTGCTCTTGCCATGCATGCAGCATGGTGAAGCTCAGTTACAAGGTTTGTAGACATTTGTTCTCCAGAAAAATTCCCACCCGTTGAAAATGTAGACTGAACAGCTCGTGCTGACAGCGAAGACAAGTCGCAATGGAAAAATAAATAGCTACCGTAACTCTTCTCCATAAATATAAACTGGGGATATTTATTTTACAAAATGTATTTGTCAATATGTAACACACATTTTAAAGGTAACATACGTTACGTTTTTATTTTATCATACTCTTGTCCTGTCACACACAAGTCGTTTTGTTCTGAGTGGAAACTGTTTCCTGTGTGTTCGATGATAGAAAGAGTGGGCTAGCCGAGTTAGCTAGCGCATAACCCTTAGATATGCGTTAACTTGATAAATTGTACGTAATGTTATCATTACTAAGCTTACTACATTGTCAATCTTAGGCTAATACAATTTATTGAATTAGACAATAACGTTACGACATAATAATTCCGGTTGAAACGTTAGATTAGACTGCTAACGTTACAGCTTTTGCTTGTGAGGCTAGCTGACTGTATTATAGCTACGTCAATAAGGGATGTCTTTGTCAGCCACTTTCAAGATTTTGTGTAAAGCCAAGTGTAGTTCAATTTGAAACAACTCGGCATTTGCACTGTTTTTTCAACTGACGTGTAAATATTCCGATATATTTCACAGTATAAATAGTAGCATATTTATCTCATACTGTCTAACGTTACCTCATTCATTTTTGCCTCCAACAAGCTCTGAGTCAAATCCCCACCAGCGTGGTAGAGGTCTGGCAGCCAGAGGATGCAGACCCTTTAGTTCCCAACCAGGTAATATCATTAATTTAGATTATGCAAATTGTTGATGCAGTTTTTACAAAAGCTCTTATCAATCCATCTAGCTATTGATGAAACGCACTTTTTCGTGTGGTGACGACCGTGTTCATTGTTTACGATTTTGGCTCCTATTCTGCACGTGTCCTTTGTATTATTTTCAAGCAAGCTGTATGTGAGGATACGCAACATTGTATCACTAGTCAGATTTTAAGTGATGACTTAGTAGATTTGCTCATTTTAGCCAGTAGCCTATATGTTGCTGCTGTCATGAAGAGTAGAATATTTAATTTCTTAGCGGAGCTTAGTCTGCAGGCGGCGGGAAGATGTTGCCATGAGCCACCTGCTTGAATAAAAGACTACCATGTGGTTCGTTTCTTGTTCTGTACATGGTGTCCAAGTTCTCTTATGACTTCTGCCTGCAGATTGAATTTATCCAACAGTGTTGGATAATACAGTATTGTTCATACACCAACAGATCCGGTTAATATTCAATTCGGTATCTGCTCTTCTGTGCTTTGCATTTTGGAATATTGCAGTAACTAAGTGTTTGCATAGTTATGTAATCCTGAGAATACAGACATGGGTGTTTACTGATAACCTGTCTGTGAAGTCACCTGCTTACTCTGTCAGGCTAGAGGTGTGGCAGTGATCCTTTTTTGCATTTCGCATTACAAGATGTGCATTTTATTTTACTATGTTTAGAATGAGCTTTACACCCATGACAAAGAAAATAATTGGCCCAACACCGGCTTTTCTGTCATTTTACCTGCCTAGGAAAGTAGTACCTCAAAAGTAGTGCGTCGCTGTAAAACGCCCATAAACGTCCATAAATCCGATGGCATCATGTGTATTCCATATTTTTTACTTGGGCTACTGCACTACTATTACTGAACTGCACAAGACCATGTGATCTGCTGTGCCAATTCAATAGCATGTGAAGTGAGTTGTTTAATGTAGGTGTAGTGTATAGCTACTATTCCCTAGAGAGGCCAACTGTTAAAATAACTTACACAGGTGATTGTTTTACCTTCTGCTCTGTAAATGTGTTCACTTAGAATGACAGCTCTTAGATATTGAACTTATGTTTCGTTGGTGTCAGTTTCAGGTGTGCAAGCAATGTTGTGCAGTGAACAGCCAAAAGTGTTTTGCTATGCTCATAAGTACTTTCTAATGAAGTGTGACTGATGGTGAAATTGTTGGAGAGATTAAACAATTTTCTCAATTGATTTTGTGACCCAGTTTAAAATATTGTCTTTGTTTTGCTATGCTACGCATATGACATCTTGAGTAGCAAACTGGCTGGTTTACATTGCTGGCATAACACGGTTTGTATAGGTTGGACATTTGTTGTAACATGCTGTCCATTACATAACACCCTCTGGCATTTGCCAAACTCTCTGTATTCCAGCCCTACATGCATTTGTAATTTATAATATAATTTATATATTTGTAGTTTAAAACTATACTGGCATAAAGTTGCCTTTCAATGTTGCTAAGCTTAACATGAAACCGCAAGCTCACTGTTCTATAGTAGAGGTTTACCTGTTCCATGTGTAATGAACAAGATGTGCTTTTATCATCTGCTTTGTACCTACTGTAGTAGTGTGAGGCGAGGTAATGTGTCTTATGGTAGCACAAAGGTTGGGAACCTTTGTCTCATACACATTTGCACATTTGAAAGTTTTCAAAGAAATGTCAATGTTCTTATTTACTCACAACATCATTACCATCATCTGTTTATGGTGACTATTTAGACACAAGACTGTGCCTTGACTTGCTCTGTATAAGTTCATGTTGTATGCATTTTCTTTTAGGGGGAGGAAGAGCGAAGAAAAGATGGTCTTCCACTGAAAGAAAGGTATGTTTTTGTTATTATTATTATAATGCTTGCTCACAAGAACAGGTATGCAATTGTGTACTGTATACTTCTCATAACTTTTGTTTAGCCTAATTCAATAGGTTTGCTTGTTCATACTACAAGTGCAAAAATCAGCAAATTAAAGACTATCAGAATTAGCATTGGATAGCCCTAATCAAAGGCGTGTGCCTAATATAAGCTGTGGCCAGAGAATATGTATTTTGTGTTTGCAGCATGTGTTGAATTTTTTGTGCGGTTTTAGAGTAGCTATATGCTCATATTAGCCTAACGACAAAATTCAGACTTGGGATAAACATTTTTCGTCTGTTTGCTTGGTTATAATTATTCTATTAGGGAATGTACCCCTTGTCCCGAATGTTTTAAGGCAGATGGCATTTGGTAGATCCTTTAAAGGATATGTGTTTCCCCCTTCGAGAAACCTATTTTGTTTATGTTTGTAATGGTAGGTATGGGGTGTGTAGAGGAAAAAGAGCAAGAGGGGCACAGTACTAAATTCCAGTCTAATTTTAGTACTCCTTAAAAGAAAATGGAGGGGAGGTCTTTTTGGTTGTACAGTTTTTGTGTAGAACAGGCTTTTCTCAAATGAAAACACTAGACAATGTAGCTGGAATGAATATGTAAATTTAAGGTTCTTTGAGTAAATATATATTTACATTGTAAATTGCTCGGTTAAACCAAGACTCTCATGAACAACCTAACCGTTCTTACTTTCTATGTCAGGCAACAACAAAAAATACAAGTTTTTTTGTTTGTTTATTGAGCATCTAGAGTTAATGTAAAACCTAAAGTCACAATTGATTCAAGCAATTCCTATTGTGATTTTATTGCATATTACATTGGCATGTCACGTGACCCAGTGATGAGAGAATTTGCACCTATTCTAAGGTAATTTGTTTTTTAGGATCTCTGCAAATAAAAAATCGATCATTGCATCTCTTAAGACGGTTCTTTATCTTATTAGTCTAGCAGAAAAAAATTCAGACATCTGGTCAAAAGGTTTAGGCCTATTTGTAACTGAAACTATCCGTTATACAGTGTTTAAAACTTTTCATATATCGGCATCGGTTTTATTTATTTTAGCATAGCTAGTTTACATTTGTTGCAAATCCACAGTTCCACTGTTTTTGAACCAGGACCGTTTTATGCTTTCTAGTAATGTCTCTAATAAAGAAGTCCAGAACAAGTTTGAAAACTTTAATTGGGAGTATTACTAGTGTATTATACATCCTTTTATCTACTTCAAGCTTCCCACAAACTATACACAAATTTGCATCTTTAGTGCATCATTCAGTTTATTGGCGCTCTTATCTATGCAAATAGATTGCCTACACTGCATTTCCTCGAGTTTGCTTTTTGAGATAGGCCTATGTATTCTAATGTGTGGGCATGGGGTTGCAGTGTCCACAGAAGCAACACCTATCCTAAATGTTTTTAGCCTCACATCTACGGCTTTTGAAATTATGGTTTTCTACTTTAATTTAACCAAGAGTTTACAGCACAATAAACATATAAAAATGAAATACATCTTATAGTTGAACTACACTCCCTTTTTTTTAAGACTAAACAATTGATTTCGCTATGAATGAAGGATAAGTTGGATGCATGAAGCTGGTTAATTGCAAGAGAAAGCTCTAACCTTTTGGCCTAACTGCATTCAATATAGCTGTAGCAAAAACACCGGAGGCTGTAGGTTACGGAGGATTGATTGCTGCACGTGCAGGCCGCCATGCATGCTAAAAATAAAGGCCTAGTCAAATAAATAATTTCTATTTTAATGTCCCTATCAGTGACTTAGCAAATTATAATAACTTCTCTTCAGGTTTTTTTTAATTTTTTTTATCCTGCCCCAACGTGACACCGTCCATACTGCTGCTGTTGCTGGTTAGCATCAGCTTCCACTATATGGTGTGACAGAAAGTGGGAGACTGTGAAAGCGCCATAGTGTCTCTGAAACCTGTGTGGATAGATTTCCAGGGAGACCCAGCAGGGAGGTAAGAGGAAACTGAGTTTTCGACAGAGCTGATTCTCTGGCTCTCCAGACCACAGGGCTTTGACTAATAGGGTTTTGAGGCCTCTCGTGCCTGGGTTATCAGCCTCTTGGCTGGGGTGTCATCGCTATCTCCACGCCTAAAGAACAGAGCCGAGTGCGAGATATGGAGGGAGACCAGGGCCAATGACCTTTGTCTCTTGTCTTACTTTCATTATAATCATTTTACCATTTGACCCCAAGCAGACATAATATTACTATAGGTTTTATTCAAGTGTATGTATGGCAGATAACTGATTAGCAACAGTAATTAATGTTTGATTGTGTAATACATTTTCACAAATGGTGCTTTTTACCTGTATACCTTTTAAGACTCAACAATTTATCTATTCAATGATCTTGCCTGTCACTATGTCATCTTAAAAGTGTCCATAGTGTCCATTTCATAATAGTCACTTTTTCAAATTACGGCATTAAACCTATTTAAATTGTTCCAGCTCCAACCACCGAATGAGCTCTGCAATCAATGCAATTTGGTGCAATAATTACGTTGATTTACTGACAGACTTGTCTGACATGCCAGTTTGTGAAAATGAGACTAAACAGCAATGGTGATCGAAATGGGTCGTTATGGCGTGAAAAAAGGATCAAGTGTCTCAAGGCCGTTTCCGCGTGAAAAAGCCATACTGAAAACCTGTTCAGCCACCAGAGTACAACATGATGAGTGCATTTAGGCCATTTTAGGGGAACCAAATTGGTGCTCAGCCTTTTCCTGGCGTTTACTGTAGACACCCATTACAGACACACTAACATTAGGGACTCGAGTAGTGCATAGCTCCATATTTGACAACTTCTCGTAGGCACAGATTTCACAGATGCAGTAGATTTGGCAAAAGCACAGCCCCAGTCAAGTTCTAAGTAACGAAGGCTTACAACAAATAAAAACACTGGACAAAGACCTGTAATGCTCTGAGGCACCCAATTCCAAATTCCAAGTAAGACAAAGACAAAGCTGGCAAAATGCAACATTGGACAGCCAACTATTAAACTGGAGTAGGCATTCAAAAACATTCAGCCTTGTCGTTGCTGTGGAAATCAGAAAGGTAAATAGTGCGTTGTCTCACACTGGAATTAGATTATTTACTTCAGCCTAGCCTACTACTACAGTCTTGTGTTGATTAAATTAAAGATTAGGGCTGTGCAATATGAATAAAGAGTCCTTGGGTCAATCGTATTCAATATCGAATCTGTGGTGATTGCTCAGCTGGCTGAACAGGACTTTGATCCATTCATAAAAGCTTTTTCAAAATCTCACATCAACCAGTGTGGGTCAATGAGTAAAGCCACTATACTGCGGGTGGTCATGGCCGTCTTCTTTGACAGAACATTTTTGCCTATGACTCCGCATAGCCCCATAACTTTGACTAATAGGGTTTCAGTTAACAGTGTCTGATACAGGCTAAGGACTACCTGACTGCCATTAAGGAGGATGAATAAGAGAATCAGGAGGAAAGCATAGGTTGTGTAGTAGGGAAACAATGTCACACACTCAAACCTTTGTGCTCCCAGGATACAACCTACATTTTTGATTGAATTATGCGCATCCACAGCATCTGTACGTTGTTTGTGTGTCCATTGTTTTTGTGTCCGCTTAGTTTGTTTTTGATATAGAACACTGGAATGTACTGAGTACTACCGCTGTTCATAGAATGCGTCACTTATTAAAGATCATGGTCATGACATATTTTGTCAAAGTAATGTCACTTGTGCAGTGTTTTGGAGACAGCAATGCGTGGCTCCTTAGAATAGTCTCACCCCACAGTAGCTGAGGCCAATTGTTAACTCGCCAGCACAGACTTTCGTACTATAATATACACTGACTGCACTAATGATCGAAGCGTTGTTTTACTGAAGATAGGGTCGTTTCTAAATAGAGGCCTGTCTATTTCTCTTGTTCCTTTCTCTGCTCTGCTCCTCTAATTAGCTAGCATGCTGTGCTAATGCCAAAGCTATCTCTCCTTACATGCTTGTCATTGGGAGCCTTGAAACAGTCACAGAAAGCCAGTCAATAATAATAATACAATTAGCAGGCTGTCATCCTAAATTGTGTATATTTGAACCTTTACATTGTACAGCACCTTGTAACTTTTGGTTTTGAAAGGCGCTTTATAAATAAAGTGTTCTTTGCTACTTCATTGTAGTGTAACATGGTGATGTGCTAAAACACTCTAAAGATGTCCCTTCACAACCTAATCCTCTTCTCAACCAAATAGCTGTAAACTATAGTTTTTGCACGATTCTGGTTGAATATGTTACATACAATACTACCTGTAACAGCGTGAACTACCGTTTATTATAAGGCTGCAGACCTTAGCAGCAGGACTACACAGTAAACTCGCCGTGTCCCTCTAATGGCTGTAGCTAAGCTAAACCAGGAGGATAGGGGCATCTTGGCACTCATGCCAGCACTGAGAGGAACTGGTCAGAGGAGTGGCTTCTGCCATTTTCACTATCAACTTCCTATTTGTTCTCTTAAAGGGAAATATAAATATTTTGGCCATCATAGTCTCTAGAAGTGTTGTTTGTGTGCTTTCAGAACATTGAAAAGTATTTCCTTTGTTTAAGCAAAGTTATTTTGTAATTTCTGTATTATAGGCCTACCGCCATTTAGAATTCCTGTATGAAAATCATCATCATCATCTTCATCCGCTTTGTCCGGGGTTGGGGCGCGGAGGTAGCAGTTCCAGCAGGGCATCCCAAACTTTGCTTTCCCGGGCCACATTAACCAGCTCTGACTGGGGGATTCAAGGCGTTCCCAGGCCAGTGTGGAGATATAATCCCTCCACCTGGTCCTAGGTCTGCCCCGTGGCCTCCACCCAGCTGGACTTGCCTGGAACACCTCCCTAGGGAGGCGGCCAGGTGGCATCCTTACTAGATGCCCGAACCACCTCAACTGGCTCCTTTCTACGCAAAGAAGCAGCGGCTCTACTCCGAGTCCCTCACGAATGGCTGAACTTCTCACCCTATCCCTAAGGGAGATGCCAGCCACCCTCCGGAGGGAACTAATTTCCGCCGCTTGTATCCGCAATCTCGTTCTTTCGGTCATGACCCACCCTTCATGACCATAGGTGAGAGTAGGAACAAAGATAGACCGGTAGATTGAGAGCTTTGCCTTCTGGCTCAGCTCTCTCTTGTCACAATGGTGCGATAAAGCGACTGCAACACCGCACCCGCTGCTCCAATTCTCCAGCCCATCTCTCGTTCCATTTTCCCCTCACTCGAGAACAAGACCCCGAGATACTTGAACTCCTTCACTTGGGGTAAAGACTCATTCCCTACTTGGAGTAGACAATCCATCGGTTTCCTGCTGAGAACCATGGCCTCAGATTTGGAGGTGCTGATCCTCATCCCAGCCGCTTCACACTCGGCTGCGAACCGATCCAATGAGTGCTGCAGGTCGCAGACCGATGATGCCATCAGGACCACATCATCTGCAAAAAGCAGTGATGCAATCCTCTGCCCACCAACCCGCAGCCTGTATGAAAATGACAGATTTAAAGTTTAATTTAAATCAATGTTTTGATTTGTTTGACTTTTACTATTTACAATGAAGGAACCAGACACGCAGCCACTTAAAGCAACAGTATAGACGTTCAAATGTTATAGTCATGTACCTATCTTCAGTTGGTTCACAACCTAAAAGAAGCATTCCCAGGAGTGAAGCTTTCCTTTAAACATGCACCGTATTGTTTATTCTCTCAGGTTTGCAAAATGAACTGCATTGGGCTACACTGCGCAACAGAGTGTTTAGGGAGTTAACTAGTGAAAAACAAAGCTTGTTCCATGCATTCAAGTGAATGGGAAAGTGTGTCCAAACTTTTGACTTTTACTGTACTGTTCATACACCAGTCAGTAGCACTCTGAGCTCATTTGCATAGCATAGTTAAAACAAACTAATTTTGTGGTCTAGACACTGTTGTCTAGAAGCCCCAATACTGTGACCAGAGTATGAACTCTCTGTTTCTGGTCCCCATTCACCCCTCCCTCCCCATATTATATTTTTATACTCCCAACTTAGTTACAGGCCAGTGTTGCTGCTTGCTAGCTGGCCTAGCGATGCCGGCCCTAGAATGTTATAAGTGGCTTTGGCACTTTGCTGCCGCTGACTACAATGAGGAGCTGATAATAACGTGAATAATCACCCCGAGCTCAATGTATTCACAGGCTGCTTCACCCTCTGTTAACAGATAGTGGGGGCTGCCAGTGAAGGTTGCCCTTAACTTGTGCCGCCTTTAAGTATTTGTCTAGGCAGGGGAGGATATAAAGAATTTTTGCTTCATTACTTGAGATCATGATCATCTTAGTTTTAGTGATCAGAAAAGATCCACAGAGCACTTGTCCTTTATCAGATTATCTACGAAAATATCCATTTTGTCGTAGGCGTTCCGGAAACGACCTGTAACCCTTAAGGCAGACACAGCCGCCATCTTTATTAAGGCAAGGGTTATTTTTGAATCAATATGGGACAGCAGAGAACAGAAGAGAAATGAAAGAGGCAACAGCTTGTCCTTATGAGTCAATTCAGCAGGACATGAAGCAGAGTACAACAAACAGGCAGAGGCTGATCTGCTGACGCATTGCCCTACTGAATTTTGAACACTCCTGTTAGGGCTCGGTAGTAAGGCCGCCAGCTCCTTTTCAATATTTTTGCCCCCTCTAAGCCTTCATCTCCCTACCTCCTCTCCCTGCCTCCCTCTCTCGCGCGCTCTCCCCTTTAGGGGTGTGTGAGTCTTGCAGGAAAGCGACACCAGCTGTTGAAAGCAGAGACGAGCCATTGACAGTGTGTGTTGACAGAGATGAAACCGACTAGCTACTGACTCCCCTCTGCCATCCAGCAGGTGGTCTTTCCCAGCTTGTGGAAGACCAGCTTCTTAATGTGTCTTGGCCCACAGGCATAAGCAGTGGAGGGGTTTCCAAAGGGGGCCTGCTAGCTGTCGGACCTGGCCTCTGAATTGAAGGAATAACAGTGATTAAACTCTGTGGGTTTTAATTGTTGGATGTTAAAATTGAAACTGCCCTGTTCTTTTTTTAAGTGAGTGAGCAGCTGTATTAGCCCTGGTCAAAAGGACTAAACTATGTTTCCATCTATTTACACACACACACACACACTGCAGCTGCTGCCTCCCTGCTGTGTCTGTTCCCTGTCACAGAGCTCATTAGAACAGAACGTCACCGGCAGCCGCCATGAAAAAAAGCACCGGAGCTGCAGGGGGCCTCTTCTGATTTCATACCAGACCTGTCATCATATAAGACGTGTGTGCTGGGGCACACATTTTGAAGGACACGTCAGTTTGCTTGTGAATGTGTACATCCATGTCCACGCACCATTGTTTGATCCTCATCTGAAATTATACTATTTCTCATATCAGTTCTTGTTTCAAAACACCCAACAAGTCACTGCTTGCTTGTAAAGGACAATAATAGGAACCATAATAGTAAAAAGATAGCTGTGGGACTTGTTAATCTCAACCGCAATCAGACACACAACCATGGAAACGTAATGACCATAACAGATTGTATGTGAGGAGGTAACACAGTTATTTGTCTTCTTATCAATGCTCCAAACCTTCTGTTTCCTGTTGAAACTGTAACTGTAACTTGGGCTTGGTGGCAGTTGTTTGTTTTCTAATATTAACCATTAACAAACTACATTCTCCTGGTATGTTGATACAGGCATTGATGTTGTTTTTTATATCACTTGCCTGCAGTTTAACCTTTTGCAAGGTCATATGGGCCTATAGTCAGAATGCTTTTCTGTTATTTTCCGATGCATTTACAATCTATGCTTCACCAAGAGTAAGCCACTGGTTAGAAAGGAAATGATCAGGCCGGGTTTCCCAAAGTATTGGGAGCCTTTTAAAAAAAAAAACACAACGCTGTTACAACTCTATGGCCTATGAAACAAAGTTTCAACCAAAGCCTCGATTTATTTCACCTCTGACATCTCGTACTCTTTTTGTCTTTGTGTTGTTGCCGTTTCCCTTTTATGTGCATGTAAAAGTTTTAAACGACCTCATGATCCCTCCTAATTGCCTTATTCGTTATACTGTTGCACATGAACGTCAGCATTTTAGAGTTGGCCCGAGTTGGTTTAATGTGGGAACCTGTCGTAGCTGCACCTGTGCTAGTGGTTTTCAGGTGGAAGGAGTGACCCTTTTCCAAAAACATTTAACTATCAATTCTGTTTGTTTTTTAACTTTTCTCACACTTTTTATGTAACTGACCATATGGTGAAATGTGTTTTATTCTCTTTTGCTTTCATTTCCTTCAGCTCGTCTCCATTTACACATGAGAATGGGAGACCGCTACGGTTTCAGCCCCCAGCTCTGGAGTTCGGGACGCAGTAAGTGCTCTCTCACTTCCTGGTCTTTTGAAAAGTTTCCTAAACACGGGCTGATGTATAGACTATCTGGAAGTCTCTGTTTGAGAGTTTTAAACACTTAGATTCAACATGCCTGATCTATAGCACAAAGCAAATAATGTACTTCACATTGCAACCCCAAAGCTTTAGGATTGATGTGGAAAATTGTTTGTGTACAATGAACTCCATATATCCACAGCCTTTATTTAACCTGCGTCCTGGCTAGTGTCACAAAGAGGCCACAGAGGCATCTCCATAGCAATCAACTGTCACAGTGATGAAAGCCTTGGAAAGCAGAGAGGACTTTAAAAACACTCCCCGTAGAAGTCTGAGGAACAGACAGGGAACGACCTAATAAGGCAGTCTTTCCCCATCAGCGTCAGGCTGAGCGAGGAGGGTCAGCCCAAGCACAAAAAATAAAAGGTTAAGCGCTCCGCTGTTTGCTTCTGTGCTCTCAAAACTACCAGAATAGCACATGCCTTGTTGTGCTTGGACTGCAGTCTGGAGCGCTACTATTTGGAGCAAAAACAAACACACCACTCATATTTCTATGACTTCTTTATTTACTTACTGAGTAACTCTTTTGTTTTGCACGAAAGGTCCGGGCTCGGTAGTGTTGCGTCGTGGGATTGATTGGTTGAGTTGATTTCTATTACTAACATGTAGGTTGTGGAATGCTTAGGCTACATGGCGTTATGTCTACCGCTCCGGTTGCCAGTCAGCCTAACATCCTCGTAATGTCACGTTGGTTTATGCAACTGGATTTTGATGGCCTTGTGTCTGAGAGAAGCAGGCATGCACAAACAAACCCCTATTGACTGGGGGTTCCTAATTGCATCAGGGGTTGTTACCAGCCAGCTCCGCGTCCTCGTGCTGCACGTTGGTGACTGTCTGTCCTCATCAAACACACCACCCCTATCCTGACCATGACAGGGTTGTTATTTTACGCAGGTCATTGCAGTGCAGACGGAGCAGTGAACATGTAGAGATGTCACTCGTCGTCAGATGTAACTTTGGTCTCCAATTGTACAACCCTCATACAGCCGTAGTTGTAAGTTAAATTGTTAAGTAATTGTTTTTTGTTTTTACTTGTATAACTCGACAACACAATAAAAAATAAAAAAACATTTCACTACTGTGCTGGTATAGAATGATGTCGTTCGAAATGTGTGACTGCACCATGTTCTCCAGCTACCCTCCGCTTTCAAAGTTGGTGTCTCCGTCGGTTAGCCTAGTTCAAGGCCAATGCGTTTCCGTTCAAATGTGGCAGTCATGTCTGCTCCTTTTCGCTGTCTGACAGACGAGAACGGTATAACGGCTGAGGGCAGAGCGTCAAGCCCACGCAGCTAAAGGTCACCTGGGGCCTTTTTATAGCCCGCCGCGCCTCACTTCCTTTGTTCTGCTGTGGTGGATCTGATGATCTCGACTGTCACAGCACTGAAAGTCCTAGGGGCTTTTGCCTGGGCTACATTTGTTCAAATGCCTCCCGTTTTATTGAAGAAAGGGAAAAAGTAATGATTTGAGATCATGCACTGGCTTGGATAAGAATGTTTCTGCTATATAAAAGGGCAATCGTTACAGTAGGGTGTCGTGCAGTGCAATCCACACATAACCTTCAGTACGTTGTTGAGTTGCAATTGTCTTTTAAAAGAATGACTTCCTCTGTAAATTTCTTTCTTCTAGTAATGAAAAGCCACGCACTCATCTACGTGTCCCTCTGGGTGATTCTTTAAACGGGACAACTAAATATTATCATACCTTTATTATTGCATTTCTCCAAGTGCCGTGGTCTTAATCAAAATGATTCAGAAAGGTGATTACAGTACTTGACTAAATTGGGGTTGTGTGGTGGGGGCTTCCAGATGGACTACTAATCAGCTCTTGATTCCTGACCTCTCAACTTCAGCCCGTTCAGACCAGCCCACGTGACGTTAGTTCAAACACGGCATGATTTGCTCTCCGTTTTCGGCTGCGTTTGTGTCGTTCAATTTTAAGACAACGTTTATGTTCAAGACGAGTCTGTAGAAGATTAGGCGAGGGAGGCCCTTAATGGCGCCGAAGACGCCAAGAGCACATCATCAAATCACAGAGCAATTACCTCCGACCAGCTCCTCGACAGCCCTCCAATTATGGAGAGGGCTGAGATTGTACTGAGATTGCATTTTAGCTCGACGCAATTTCTGGTGTGTTTTGTTTGATTGCATTTCTCTAAATGTCTTTGTTGTTGTTATAGTCATCAATGATGTGCTCAACATTTATGTTTTGTCAGGTTTAAAGCATCACAAAGTGGAAAGCAATTTAGATAAGAGGATTGTATTTCAGCGTTGGTTGAGTTTAAATCAGAATCAAGCAAACGTTCAAACAAAAATGCCTACTATGTTTTTCAGTTTAGAGATCAAGCATGTAAAATGTTACGTTATAATTTTTTGGGTACGTTTGTGGAGCGTTTGATTTAAAATAATAGCATGGGTGCATCGCACTTCATTATGTTCCACTGACATGATTTCATTTACATTTTGTGAAGACAAATGCAGAGCGTTGTCTGACATTCGATACTAAAAGCAACGATTGTAGCTAGGAATTCAAATAACCAATACTACCTCATACTCAATGACCTTTTGACCTAGCACCATTATCCACTGACCGTATGGGAGAGGAGTGTGAGGTGCTTATTTGTGATGCACGCCTCGTCTGCCCCCTATCTCTGTAGGCCGCTGGGGCTGCCAAGAGCTGAAACCATATACATACACAACCCCAGCCAGGAGCTCCCAGTCACACTGCTGTCACTGTTTACCTCCAGCAGACATTTTCACATGCCTGCCTTCCACAGGAGGGTAAGTCTGTCTGAACGTGCCCTCGCTTGATTCCCCTCTTCTCTGCTGCTCGATTTTCCCCTTTTCTCTCTCTATCTCTCGTAAAATCAGATTTTTTTTTGTCTTTTTTTTTTTACCTCTTCATCCTCTCTTTGGTTTTGACTTTCCTTCTCTCTGCCTCCTTCCTCTTCTCTCCCACGCTGAAGTCGTGTCCCATTGACCCCCCCCCCCCCCCCAGTGTAACTATTGATGTGTCTTTGCAAACAGTTTCGTGACCTATTGACCTTCTCCTGCCTCTCCCCCATCTCCAGGTGATCCCACCCCGGGGGAAGGCCTCCTTTAAGCTCGTCTTCCTCCCGTCAGAGGAGGGCGGCGTAGAGAACTCCTTATTTATAAACGCGTCGGCCCACGGGGTGCTGTCGTACCAGGTCAGTCTCACGAGACACACGCCTCCTGACCCGCAGCCGTAGGCCGTGGACCCGTGCGTTTTATCTGTGTGGCAGGATCAGGGTGTCAGGAAGTGATTGTAAGCGCCACAATCGTCAAAAGTCATGCGAGACACTGGTGGTAGCTCGTCCAGTTTCATGTGAAAACATTTTAGGTTAGTTTGTTCAGTGTACCGTGTCATGTAATGTATCCACATGTCAGAGGAAAATGGTGGCCTATCTTCACCGGTTATTGCTTTACACATCATCCTTAGTTACCCTCCTTCACGGACACAGTGTAAGACGACGCCTAGCTACAGCGTCATTGAGTCTGCCTCACCGCGTCATGTTGTCGAGTCCCCTCTGAACAGCGGTGTGCCCTCTCCAGGTGTTTGGTGTGGGTGTCCAGCGGAGCTCTTTAAAGGGTGTCCCCAAGACGGACAGCCTGCTAATATTCCCCCACATCCAGAGCATTAAGCTGACCCAAACTCAGGTACGTGCTCCAAGTCCTTTCTCCGTACCTGTCCTTCTGTCTCTCTCTCTCTCTGTCTCTCTCTACCTCTCTCTCTCTCTCTCTACCTCTCTCTCTCTCTCTCTACCTCTGTAGGACAGGCCGTGGGGCAGCGGGTGACATCTGATCCCCCAGCGGCCGGCCGTTCTACGAGACATGATAGGCAGATAAGCCGACACATAAACACGTCCTTGTGCACGCACACATTTGTAATTGATATGTATGACTTGTAGCATGGGTAGAAAAACATACTAGGTACATGTCGGCTTTTCAAGCATTATCTACACACACACACACACACACATTCTTGAAGCACTCGTGCCTGCACACGCACGTCCTGCGGTTATGCCAGCGGGCACGCTAGTACGCACACTGGCACCCACTTTCAAAAACAAACAAGGGTGATGAGAGCGAGCGGGAGTGCGTATGTGAGAGACTCTCTTCGTCTCACAGCGCCTGCCCCTGCAACAGGAAGTGGGACGGCCATTAGAGCGAGCAAGCGCAACAACACTTCTGCTAATCACCGAGGCCGCCGTCGCCGCTGCCGCTGCCTTCTCTCTCTGAGGGGTGGCTCAGTACACATTTACAGCACCGGACAAAGTGGGAGCCGCTTTACAACGTTCTCCACGCTTCTCGTGTGGCGCTAGAAGGCAGTATGGTAGACTAATGTACCCTCCTGTTGCACCACGGTGCAGTTGCACCATTTAAGGGCGGCCGGGTTGCTTGGAAGGGTGTTACCGCGTAGGTGTAGTTTGTCCTGATCCAACATTAGAACCGGCGTCGTCGTAACGTTGTAGACTTTGGTTTTTTTTTCTCTCTTTTTTTCGTTTATATGCTTGTGTGAGGGGAAGTTTCTTGGCTTTTGTTGTGGGTTTTGGTCGGTGAGATACAGCCTGTTGAACATTTAAACAGGCTTGTATATAGAGATTCAAATTAAATGTGCCCAACTCATCCTCTCAGGCTGCGCCCACCTCTGTGTGAGCATGTGGTGCCTCTAGCTTTCACACTCGCCCTGTCACTGGCTCGGCATTCGGTCTGGTTGTTGTTGAGCTATTGTCCTCTCTCTCCATTCTCTCTCTCTCTCTCTCTCTCTCTCTCTCTCTCTCTCTCTAGATGAGATCACTGTTGCATGGCATTGCAGCCTTTAGCGCAGCACTTTTGATATTAATCCACTTGCTATATATTCCTAGCTGAACCCCTTAATGCGGCTTATAAATCCAAAGGTCTAGCGTACTCGCCAGTGCTTAAAACTGTCTGCACGGATGTGTCGATTCTCCGAATTCTTCTGCCCAATGAACTGCTTTTGACATGTCCGCTTGAGTTGAAGTCAATAGAATGTTTGTAGCGTAATTCAGTTTCATCAGTCATTGGGAAATCATCACTGTTTCACACCCCTTTGTATAACTATGTGTTCTCCTGCTGTGCCCCCCCTCCACAGGAAGATGCTTCAAACATCACCATACTGGGTCTACTGCTTCAGTGCAGCCTGCCCCAGAGTTGGCTCAACAGTCCTCAGGTAATTCAACAATTTGTGATCAACTGGTCGCTAGGACCATATCCTAATTCAAAGGTGAATTAAGCTGTTCAGACTATTCATAATGGGTCCAGCCGAATGGGTGTGGGGTTAGGAAAATATAAATGTATTGTTGGTGACGCTTTTAATGCCAAGGTATATATCAAAAGTTTAACCAAAAACGACATTGACTTGACTGTCAAATCTAGACTTTGGAAAGCGGTCACAAAGCTGTGTTGCCGCGTGAATCTGACCTCCTGCGGGGCCACTTTCCATGCAGCCCATCTCTCCCATCACCTCTCCCCCCCTCCCTGCCTGTATCAGGCTGCGGCACTTGACTCTTGGCATCTGACTACACAGTTTCCTCCCCTGAAAGCCCGGAGGACGAGACCTCTTGCTGGGCTTTTAATTGCTTCCTCTCGAGGCTCCGTAATTGGCTCGGAGCTCCCCATGCGCAGGTGGAACAATGAGCGTGATGCAATAGAAGCAGGCTGGCTAGCTAGCCCTATCATCATTATTGCACTAAATGAAGTCATTATTTGTCCTGGTGTTTGCTTGGAGCTGGCCTGACGAATGACACTGTGGATTGTGGAGGGGGAAAGCTTTAGAATACAGAGATCAGAGATGCATTTTATCTTATCTGTCAGATATTGAGGACAGAAAAGGGATTGAGGACCACTAGGCTTCTTTTCTTTTCTTTTTTTTTTTTTTTTTTATCCGTCAACATGGGAAAAACTCCAAACAGTGTTTTGACTGGGCCTAGATGATATGAGGCTTGAGGAAGTCCGGCAGTAGTCTGGGTGTACAAGAGGGTTAGCTTTGTTATTGTAGGCCCGCGCCCCGATGGCGTCTAGCCAGGGAAGCCGTCTCTGTCCAGCTCGACCCCCCACCCCCACCCCACAGTGGCTGGTTTGTGCTAGGCTCTGCCCTGTCCCGAGTAGTGATCCTGCAGCTTCAAGAGACCGTCTTATCTGCTATCTGCCACTGAACAGCGGACAGGGCCATGTTGCTGGCCAGCCCATGACCGACCGTGGGTATGTGTGAACTCTGACAGCAAGCACCATCGCTGGACTAGTCCCGTTCGTTATCGACCTTATCCAACTTTCCAGCCCACATTTTCCTCCTCTCCATTTTCCTCCTCCCCCCCTCGTGATTCCTTTCATTACTTGTACTCTTTCCTTTATCTTCATCGACCACTCCTTTCATCATGCCCCGCTGCCCTCTCACTCTCCGTCTCTCTCTCTTTCTATCTCCGTGGTGCGTGACTGGTGTGCCTTTCCTGTCCCGTCCCAGGGGTCCTGCCTGCAGAGCGAGGAGCACCTCAGTCTCCAGATCAGCCTGTCGGAGCGCGCCGAGCGGCCCGCCGACCTGGACAAGCTCAAGCCTTACATTACGGAGCACATCCTTGTGCTGCTGGTGGCCCCCGCCGGCCCCCACCATGCCCCGGGTAGGTACCGCTGCTGCTCTCCAACCTGTCAGACTGTGGTGCGGCGGGGCCTTCGCCTCGCAATTCTGTTAGTTCTTAACATAATATATATATATGTAGATTCAGTTGCAAGCCACAGGCTGCGGTCGGATCAACTCATAAGTTTATCTCAGACCTGTATTACCACAACATTTGTTTATCAGTTACGGAACTGTTTTTTTGTTTTTTTTTGCGTGCACGCTAAAGATCCCCAAGACAGAAATAAACGAGGGGAAGTTTTAATTTGGTTTGATGTACAGTGGGTACGGAAAGTATTCAGACCCCTTTACATTTTTCACTGTTTTATTGCAGCCATTTGCTAAAATCGAAAAAGTTCATTCTATTTCTCATTAATGTACACTCAGCACCCCATCCTGACAGAAAAAAACAAATGTAGAAATTTTTGCAAATTTATTAAAAAAGAAAAACTGATATCACATGGTCACAAGTATTCAGACCCTTTGCTCAGTATTGAGTAGAAGCACCCTTTTGAGCTAGTACAGCCATGAGTCTTCTTGGAAATGCAACAAGTTTTTCACACCTGGATTTGGGGATCCCCTGCCATTCTTCCTTGCAGATCCTCTCCAGTTCCGTCAGGTTGGATGGTGAACGTTGGTGGACAGCCATTTTCAGGTCTCTCCAGAGATGCTCAATTGGGCTCTGGCTGGGCCAGTCAAGAATGCTCACAGAGTTGTTCCGAAGCCACTCCTTTGTTATTTTAGCTGTGTGCTTAGGGTCATTGTTTTGTTGGAAGGTGAACCTTCGGCCCAGTCTGAGGTCCTGATCACTCTGGGAAAGGTTTTCTTCCAGGATATCTCTGTACTTGGCCGCATTCATCTTTCCATCAATTGCAACCAGTCGTCCTGTCCCTGCAGCTGAAAAGCACCCCCATAGCATGATGCTGCCACCACCATGTTTCACTGTTGGGATTGTATTGGGCAGGTGATGAACAGTGCCTGGTTTTCTCCACACATACCGCTTAGAATTAACGCCAAAAAGTTCAATCTTGGTCTCATCAGACCAGAGAATCTTATTTCCCATAGTCTGGGAGTCCTTCATGTGTTTTTTGGCAAACTCTATGCCGGCTTTCATATGTCTTGCACTGAGGAGAGGCTTCCGTCGGGCCACTCTGCCATAAAGCCCCGACTGGTGGAGGGCTGCAGTGAGAGTTGACTTTGTGGAACTTTCTCCCATCTCCCTACTGCATCTCTGGAGCTCAGCCACAGTGATCTTTGGGTTCTTCTTTACCTCTCTCACCAAGGCTCTTCTCCCTCGATTGCTCAGTTTGGCTGGACGGCCAGGTCTAGGAAGAGTTCTGGTTGTCCCAAACTTCTTCCATTTAAGGATTATGGAGGCCACTGTGCTCTTAGGAGTGCTGCAGAAACTATTTTGTAACCTTGGCCAGATCTGTGCCTTGCCACAATTCTGTCTCTGGGCTCCTTGGGCAGTTCTTTCGACCTCATGATTCTCACTTGCTCTGACTTGCACTGTGAGCTGTAAGGTCTTATATAGACAGGTGTGTGCCTTTCCTAATCAAGTCCAATCAGTTTAATTAAACACAGCTGGACTCTAATGAAGGAGTAGAAACATCTCAAGGAGGATCAGAAGAAATGGACAGCATGTGAGTTAAATATGAGTGTCACAGCAAAGGGTCTGAATACTTACGACCATGTGATATTTCAGTTTTTCTTTTTTAATAAATTTGCAAAAATTTCTACATTTCTGTTTTTTTCTGTCAAGATGGGGTGCTGAGTGTACATTAATGAGAAATAAAATGAACTTTTTCGATTTTAGCAAATGGCTGCAATAAAACAAAGAGTGAAAAATTTAAAGGGGTCTGAATACTTTCCGTACCCATTGTAAATGCTTGAACACAGTGCAATGCGGTTTCTTTGCTTACTCTCGCCAGTCTCAAAGGTTGGGATGATGTAGCTGTGGTTTTACACGTAGCTACAGTTTGGCAAAAGGCTCTGAAACGAAAAGTGTTGGAGTCGTAGGTACGCAACATAACCAGATGTGTGGGTTCACGCCTAACCACTGGCGTGTCTGCAGTACTGGCCAGCGCGGCTAACAGCGGAGTATAGCATGATCAATGTGGGGAGGAGGGGGCTGCCATGAGCAGCACACTGAATGCAAAGCAACAGGAAGGTAGGAAGGGACATGGAAAGCCAAAGGAATTGGCCCGGGGCTGTTAACTCAGCATTTTCACCTTTGCTGCAATGCCGCTGTAGAAAGAGTTTATGATGCATACTGCAGCTTATTACGATCGATTCAAGCCACCTCTCTTACTCTACCAGGCCACTGTTGAGTAGAGAAAATAGTTCAACGTTTACCACGTCTTTAACCTAGGTCAAACCATGAGGGTATTCTTAACGATGCCCTGAAAGGGTTTGGTCCTGTTTGCATAACCTCAACCCGGGTCATGTTTGCTTTTCTGTGGTAGTCAACGTTTTAAGGTTTGTTGTGTCACTGACCACAAACACATTGCCAATACACACAGCCTAGACCAGATTCGTGTGAGTGGAGGGCCATCTACTGTGTACAAGCAGTATTGCAAACCTATATGTTTAAGAAGAGCAGTGGCTGACACAGCTAGGACAGTGGCTGTGCCTCTTTGGGGGAGTGGCTACTGTTCAGCGTTGGGTTCGTCAGCAAGCCCATGTCTTTTTTATACTTTCTGATCGTGCACATTCCTTTCAGCAGGAGAGCCCAAAATAGGTGTTTATATGCTGAATTCTGGTGGCAAGAAGCTTTATGTGAAGGTAAACTTCCCAAGTGTATTAAATACATCCAAATAATTATTTACATTTTACACTTGTTCAACACCGTAGTTACCCAGCCCTAGCCATACGTTAGGTGTGTCCCAAGCTGCATCTCCAACGCTGTTTGTGTTTGTGTCCCAGGACATGCAGGTGGTGTCCAAAGTGGAGGCCTCTCTGCACTTCAGCCACATCTCTCTGAGAGCAGAGGCCAGGAACTTCACACAAGTGGCTACCTTGGCCTGCAGAGGTCAGTGGTGCGCCATGAACCAAAGACGTACATACCCACTTGTCCTCGTCTAACCGGCTGCGTGTAGTCAAGGTCACCATACCAGTTGCCATGCTGTTGAACCTCTGTCCTCCCCAGGGCCATCGCCGGGTCAGCGGAGGACCTGCTGCAGTCACATCGGCCTTGATGTTTTAGGGAACCACACGGCCAATACCTTCCCCGGCCTGCATATGTCACAAAGGTACTGCCACCTCTAATTCAGCCCGCAGAGCTCGGCTCAGTCATCTCCACTGCAGTACTTAGTTGGAACAGCCATGCTATAGATTATGGAACAACACACACTTTTCTTCTGGGAATGTTTTCTAAGTTCATCGTCAGTGCTGGGGTGCCTTTGCGTCCTACAATGCGTCTTTATGCTTCCGGCAGTGGTTCAGGCTGGGATGTGTCCAACCTGCTCCAGGTGAGGCAGAGGCAGAGGGGAGGGAACCACACGGAGCTATGGCTGACCAACACCTTCGCCCTCCCCATCACGGTCACCAACGCCAGCCTCTCCCCAGAGTCCCTCGGGGTGCTCCAGGTACGCCGCTCCTCAAGTCTGCATGGCACACACTTTACTACTCTATCTAAATAAAGATGAGCCCATTTATGTTAATCTGTCTATTCCCTAATTACTTAATGAGGATGTGCATAAGCAGGTATCGCTGCCCTGTGGGAGTAGTTCAACTTGCCGTTCTCTCCCTGTCCGCTGCCCCCTGGCTGACAGGTGGTGAACTTCAGCGGGCCCGTGCTGGTGCCCCGGGGCTGCTGGCGTGTCCTGTCCCTGCAGCTGCTCAACAGGAGCCTGCCTGTGAACCTCCTGTCCACCCTGCGCCTGGACACCAGCCTGGGCACGGCCCTCCACCTGCCCCTGCACGTCCACTCCACCCTGGCCAAGGTACAGCTCGCACACGGCTGGAGCCAGCGGCTAGGCTTTGTTCAGCTGTGGTTGGGTGGAGGTGGAGGGTGATTGACTGTGTGTGTGTTTCCCTCCAGCAGGGGGATGTGGTGTTCGAGGCGGACGTAGAGTGTGGACGCCCCTGTCCGCTCGGGCTGTCTGAAGCAGGTGAGAAGGACGGGACACGCACAAACGTCTTGTCTTCCTGACGAGCTCCAGCCTATATATGGGCGGGGGTTTAATGGGTTTGTTTGTGTGTGTGTGTGCGTGTCTGCGTGCGTGCGTGCGTGCGTGCGTGCGTGCGTGCGTGCGTGTGTGTGTGTTCCAGGTCATGCCCAGTGGCAGCAGTCTCTTTTCCAAGACTCGTCTTTGTCTTTCTGGGATGTGGACAACAGACTGGCGGCCGAGCTCTGCTCTCAGTGGCACAGCCGCAAAGACCAGCTGCCCTGCAGGTCAGACACACACACACACACACACACACACACAGTGCGGTTCTTTCAGTTCGTCACGGCTTCATAAACCTCTGTGTTGTTTAAGACCTTGGTTTCCGGATCTAAAACCTGTTTTCTGTGTGTTGACAGGTGGCCCAGACTTCCAGCTGAGCCTTCCTCTCCTCTCGACTTTGGTGCCACCCCTGTCAATGAGAGCAAGGTGGGGAAGAACTGTTTGTCTCCTAATAGTATTTCTTATTGCTTGAAAATCTATATAGTGTATAGTAGGGATGAGCACGATTATTCGAATATTTGATTATTCGAAATGATGTGGGTATTGGAATATAGCTGCAGTTATTAATTTATATTTTTGCCTAAAGTTAATTTAAATATTATTCATTAGCGATTTTGATAACATACTGTTTATAACGTGTGCACCAATGCCATTGAAAAATGTAAAAAGTAGAAAGAAAAGGCACAATTTCAATGCATTAGATACATTTTCCCTGCTTTCCACATCAAGTAGTTTAAACTTGCAGGCAGCGCGCCAACTGAAGGCACGAGAGCGCTCTATGCAAGTGCGCTGGATCACCGATACAAACACATGCACTTTATAGCGCCGACTCTCCGCTCATAGATTAAAGAAAATCTGTCCAAATGTCTCAGAGTAAGAAATGTTCAGAAATTGGAAAAGGAATACGTTTATGTAGCGAAGGCCAGATCACGGAAGCCCTTCAGGCTACATTACAAGTGCGCTATAGCACCTTTTTTCCCCCATATAATCTTTTTATTGCGGTTAATCGATTAACCGAAATATTTTGGATAGAATATTCGAATAGTGATATGGCCTAAAAGGCCCATCCCTAGTGTATAATATGCGTTATGATGTCCAATCATAGGCTGATGTGTTGTGTTCTTTTCCTAGGTGAAGCTGCTGACTCTGAAGAACCCGTCGTCCTCTGTGGTCTCAGTGGAGATACGGGCCCTCTCCCTGTACCCCGCCCCTCTGGAGGCCCTGGACCTCCTCACTAAGTGGTAAAGAGACGTCCTCTCTGGTTAGGACGTGCCATTTAACATGAATACATGAATAGTTTCCGTGTGGCTACCCCACACCTAACCCCCCCCCCCCGTGGCAACTTACTAACCCAACTGTCGTTCTTGTTTTTTTGTTTCCCGTCAGGTTCAATATCAGCCCCCTGTCTGTCAACATCAGCACTACAGAGTTCTCGCTGCTAGCGGCACACCCCAAGGTAAAAAAAAAAACGATGCATTCTGGGACTTGGTGTTTTTGCTGCCGCGGTTGTGGCGGTCTGCTGAGAGGGGTCGGGTGTGCCAGTGTCTGAGTGTGTGTGTCCTCTCCCTGTGTAGGCCGGAGAGAGCATGGAGGCCGTGAGGGGAGAGGCCGTCCTCCGCCTTCTGCTGCAGCCCTGGGAGAGCAGAGAGGTGGCCGTGGTCTACAGCCCCTCAGAACACAAGCCCACCACCACCATCCTGCTCATCAGGTACACACACACACACACACAATGAGAAGTTAGGAGTCGACACAGGGATTTGTGACATGTGTGGGTATGATGTTTGGAGCATGCAACCTAACCTGATGGCAAAAGAACGTTGTTATGACTTTTGTAACGTGTGTGTGTGTGTGTGTGTGTGTGTGTGTGTGTGTGTGTGTGTTTAGGAACAACCTGACCGTGTTTGACATGGTGACGGTGCGGGGCCACGGGGCCAAGGAGCTGCTCAGAGTAGGGGGCAAACTGCCCGGCCCGGGGGCCTCTCTGCGCTTCAACGTCCCCCAGTCTACCCTCATGGAGTGTCGCGATGGTGAGCCAGCCAGAAATTATTTGTATGATTTTTAATAATGTCTGTAAGCTAATGTACTTACTTAGAAATAGTGGGGCATCAGGTGTAAAGTGCAAAGTGGACCCCGCTTGGGCCCTAGCGACGTGGGGTAACTCTGAAAAGCAGGTGGTTTTATGGTTGACCCTGCGCTGAACTTACCACTGTTCTGTCTGTCCCCTCAGGCGTGCGCACCAATAAGCCCCTGTTTGCCATTAGGAAGAGCTTCAAGGTGGAGAACGCAGGGGAGCTGCCGCTGACCGTCACGTCCATGAACATCAACGGCTACCAGTGCCAGGGCTTTGGCTTTGAGGTGCTGCAGTGTCACTCCTTCAGCCTGGACCACAACTCCTCCTCGGAGATCACTATCGCGTGAGTCCATCCCCGCTCCAACTGAACCAGCACATTCCGATGCAAGCCGTTTTGTAGGGCCCCGTGTCATGGGTTAGTGGGAGTGGCATGCCGGGCAGCGTTCAGCGGGAGGAACGTTGTTGTGACGTTTCCGCCGTTTGTTTGTTTGTTTGTTTGTCCTTGTTCAGGTTCACCCCGGACTTCACCTCGTCCTGGGTGATCCGGGACCTGGCCCTGGTGACGTCGCGCGGCTCCTCGTTCCCCTTCACCCTCAACGTGACCCTGCCCCACCACATGCTGCCCCTGTGTGCCCAGGTGGTGCCTGGGCCCAGCTGGGAGGAGAGCTTCTGGGTGGTCACCCTGGTCTTCACCTGGTCAGTCCATCAGAGTTAGCTTAATAGGTGTCCCTCTGTTCAGCGTCCCGTCCTGAGGTGTTGTGCTCTTGTTCAGCGTGTTAGTGGGTTCAGCGAATTAGGGGCGTCGTTCCGTGACCGGAGCGCGTTCCCGGTGCTAACGCTCCGCGGTGTCCCTCTGCTCTCTCTCAGCTTCTCCCTGGCCGGGGTGTGTCTGATGGCCTTCCACCAGGCCCAGTACATCCTCAGCGAGTTCTCCAGCCCCAGTCCCCGCAGCAACCACAACTCCGTGCTGTCCCGGGACAACGGCCCCGTCAACAACATCACTCCCAACGGAGTCAAGTAAGAGCCTCCGCCACGTGACCGCCTCTCATCTTCTCCTCTGGGCACCAGGGATCAGCGTGGGGTTTGGAAGTGTGCGGCGGTTCATTTAACTGTTGACGGTTCTTTGTGATTTCAGTAAGATGAAGGGCAGCTGTAAGACGTACGTGGACACCTGTCACCCTTCGGACAAAGGGAAGGGGCGGGGCTCCCCGGCGTTAGCCAGCAGCAGCAGCAGCGCCGCCGGCGCCGCGCGCCCCCAGTCCTCCTCCAAGAAAGGCCCGTGCAGTGCCACCTCGGCAGCAGCAGCCTCCCCCACCGCGGCGCCCCAGAAGAAACACAAAGTGTCCGTCTACTACAGCAAGTACAAGGCCAGCTCCCCCACGGCGGCAGCGGCAGCAGCCTCCGTCACCGCCGCCCCCGAGGAAGAGGAGGAGCGGGAGGAGACGACCCCGGAGCCCCCGCTCACCCCCGACCCGGACCTCTACAACAACAACAACAACGAGCCCACCTTCGTCAGTCCGCTGGAGAGGAAGACGGCCACGCACTTTAAGGAAGCCGCCCAGAGCGCCCGGGAGGATAAGGAGCCGGCGGTGTGTATGTTTCCCATGGAAACGCCCACTGGTTTCCCAGGCAACGTCACAGTGGGCCCAGGACCCAGGCCTGGCCTGCTGGTGGTTAGCCCCGTGGAGAGAAGCTGTGTGAAGCCCGCCGGACAGCCGTCGCAGTACGCAGAGAAGAGGGAAGCGGACAAAAGGGACACCTCTGAGCTAGAGGTACAATCTGACGGAGAGTCACACACTCATCCTGTGGTGTTTTTTTAATAAGCTTTAGATAATAAGACGGTTGACAAATGATCTGTTTTATCCCTGTCTCTCCAGCTCCGAGAAAATGGCAAAGCCCAAAGGAAGAAGCCAGAGCAGATGGAGGCTGGCGCTCCAGCAGGGATTAACAAGGGAAAGAAGAATCGCAGGAAGGCTGCAGAAGGGGTTTCCGGGTAAGAGAACCGCTCAGTTTGTTATTGAACTGTTAGACTGATAGCAAACATTTGATTTCAGATAAAAAATAAAACATTATTTGACATCTGAATAGCATTTAATAGTAACATGGTCAGTGTATGTCAGCAGCTCCATGTAACCCGCGGGCCTGTTCCCACAGGGTTCCTGAGCACAGCGTCGTGGTGATGCCCGAGAGGGAGAAGGAACCCGAGTGGAGAACCGGGGAACGGAACGTGAACGGAACGCGCAGCCGGAACCGCTGCTCCAACGGGAAGGTAGAAACGCCAAAGCCAGGACAGAGTCTGGAGGGCCAGCTCAAACACAACGGTGAGCTCGTCACTCTGTAGCCCGGGTCTCAAGTCAGGCCACACCCCCCCCCCCCCCAGGGTGGCGCTACTAAAGCAATCCGCCTGCACGGTTTCATCTCAAACGTTATGTTCACGTTGTGTCAAACCGACTCGTTCCCCATCCTGTAATGCTGAAGTGAACAACGAGTGCATGAAGTGACCCACGCGCGCGTTGTTCCCCTGACCCGCCACAGGAGGGAGCATGGCGCGGCCCCGGCGGAGGGGCGCCCCGGAGCGCCGCGGCGTGTGCGAGTCGGGCTCCGACTCGGGCAGCTCGTCGGGCAGCGTGAGGGCCAGCCGGGGCAGCTGGGGCAGCTGGAGCAGTGCCAGCAGCATGGAGGGGGACAAGGACGCCGGCGGCCGTACGCACCACTGCACTACCTCAGCCAGGAAAAGTAAGGGGGGAGAGCAGCAGACCTTCAGTCACTCACTGCTGAGCTACGGATCACTGTCGCATGTTGCATCATAGATGGACTTCTGCTACTAGTCTGTACAATTCAGGGTATCAGGACTGGACAGTATGTCATAGGGTTTCGGAGGTTGATAGAGAGTCAGTGTGTGATGTGTGTGTGTGTGTGTGTGTGTGTGTGTCTGTCTCTACAGGGGACTCCATGCCGTACAACATCCACCCAGCAGAACGAGACTGCTACCAGCCCATGAACCCCACCTACAAAGGCCAAAGGTGCCCCCATACTCACAACTACAATGTTTGGTTTACAAGTAGTCTAGTATTGTTACTAGCGGACGGTTTTAGCCTCAAATTCCTTTAGAACAAGTTCATTCAGTGATTGCTTTGTGAGCCAAAACAGCTAAGGCTCTAAAATGACTGCAAGATCATTTTCAGTTGTGACCTACAAATGACACTAACGTTTTGTACTAGCCGGTATAGTCTGTTTTTTGCTTAACGTTGTCTTTGTCTATGTTCAGCCTCTACAGAAAAGAGCCATGCCAAAGCCCAGATCCACCAGTGCCCAGCTTTAACCCCAGCTTTGCTGCTGTGGCCGGCGGAGTGGACCGGAACATCGGTAAGAAACCACTGGTCAGCTGGTGGCTCACAGTGTTTAGATCTGTTTGTAACAGAGGGAAAGAGAAATAGCTCCCAGTTGTTTTATAATCTGGATAGACTGGTTATAGGCTTCCCAGTTCACAAACATCGTTTATATTTATTTGTTTAAGGTTATTTGTCCAGTATGTTGTCTAACGTTGTGTCACCGCCCTCAGACCTGAGCGGGCAGCCCTTCCATGAGGAGACGTGGTCGGCTCCCTCTGTTCCTCTCACCAATGAGTTCAGGTACAACACACCCGAGGCCCTGCCCTACGTACCCCAGGCTGCACCCCCCGGCCCCTACCACGGGTACGTACCCCAGCCTGCACCCCCCGGACCCTACCACGGGTACGTACGCCACTCTGGACACTGGCCATCTCGTGGGAGTACTACCATACTCTAAAACCATTTCTTTTTCATTTGGCCACAAATCCAAACACGGCCAAGATTTCTGTTGATATCTGACCATTTTTGGTTAGAAATGGTCTAAATCTGTATATAAAAAGACGTATGCGGTACTGCACCACATGTATGTTGTCACTGTGTTGAACGGCGCTGTAATATTAATAATCTAACAGCACTTAAGCTAATGTCAGTTGACATGTGGTCAGCTGCCTGCGGCATTTCATTCCTGTGGAGCGCTAAGTCTTTCCACTTAAACAGGGGTGGGAGCATTTATATTTAACACAATTGCCCACGCTCAATGAACATAGTAGCATCCATTTATTCCTGATCCGCTTATGTCATTAAATTGTAATGGGTCAGTAAAGCTCTGAATAGCGGTTTGTGGTTACACTCAGCAGCTGAATAGGTTTAGGAGTCAAGAGAACTTCTTTTGCACACCGAGTTCCATAAATAGTTACGTATCGCATTTAATTCAGCTTTTGAGTTTTTCTTGCAATTCATTTGTAGCACGTTCAAAATTGACTTGCGATTTTTATTTTGACCCTCTCTCGCTAACAGCTTTCCATGGAACAGTGCCAACAATCAGTGCAACAGTCCCTACACTTACTGTGACCAAGGCCGCTACATGGCACCAGGTGGGTACCAACAGCTCTCCAGCACACCTCGCCGTGCAGTGGCAGCTTTTGAAGCCAGCCATTTGATACAGCACTTAAGCACTATGGCAGTACCATTCACGCTGTCTCCCTGTGGTGGTCGTCTGTGCACCGCGGTCAGATCAGATGGATGTAGCAGCGTTGACTGTGAAATATGCTCATACGCCATTTCAGTGCTACTAGCCCTAATCATGAGCATGACCATACTAGTTCTTAAACCTTAGGGGAAAAGGACAGGGAGTTGTAGAAAAATCATCGCCTTCTGCTTTCTTACTAGGACATATTCCAATCTCACTCCTTTTCAAGTTAGCGAGTCTCAAACTATGTGTGCTTCCTCTAGCAGGTAATCCTAATTTCCAGAGCACTTTCCCATGCCCGGAGAGCCCGAGTGGCTACAGTCAGCCGGCCAGCTGGTGTGAGGACAGCCCACAGGAAGCGCCCTCCGCCTGGGACACAGCCGGCTGTGTGGGCAGCAAGGTGAGACCCCGTCACCACCACCACCTTTCAGCTGGTCTCCAGAAACACGCTGCTCCAAAACTTAGGACGTTGTTTTCTAGAGCAACTGATACTTTTCTGGTTAGAAGGATTTATTGAAACTGGAAACTAGGTTTTGTCTCGCTCTTCTTTGCACTTATGGGTGTGTGGTTTGTGCATAACACGGTTTGTCGACTCACGTTTTAAGCTTAGCTTAGTATCAATTAATTTAGCATTTTTGGTATATCTTAAAACTTTAATACAAATAAAACGTTTTTGTAATTGCATTGACAGTAGAGGATAAAAATGTTTTCATTTAGTTTGAATACATTGTATTAGGTTTTTTGTATGTAGACTTTTTTTAGTCTGTAAAGGTATTTATTGTTATATTTATAGATATATTTATTGTACAATAGAATAGCTAGATCCAAGGCTTGACCCAACCAGTGTTTTTTGAACATTACAATCTTACTGTTTTCCTCCCCTCAGCAATACTTCACTGGTACCAGGAGCCTGTCCCCCATGTCCAGCTTGTTTGGTTCCATTTGGACCCCTCAAATAGAACCCTACCAGCCCCACTTCCAGCCTGAGCGATCAGCCCCGATGTCCCCCGTGTCCCCTGTCACCCCACCTCACGCCCCATTCAACCGGGAGCCGGGCGGCAACTGTCGACCCAAGCAGTACTCCAGCTTCAACCCCTTCGGCCCGCACATGAACCTTGACATATGGAACTCTTCCTCCAACCGGAGCTCCAACTCGCAGCTGTCCAATGACTCTGGCTACTGTGGAGACGTTTAAAAAGAGAAAAGACCTTAAACCATGATGGCAAACTAAAAAACAAACAAAAAAACAATGCTATGTAAAAGAAAGGAAACAAAACGAATGTGCTTTTATCAATAATGGGAAAATGTGAATATTCCTTTACTTTTATGTTCCCTTTTTTCAACCGTTCAATGTTGTGAAAGGTTAAGCATTTGTTGTATATTTTTCTAGATGTTTTGCAATTTTGATCATAGAAAATAAAAAAGGTTTTGTACTTGATCAAGTCTCTTCTGCTTTTTTGAATTATGCTTTTGTGTAGTTTAAACTTGAAAATGCATCTGAAAAGAAGGTTTCTGAGAAAGATGCATTTTCTTTTAAACAAAGAAAAAACATTTACTTTAATGACTCCAGCAGCCATGCACCACCAGACAAAGAACAATTGACCCACAGATAAGGTGCTTATTATATAGCTGTGTGTGTATATAGTATATTCAGCAATATAGATCACTACATTAGGTGAGTGTTAACTGTTACAAAATGAGAAGAGCCTAAAAACCTTGTTTAAAGGCCTTGTTTCTAAAGTGGATTTCCTGGTCTGTGGCTTTGAAGAGTTTGTAGACATTAAACTACTTAACCTCACAAAGTTGTATGACTGGACAGAACTGTTGCGCACGCTACAGAAATGGAACATCCTTTGGCACAGTTTTGTATGCTACCTTAAGCAACAATGACTTTGGAGGCTTCAGCATTTTGATCCAGGTCTGGACTCAAATCTAAGAGGAAGACTGTCTCTACGAAGCGAGAGACCAGCCATGACACAGGTGTGTTCTACCCTACCAGAGACTCTGTGGGTGAAGGAGCTTCTCCTGGTACGAATGGGACTCTCAGCTCCTCCGGGTCTGCCTGGACACGGAGCCTAGGTACTCGTCACAGCCACACGGAGGCCGTAGAGAAGAGCCAGCTCACTCCGTTTCTCTTCCCCACCACTTCGTCTAGAAGGGGCTCTGCTGAGTTTCCTGTTGAACACATTTTGTATTCGCACAGGCAACTTGACTAACTGGATCTTTAAAAACGAAAGAGAAATCTACTCAAATCCACTGTGTAAACGTGAAACAGACAAGCATGCTTACCTCGTCTGACAAAGTGCATTATTAATGCCTGGCTGTATAGACTCTACATGAAACGGGGTGTGTGTGTGTTTACATGCTTGTGTGCCTAAAAGCCTGTGTAATTCATTGTCAGGTTCTTGAGAGCTGACATATTGCCGCTATTGATCTTTAGCCCAAAGATCAACAGAGGAGCCTGGTTACTGAGGACAGGCAGGCCAGGGGAGTCAGGCTGCACTGATAACGCAGGATGTACACATATGTGCATGCACAGGCACAGACACCGACAAGAACATGCATTGATCCAATAAATATCTGACCCTCGTGCAAAACCTGTACACTTGCGTCACGGATACAATGTATTAACTTCCATAAAACGTTGGAAGGTTTGGATGTATTTGTAAGCAAAAACAAGATGGAGTGGATAGAGGTTTTTGTTCCAAATCTTTTTGCATCAAGGCTGCCCATAACGTTGGTGTGTCTTTACTTGCGAGGCCTTCGGATCAAAATAAAGTTTTATTGACATGCTTTACAGTCCTTTTCTTAATTACTGGAACTTGACACCAACTCACAGCATACAACCTATCGCTGTTGGATTCTTTGGTTTTTCAACTCATGATTGAAGCTACTGACTGCATCCTTGACATTGAGGTTGAGACAGCTAGAATTGCTTTGTGTGTGGCTGTGAGGCACTCCGAGTGGAAGGTCTGGCTGTGTATGTCAAGGTCCTTACGACCTCAGGACTTTTCCCATTGATCCTGTGTCGTAATGGTCGAAGCTTTGGTCTGAGTGGATTGTGATCAGTTAGTTTTGTCTTAAGTAGATTTTATGTTGGTTTAGAGAAAGCTTCCCCTACAGAAGTCAAAACGGCGTGTGATCTGATTTCACACCCTTTTACCCTTTAACTAGGCATAGATCAGAGACGGAGAGAGTGCTGTGTGTGTGTGCGTGTGCGTGTGTGTGTGCGTGTGCGTGTGTGTGTAACACCACTCCACGGTCCCTCAGCAGAAAGTACATTAGCCCCCCCGCTCATCCCAGGTTGCTGAGCGATAAAGTAAACGATTTGTGTTTGACCGATCCTACTGTCAAATATTTGTCGTGGAAACAGCCTCATCTTAAAGTACACAAAAACATACACACTGACTGACACGACGTGGTTCGGAGGTATATATAGTGTGACCGTCGTCCTGCTGGAGCAGACACTCGCGCACGCACGCTCGCAGGCAGTCACTGACTGACGCAGACCTTACTGGAAGAGCAGCCATCTATGAAGACAGCAGAGCAAGTCTTCTGCCAGAGGCCTACCTGTTCCTAGAGAAGACAGAGACGCAAAGAGGCACTGCACCGCAGCCCACCTCAATACGCCAGGTAACATCCTTTATTACAAATCATATCTCAGCACACAAAGTATACTCATTTGCGCTGTTAAATAGGTTCGTTAACTGTTCTCTTACCTTCTTCAAAGGGGGCTTGGTCAAGATGGCCGCAGGCGTCATGAGGAATTTCCACCTCCAGTCGCCGCCTTCTCGCTACTTTCCCGTTATCCTCCATCAGTTTCCTTCTGAGGAGGAAAGAGAGGAGGAGGAGGTAAGAGACGGGATTACGCAGGTGGAAGAATATAGAGAAGAGGAGGAAGAAGAAGATGATGATGATGATGATGATGGGGACTCCGAGGCGTTTGAAGAAGACGAGGAGGAGGACGGGTTGGAGGAGTTTGCCTTAAGCCCCAGCCCTCACCTGTCAGCGGTGACCAGTCAGCTGCTCAGGTTTGCTGACCTCATCAGCCGAGACGTGCAGCGCTACTTTGGCCGCTGCCCCGAGGACCAAGCTGCCCGCGACGTCTACAATGAATCCGTCTCTGTCAAAGCCGGTGGACGCCTGCGTTACTACGACGACCTGCTCAGGATGGCCCGGACAGGAAGTCCGGAGGTGTCCGAGCCCGCCCCCGTCATCACCAACCCCACCACCACCACAGCCACCGACAAAGGACAGGGAGTCTGGGTTACCCCAGGCAACAGCAGCCTGGGCCCACTGGCCGAGCTGTTCCATCAGCGGGGACAGAGCCAGGCTCGACCAATGAGCAAGCGGCACTTGCCCCTTAGCTTCTGGACTGAGCCTATCCCCTGCTGTGCAGTGCTCGCGCTCAGTAGCAGCCCCGGGTGTCGCCTAGGCGACACCCACGTCAACAGTAGCACACTCACACACGTCAACGAACACACGAACCACGGCGCACACACCCAGCAGAGCACACACACCCCCGACCACACACACCCAGACTTCAGTGACTTGTTGGCAAACTGGGACCCCCACCCTGAGCACACTCACACACTCACAGAGAACACACAGACCCTCTGAACCCAGCAGGAAAGCTGACTGGAGCTCAGAGAAGACTATTCATGTCTCTGTACACCTGGCCTACACAACAAATCCAATAAAACTAACATGCAAAGATGGTTTTGTGTTTTCTTCCTAACGACTGGTAAGCCAACCCGTGGTTGCTGATTGTCTGATTCTACCATGGTTTTCCCCTGCTGACCTAGTCTTCCAACTGCTGCCCAACCAGTAAAACAAGTGGCAACCCATGAAACCATGTTTTGCTTTCTGTTCACGCAGCGTCTTTGATTTACATATATTTAAACCCTGCTTTATCATCTAACGAAAAAAACGTTTAGCAACAGCTTAGATTCAGAGTATATATTGCTGTAACTGTTAGTGTACTGTTAGTGTACTATACTGTAGGAACATTTTAAAGGACGGAATGATAAAAGATTGGCTGTGCCAGAGCAGACCAGAGGAGTGGAGACGAAAGTCAAAATGTAGGCCACACGCCTAAACAGAGCGTTAGGGCTGGGGAGAGGGGTAAGTGAAGGGGTCCTACTGGCAGCCATGTCTGTCAGGGTGTGATAAGGTGAAGCGGTGCAGAGGGAGCTCCACGGGGAGGAGCAGGCCACAGCAGTGTACGTGTCCTAAGCCCGGGGAGTTTACTCAGTCAAAACAGAGGGGCGGTGAGGGAGAGGACCCACCAACTGAAAGTGGGTCGGATAGCCGAGGCAGGGACAGGTGTACGTGTAGCTAAGCTTCCTGCTTGCCCTCTCCACCAATCCCACGCCTGCGACCGACCATGTGACCCGCCTGCTCTGACCTGAGCCAGTCCTGGCACCGCTTCTGATTGGACGGGAGGGAGGACCAGTAGCGTTCCGACACACACGCTTGATCACACACACACTCGGGCGGATCCCCCCATCTCTCGTCCTTTTCCCTCTGTCTCTCGGTCCCGGACACACGCGGCACAGGCACAACGCTAACCCGGCACTGGAACCATGGGAACGCACAGGCTGAGACACGTGGCTCTGCTGGCCCTGCTGCTGTGGGCCGCCTGCGTCCGAGCGGACGACGTCCCCCGGCCCGGGGAGGACGCGGCGGGGGAGGCCGAGGCCGTGGAGGAGGAGGAGGAGGAGAAGAAGAAGGAGAAGACCACGGAGATCGAAGAGGAGCAGGACGTGATGGTGCTCCACGTCAACAACTTTGAGCGGGCCCTCGGCGAGAGCCGGTTCCTGCTGGTGGAGTTCTGTGAGTGGCCCTTACCCTGTCACGCTGTGTCTAGAGTGACCGTCAAGCATTACGATCCAGAGTGTAAGCTATATTGCAAATGGGATCCTCTGTTTCTCGCTGAGTTGTGGTGTGTTACGGTCAGACGAGGGCGACGTGTGAATTTCCTCCTGTTTTCACACAGAATTGAGGCGGAATGTTCGCGGTCCAAAGCAAACATGGCGTCTCTGCGTGGAGGTACTATCGGTGGCCTGGGCACCTGTGAGAGGCTGCACAGGCTCCTTCCAGATGCTGTCCGGGTCATTTCTCTCACAGGGCTAAAGAGAGGGAGAGAGCGGGAGAGCGGGGGAGCGGGGGGGGGGGGGTTGCGTGCAGATAGAGGGCCGGTTTAACGGCCTGCCTCCCTATCAGGAATCCAATTTCCATGTTAATCTCCTTGTGAATGGAGCCCTGCAGAGTAACCCGACTCAAACCACCTCAGCGTAGATTATCTAGTTCATCCAGTTGTGTGTGTCTGTGTGTGCGTGCGCGTGCATGCGTGCGTGCGTGCGTGTGTGTGTGTGTGTAGATGCTCCGTGGTGCGGTCACTGTCGGCAGTTGGAGCCAATCTATGCGGAGGCCGCGGGGAAGCTGAAGGGGGAGGATCCAGTGATGCGATTGGCCAAGGTGGATGCCAGCGAGGAGAGGGAGCTGGCAGACGAGTTTGACGTGGAGAGCTTCCCCACCCTCAAGCTCTTTGTCGACGGAGACCGCAAAAGCCCTGTGGACTTTACAGGTAAACACAGTCTGTCTTAAGACCCCACCCTAAATACCCTCACCCACCTGTAAACAAGCAGTGGCTTCACCCACAAACATGTGTGTGTGTGTGTGTGTGTGTGTGTGTTATCCAGGTAAGAGGACAGTGAAGGGGATCCTCCAGTGGCTGCAGCGTCGATCAGGTCCGGCCTACACGGTGTTAGAGTCTCCAGCCTCTGCCGCTGAACTCCTTGACGCTCACAACGTCACGGTTGTAGGATTCTTTGACGTGCGTACACTCCTCTAGCTCTATCTGTGTGTACATACCGTCACCTGCTTCTGTGTAGCGTGTGTGTGTGTGTGTGTGTGTGTGTGTGTGTGTGTGTCTCTCCATGTAATTCTGATCCTATCGTCCTGTCGTGTCTCTTTTAGAGTCTGGACAGCGAGGAGGCCAAGGTATTCACAGAGCTGGCCATGGACATGGCGGACTTCACGTTTGCCGTGACAACCAGCCCGAAAGTCTTCAAGAAGTATGAAGTGAAGACCAACACGGTTGTGCTCTTCAAGAAGGTACACGCACACACACACACACACAGACACACACATACAAATACACAGAAAAAAAGAGGCCGGGTAGGACAGAATCCACAATTGTCTCGTCTACATCCTCGCATGGTTTTGATTTGATTTGAAAGTATTTATTTCGGTCCATATATGCATATGTTACACACCTAATCATATACACTAAAGTAGACCGAAAAGGGGTTAGCTGAGGTTTTCACTTATAATTGCTAACGATGAAGAAGTAAAATGATAACTATAATTTGTGTTTAGTTAATGATGTGTGAAGGGGTCACACATCATTAACTAAACACAAATTATAGTTATCATTTTACTTCTTCATCGTTAGCACCTCTAATAGATCCATGTACTATACATGTATATACCTACACATACACACATACATGCGTATAATGCTACCACACATAGATAAGCACAAGTATATACTCAGACTCCTCAA